>JACEVL010000926.1:0-265000 GCA_020284085.1 Aporrectodea caliginosa
TCTGCTGAGTGGCAAAGAGGTTAGACTTCTGTTTGCTGAAAGACCACCCGTCATGGCGATTCTTTTTGAATCACCTGTGGACTGTTGTTTCATGAGGCCCACTCTTCATTGCATTCACCATTCCTCATTTCACTTCAAGAGTAACAGACGGATCAAGCTTTTCTCATTCAGATTCCATAGGTGCCCCAATTATTTCTGCACACCACCATCAGATAAAACCTTATTTATTGCGGAGTACTCCTGCAACCTTTCCCGAAACAATAGGTCATTATTCGGAGCCAAAGTTGGCATCAACACTGCATAAACGCTGCAAACCATGCTTGGATGTATCCACCTGCTATGGGCAAACCAGAGAAGGTCACATAGACCATATTCCTCTTTGGTTGCCAGCTTAAACTGGCCACCATGCATCTGCCTGGATGTGATCAACATGAAGATTTTGAATCTGTATGACAGGTGTCTCATCTATCTTGCTCAGTAAAGTTCAGCTGGAGTGCGGAAATGAATTTCACTCGGAGGGATCTCTCCCAGAATTATGATGACCAGAATGAGCAGTTTCTGGTAATCTTCTCGTAGCTGAGTTTCTTGAAGTCATTGTTCAACAAAGTTCAAAACTTCAGGTCTTTCGTCTAGCGTGATATTTCTCGTGACTTCAATATCCTCTAAACCTGTACGGAAAGCAGCATGATCCATATCAGTCCAGGAGGATTAGAAACGTTTGAACATATGGTCTAGAAGAAGAAGCTAATGTCAGTGAATATGATGCCGACAGGCAAAAGATAGCAGACGTTTGTCCAACTTCTCCTCCAGAATATTGCATGTACCTGATTTACGACCTGTGTTCCACGATGTGGTGTCGAAAGCCATGCCACAGATGCCTGACTTCATACGTCAATCTTCTTTAGGTGCGACTACTGCAACGGCCATTACTTCTCCTGTCCTATCTGATAGGTATGCAGCTGATCAAGCAGCTGATTAATGCCTTCTCCAGATACCAATACAGGCAGATGATTGACTACAGGCAGATGATTGACTTTAGCTTTCCCTGCCATGTATAGAAGAACTTACATCTCTATTCTCTAAGTACAACCATGTTGAGGCACCTCTAAACATATTCAGAATCAACTGAAACTTGGTCATACTTTTTTCTAAATTATTTGGAACAGAATGAGGGGGTGAGAGCTGCAACATTTAAGAATGTTTTTTCTCACCATTGCCGATGAGCCACCCTAGCGTCCATCCTATGGGAGGGGGATGAAGCAGAGATCTTCATTGGCTTTTCAGGGGGAAAGAAATTTTTTTACATTAAACGTCTGCTTAGTTTTTTCCCCCAGAAATTAAACGATGTGTTTTTCATTTGAAAAATGCTTTTCTTTGTTTAAAAAATAATAAAATCATTGAGCTGTTCTCGGACCGAGCTCACGATTAGTCTTCAATTTCATATTTTTGGCGTATCGTACATGCACCTACTCAAGACTTCGAAGTGATTGTAGGCTTGCATAGGCCTACCTTACAGAAAATGTTTTAGTTTACTGGTCCCTTTCAAGAATCTTGCTATCAACCTCTGCTGACATGGCAGTTGCTGCTCAGCTGATACGTCAGTGCAGTCAGAACCTGAAACTGCTCAGCGTAAATGAACATTCGTGGCAGTCTAGTTACAGAAGCACAACGATTTGCAACGGTCTACGATGTTGATGTAAACTTTCCGGTTCATCGAGCAAGACGATCGCCCAGGCATTATGACGAGAAAACTGAGAAAAGGACAGTATATGTGGTCCTCAGTAGCACAGACATCTTATTGGTGTTTACTATACAACACTTGATGCGGGTGCTTGTCAACTAGAGGCAGTGACGGCAACTAGACAACTCTAGGCAACTAGAGAGTCACTGACGGATCCAGAAAGTTTATGAGGGGCAAATGGACGTCCGAAGGAAGATCGTCGAGGCGTCAGACTAGCCTAAGCTGATCACCAGCTTAAATAAAATCCTGGTCTACCTTGTGGTGACCAGCTGCTCAGCTGAGTGAGGTATGAGTCGCATCCGCAGTCCGATTGTGAAAATCAACTGAGATCAACCATGGTTGGTGACTGGTTTGCACCTCTGACAGTATTAGCCAGTCAAGGAGACGCTACTCTATCACTACAACAGGACGAAATTGTCCATCGCTTGGCTACGCACTCTGCTGCTCTGAAGAAGCACCTAACGTAACTTTAGTACTTATGTTAGTATTGTCTGGCCGCTCTGGCAGTATGCCTCTGTCTGTGTACATGCCTTCGTATTTTATAATGCATAATGTTGCTTGATTAGTTAACTAAAAGTTAAAGAATGCAATAAGGAATTCAACAGTAAAAGCGTGATTCAAATTTTGATAATCGAAATTTTCTCTTTCGATCGCCTGGGGCGGTCGTCGTGGGGGAATCTGATGACATGAGGGGGAATGCTTAATAGGTGTAAGGGGGGTATGGACGCCCCTGGGTTCAACAGCAGTTAATGTTTCACAATTATGTCGTAGGCAGAATTGCGCCTTATAGCGTATATGTTCACCCAAATAGAGTCGTAGGCTCGCACTGCAAGACAGGCAGGCCAGCACTTATAGGTTGATATTATCATAACCATATGTGTAGGAGGCGGTAGGGTACCGGAATTAACCTCCCTCCAAACAAACAATTCTAGCGTTCGTGTTTTTCGGGCGAAAGAAAAGGAGAAGCAGTAGGCCTATCCGCCTATGTCAGATTTCACTTTTCACAAATAGTGGCTACTGGTTAGGCTACGCCTACGTACAGTATAGACTATAGACCGTATAGGGTCCACCTTTTACATGCATAGCCTACTTAGCTCACACACGCATAATGCGCACGTCGGCAATGGCCTATTATGGATTTATCTTTGTTTCTGGCAGAACTAAAAGCTTGCGGCTTCTTGCCCCACTACTTAAATTTCCACTATTCCTATCCCAAGCTGTGCAGCCTTTCTGTTTAGAAATGTGAGGAACTACTGATTGTCACTACTGGCATAGGCCTGTTACTTATTTTTAAAACAAAAAGTATGCTCTGGTGTAGAAATGGTGGCAACACTGTGGTTAAATACATGAAACATTGCTCAACATTGAAATAAAAAACTAACCGGAACAAAAAGAAATTAAATTAAGGCCAAGTGCCGTTGACTCAATGGCCTTTTTATAAGGGTGCCTTGTTCCGACAAAGGCTGGGAAACATTGATTATATAATAGGCCTAATAGCCTAAGACGCCCATTGGTGATCTAACTGAATAATTATGGATCCATGTGTGACGGTAAACTCGGACGCTACCTGGTGAATAAAAATTATGGGAACAAACAGTTGCTTAGAACACGCCATTCAAACATAAACGTAAGAAATTCCATATACGGTAGACTTTTTAATGACTATCAACATGGTGCGTTTACTGATACATGCCTTTTAAATTCAAACGGTCATAGGGAGGTTGAGAGTAAGAGATGCGCCCAGCGTCTCTTGATCGCTTTTTTCAGTTTACGCTGGGAAGCATAGTTGTTAAAACCGCTTTTTAGCTTTAAACTTTGTTTAAAATATATCTTTTTCGTTTTTTAATTTTTCGTCACGTTTTTTCGTCTTTTATTTTTTTATGTAACTTTATTCAATATTCATTTACTGTCTGTTATTATGTTGTTATTATTCAGGTAGGGCTCTCAAAGCCCTACCTGCACCTCACCGTGGTGAGAGGGTGAACAGCCAAGTAGGCGATAGCCTGGTGGGGCTATACCATCAGTGGTGAAGACCTTGGTCGAAGACCTTGGTTCAAGAACCACCTTGGGCGTTTCGCGAGGTGGAAAGGCTCACCAGGAACCCTGAAACAGCTGGCCAACGCAGGAGGCAGGTGTTGGAAGGACACCTCAGACCGGAAGAGGCCAAAATGGCCCAACGATCTCCTTACCCTACCAGGAGAGGACTGGTCACCGCCTGGCAAGAGACCAAGAAACTCTAACAAAATGAACACAAGAAAGAAACGAAGACTAACATGGTATGGACAATCTTCATCCCTTCTGGGTCTCCACCTTGGTATCCTCAACAGATGTAATTTTGCTGTGTTTTATTGCCATAACTGTACTATGTTTTGGTTCAGGAAATAAACTGATTTGATTTGATTTGATTTAAAACAATTGGCAGATGACCATTCGCTTTCTGGGTTTCACTCCGTGTAGAGACCCCGAGCAAATTGCTTTATTAATTGTATTACCACGCACCATTTCTTACCTATGATTACCCGTCCTACTAGAATAAATGGCCCTACTTCAACCCTAATCGACAACATTCTTACTAATGTCCCAATGCCCGATTGTAATAGTGATAACTCGTTTCCCTTGATGTAGTTAGTTATCAGGCCAAATATTTCTTTAAAATTCGTTCTCTAAGATTTGCCCCAACGCGTTTTAAAATTTAACAATTTTAAAAAAAATTGTCGAATTTATACAAATTTCAATAATGTTTTTAAAAATGTAATGCGCTATTTGTAATAGTGTTTAAGCATTTAATTATGACGTATTTAATGACCACGCAAATTAAAATTAATAAAATGCCTGTATATCAGCAATCTTAAATAAACAATAAGCATTAAACATTATAAACAATCCCAACAGTTGTAAACTAGATATGTCACTAATTACAGAAAAGTAAGTCAATGCTCATTTATTTTATTCTGTTGATTGAACTCCGATTGAAAATTATGCTTTAGTATTAAAAGAAGGTATTAGTTCCCGTGATTCCGATCTGGCAAGGATGGAACCATTTTTAGATGTTTGTCCAACAACAGCAGTAGATGCCTCATCAACCAGTTGGACAGAGCGCTCAACCGATTGTGTGTGGCATGGAAACTGGAGAAAGTGGAGTGTTGGCAAACACTCACTGGCGTTAAATTCTTCAAGGTCAGCTGTTGAAAGTGTGGAAATGACCGGTGGTTCTGTAACTTTTACGTTTTGCCAATCAATCAGATCGATGTAATCATTTACAGCAAAGTTAAGTTCTGGATTACGTATTCTGTGTTTCTGCTGACATTCATTTCTCGATCGCAGGACTGTGCGTAGTCTAGAGCACGGATAATCGTCGGATATGCTTCCAAGTTTCGGTTAGGATTCGATTAGCTGTGGTTATCCATCTGGAGAGTTACATGGCACCTGGTTACGGCTCACCAAAAATTGAGAACAATAAAGCCTTTATCACAGTGGTTTGTCTGCCAATTGCATTCAAGTAAATTGCCAATGCTAAATCTATTGGAGCGTCTCGACGGTGTCACTGCACGACCACGGGCATTTACAGGGCCAATCGGCAAAACCCACGGCATAGGGTACTGTGAACAACTACCAGTTATTTTGTTTGAGAAAATTGATTGATTTTCTGCAAGTCACAGCAAGTAATCTTAGCACTGATCAAAAGTAGTTGTATGAAATAATTATTTTCTATTCGAGAACTTAACTTTTCTGCAAATGACTACATCGATCTGATTGATTGGCAAAACGAAAAGCAACAGAACCATCGGTCATTTACACACTTTCCACAGCTGACCTTGAAGAATCTGTCGCCAGTGAGTGAGTGTGTGCCAAAATTCGATTTTCCCGAATTTTTCATGCTACGCACAATCGGTTGAGCGTTCTGTCAAACTTGGTGATGAGGCATGCTTAGGCATCTGCTGCTCTGGTTGGACACACATCTAGACATGGTTCCATCCTTGCCAGATCGGAATCACGGGAACTAATACCTTCTTTTAATACTAAAGCATAATTTTCAATCGGAGTTCAATCAACAGAATAAAATAAATGAGCATTGACTTACTTTTCTGTAATTAGTGACATATCTAGTTTAGAACTGTTGGGATTGTTTATAATGTTTAGTGCTTATTGTTTATTTAAGATTGCTGATATACAGGCATTTTATTAATTTTAATTTGCGTGGTCATTAAATACATCATAATTAAATGCTTAAACACTATTACAATTAGCGCATTACATTTTATTTAATTATTGAAATTTGTATAAATTCGACAATTTTTGTTAAAATTGTTAAATTTTAAAACGCGTTGGGGCAAATCTTAGAGAACGAATTTTAAAAGAAATATTTGGCCTGATAACTAACTACATCAAAGTGAAACGAGTTATCACTATTACAATCAGCGCATTACATTTTAAAAATTTATTGAACTTTTTATATAGGCCTATTCGTCATTTTGTATTAAATTGTCAAATTTTGAAACGCGTTGGGGCAAATCTTAGAGAACGAATTTTAAAGAAATATTTGACATGATAACTTACTATACCAAAAGGCAACGAGTTATCACTATTACGTTGAGGTTCTAGAATTTTTGCTCCACCCTAATGAAGAATCCCGCTAATAGGGCCACCTAATAATTGCAAATAACATAAATAATGCATGACAGTCAGTTCTTGTGATTTCAGGAACACTTTGATAACCAAGAAATGGCAACATTATTAAACAAAATTACTAACATAACTTAACTAACACTTAACTAACACACCCAATAAAAAAGAAAATAAGAATTCAAGTAATTTGTTGGATGAGGTATAGTCGTAGTCTTTTCCTAAAAATATGGAGACCAGGTAATTGACGAATAGATAACGGTATACTATTCCAAACGTTAGCCCCTGCAAATTTGATAGAGAATAACCGAGTGTTTGTATGAGCAAAAGGTTGTCTATATAACTTAGAATTTCTTGTAGAGTAAGAATGAATTTCGGAGGCACTGAGAAAGAGTTGTCTATAAATTACTGGTAACAAATTATGCAAGTTTTACCAAATGACTAGCCTGTCGCTAAAGGATTGGGGTCAAAAGGCTCCTAAATTTATTTATTTTTCAAAAGTCAGGCGCTTCCGAAACAGATGAAGAGAAAGGCTGAAAAAGCCAAGACTCAATTCATGCGGAAGATGGTTCCAACTAGAGGGGTCGAGCCCGGTCGACATAAGCAAAGCTTCTGGATTGAGCAGTTGCACCACGCATGCGAGGGACAGCCAGAAGGCCTCTGGCGGCCGAGCTCAGAGCAGAGCAACCAGGGAGTGTAGAGACCGATGTACATAAGGTTTGACGGTATTAAGGAGCTACCCCGAGCAGAGGGTTGCGCATGAGTGTGAGAATTTTGAAACTTAATGCGGTATAGGGCACAGAAAGCCAGTGGAGAGTTCCGCGAATCAAGGCAGCGTGAGCATACTTCTGGCGCCCACCAATAAGGCGGGCGGAAGCGTTAAGTATTGACTGAAGCTTGGAGAGGTTTAGTGAAGAGAGACCAGCAAGTGGTCCAGCATAGATGCTAAGATGGTGTTGCCGAAGTCAACCCTAGTAAAAATCAATGCATGGACGAGAGTGTTGACCGCATGAGAGCAAAGTGAGTGACGGATGGTGCGAATTTGGCGTAGATGATACGAAGGACATGGTCTGAAAATGAGATCACTGGATCCAGAGTAACGCCCAGATCCCGAACTGAGACAGAGTTAATTGTTCAGTAAACTACTACGTAACGTCAGCATCCGCAACAGCTGTCTTAAGGACTTTGCAGTTCAACTACCGGTATTGTCTCCTGTCTGGTGTTCAGAACCAGCCTGTAGGGCCTAGACACTGTAAACATTCACATAGCTAAGGCTAATTTTTGCATAAATTGCTTGGTGTTTCGTAGACTTCAGCGTCAGTGTGTTAGTGATACAACTCCATTTCCAAGGGTCAAGATCCACTTCAAATCTCACTCTATTGGCAGTGGTCGATTGGCCAAGTGGATCCGCTAGTAGTCCAGTCTACATCAGCCCTTAATTCCTCTTTCCGTCTTTTAGCCCGATGCTTGACATCTTGAATACCTTTGAACCTTTTAAACCTTTCCTTTCATAGTCTTCGTTTATGTCTATTTTATATTTTATCTTTTTGTTGTTGTTTAGATTACAACTTCTTCCAAAACTCACAATCGTTTAGTTCTGAAAAGCTAGAATCCGCAGAATACAATCTCATATTTGGCGAGCTTGGAAACTTAGTTATATAGGTCAGCCACACTTTATTAGACATTATCTCTGAGATAGCTTAGTGCACGATAGTCTAATGGTTAGTGTGTCAGAGAGATCGGGGTTCAAATCCCCGCAAAGGCAAATAGGTGCTCGGGACTCTCTCCACCACTTGCCGTCCTAGCGAACTCAGCTATAAGCTACAAAAATAATACACTATTATATCGCAGCCAATAATATCCATGGAAAGATCTAGCAGTGAAGACTCACGGGGTCTGTTAACGGTCTTGTACCTCTTCGTATTCTTCCTCTTCGTCTTTGCAATCTTCTTGTTCTTCTTCCTCTAATTCAGGCTAACAACCCTACGCCTGCATAGACTAAATCAGTCTCACATTTGCCAGTTTAGACCCACTAAGTGATTAACCCCGACCTCTCAATTAACAGTCCAGCACGCTAACCACTACATCGTGCAGAAGTAGCATCCTTTTTGATTTTGCAGTCCAAGCATTGCCGGGCCCGACCAAAGGTTGAACCCTTCCCAAAATATTGCCGGGAAACAGGCCATGGAGCACCTCTGTTGTTCCTCAGAGCCCCCAGTCGATACGAGTTTGCGTTTTAGGCACTCACTGACCAACAGGACCCACACCTCCTTAAACTTCATGCAGATATTGGACCCTCTGACTTAAAAGTCTCCTACACAACTTAATCTAATTTCTTGGGATCTACAATTGAAACGAAAGGTCTTACATACCTGAGTAGCTGACTGGAATCTCGGTCGTATTCATATAGACTTTACCGCTATCACCTTCGTGTTGCAATATTCACCATTTTAATCTGTTATTCTAAAATAAAACCATCTTTAAGGATCAGGTTTATTCTAGGGGTGGGCAGGCGATCAATAATTTTAATCGAAATTAATCGCACGATTAAAATTTTTAATAACGCGATTAATTTTTAACGCATGTCACAATAGATAACAAGTACAACTAGGGGCCTACTCTTCCGATTCTGAGTAGTTACGGTGAATGTGCGCTATATAAATGCTTGCAGTCAATAAACAAAAGGCTAATATGCTTTTACTACTTATTTTTACTTTTTTTACTTTAAAGTTTAAACTGAGCGTTTTATAAAGAATTGCTTTAGCGCATTTCTAGAAATAATTGGGCGCAGTATGAAATCGCGTTAACTGCGCTAAAAAATTATCGCGATAATTTATTAACGCATTAATCGCGTTAATTACGCTTTAAATGCCCAGCCCTAGTTTATTCAGATAAAAACACATCATCAATTAATCTGACAATCTTTACCAAATTAATAATAATCTAAGAATTTACATAGCTCCAATGTAATAACATCATCATCAATCCTTTTTTATTGCTTCCATAGAACAGTTCACAAGTAGTGATCCAGAACAATCATAATCAACGATCACAAGTTTGGAAATTAAAACAGACATATCACATGATTATCTTATTAACGTTTGATGGAAACAATCGGGTTCCCAGAAGGGACCGAAGTCACGCTAAGTTAGGGATAGGCCTACCCGTTTACCATGTTAGCAGAGGGATGACAGTTGAGTGTAGTCTACAGTTTCTGAGGGATATTAAGTATTCGTAGTATACTAAATCTACTTGCTGTGTTAGTTATCAATGATCTCCCAGCAATAATACGTACAACTCGTCTCTGTAATATAGATAGCCTATTCAGACGAGAGGAATAATTGGAGGCCCAGGCGATATTACAGTATGTCAAGTAAGGGTAAACAAGAGAATAATATAGTGTATGCAGAACTCTAGAAGGTAACAGGTAGGATACACGAGCCAGAATCCCTATGTCCTTGGCAACCTTAGTGGAAATGTTACTTATGTGATCATTCCAGGTTAAATGTTGGTCAATGTAGACCCCAAGGAATTTGGAAGAATTGACTTGAGTAATAGGAATATTGTCAATGGAGAGGATGGAATCAGTAGCAGGGACGGGTTTCCGATGAGATCGGAAAAGGATATAATTAGTTTTTCCCAGGTTAAGAGAAAGTTTATTAGCCTTAAACCATTCCGCCACATGGATAAGTTCAGTGTTGGCAATAGATAGCAGAGACTGGATTGATTTATGAGAGAAAAAGACATTGGTTTCATCTGAAAAAAGAATAAAGTTAAGTTGGTCAGATGCATTCGGCAAGTCATTAATGTATAGCAAGAACAGTAGCGGACCCAAAATTGACCCCTGTGGAACACCACATGTAATCAGTTTAGTTCTAGACTGACAACCTTTACAGCCAACACATTGGCGTCTCTGATCAAAGTAACTTTTAAACCACAAGAGCGGGACTCCACGTATTCCATAGTTTTCAAGTTTATTTAACAGAATAGAATGGTCCACCGTATCAAAGGCCTTAGCCAGATCGAAGAAGATACCAAGAGAAAATTTATTTTCATCGATTGCACTAGCAATCTTATCTTGCATGTCAAACACTGTGGCATCAGTCGATTTTCGCTACTAGGCCTAAGCAAACTCGGTGTGGAAGTCAAATTCAAAGCCAAGTGCGATCAAAATCAGAAATGAGCAAGAAATAAATCTAAAAAAACACAGAAACAGCCTATTTGAAAGACACGAGTCCAGAAAGGGTGCATTTCTGTCGACATCTAAAGACTACCAGTAACACACATTCTGCTGAGTAAACTTTGGCCTGAGGAACAGTAGGCCTAACTGTAAAAGCACGCCCACCAAGATCTGTTCGTATAAATGTAATGTAAATCTTCGAAATTTCTCTGCGCCACGTTCGCAATTTCAAAACATGTTCGCAAGATGATTAGAGATTGGTCGATTTTCGGTTTCGTTATCAGGTCAGACTCTGGGCCAAGCTGACGAGAAAGCACAACATAGCCTCTGCCAGCAATGCCAGCATACCAAAGGGCATTAGCTGGGACAAAATATGGACTATTGGACTTTGCATGGGACCTATATTTGAGCGCCTCTGAGTAGCTTCCTTGAAGGGGCGCTATATAAATTCCCAAATGAATGAATGAATATTGGAATATAGCTTTTTCATGGGCTTCATGTGGGCATGCTGACATAAGTGCTATGAAAAAAATCGTTGGCAAGAATGTGGTCCTGGAATAGTGTATGGACGGAATTAAGGTAGGATAGCCTAGCTTGAAACTCCTCGGCTTTCAGGCTTAATTCAAATGTTGCAAAGAAAGGACAATCGGAGAGTTGGCCGGTAAGGAAGTCAGCAAGTAGCCTTTATTCGAATCTGACAAGCGAACGTGCACTACATTGAGTGCTCAGATTGAGAGGCGAGATGGGAATAAGCGAACGAGGAAAATCTAACCTGATTACTTTGACTTTATATTAGAAACTCGGTCAACGCTTATACTCCACGTAGGCCAATAACTTAGTGTACAGTAGGCTACATGTAGGCCTACTTTGGGTGGCCTGTAATTCGTGACAACAAAAGCGAAACTAAGATCTTTAGATGCCGCCTCCTGAACCAAACTAAGCAGCATCAAGGATTGTAGCAATATTCGTCAGATAAAGAATATGGCGTACGAAAATAGCACCAACGCAAAAATTAAAGTATTCGCATAGACGAGACTTCACTTAGGCCAACCATCCGCTTTCGATATTTTGCGTGCATACGGGTATTAGGACAAACAACCGGTTGAAGTTGGAAAAGCCCATCATCATAGCACAACATAACACAGTGTCCAAATGAAAATTTGTGAAGCTCACTTAGTCTAGTGGAGGAACGTGCCTGTGCATTTTTCTTCAGTCATTTCAAGTTCATGTAAAAGTTTCGTTTTCAGTACCAATTTGAAGGTGGTCTGTAGATCAATATTCGTCCGAGGGGAAAGCACGCAGATAAAAAAAATGAAGCGTGGGGCTCGAAAAACCCCTCTGGCTTATGGGAAATATGTGTATTTTTTCCAGTCATTTCAAATAGATGCAAAAGTTTCTTTTTCAGTACCAATTTGAAGGTAATGGTCTATAATAGACCAATACTTGTCCGAGGGGAAAGCATTCAAATAAAAAAGAAGCGTGGGGGGCTCGAAAACCCCCTCCAGCCTATGCAAAATATGTGTATTTTGCTCCAGTCATTTCCAGTAGATGCATAAGTTTAGTTTTTTCAGTACCAATTTGAAGGTAATGGTATCTAGATCAATACTGGTCCGAGGGGAAAGCATTCAGATAAAACAATGAAGCGTGGGGGTTCGAAACCCCCTCCGTCCTTTGCGAAATATGTGGATTTTACTCCAGTCATTTCAAATAGATGCAAAGTTTCTTATTCAGTACCAATTTGAAGGTAATGGTCTATAGATCAATACTGGTACGAGGGGAAAGCATTCAGATAAAAAAATAAGGGGTGGGGGTTCGAAACCCCCCGGCCTATGTGAAATATGTAAATTGTTGTAACTTTTGATTGGATGGTCCGATCTGAACATATGTGGTATGTATGGATTCAGAATCATGAGCTGCAAGTGATATTAACATGTATATTCCACATAAAAGCGTGTATTGCACATAAAACCGTGGGGGTTCGAAACCCCCCTCCGTCCTTTGCGAAATATGTGAGTTTTTCTCCGGTCATTTTAAATAGATACAAAAGTTTCTTATTCAGTAACAATTTGAAGGTAATGGTCTACAGATCAATACTGGTCCGAGGGGAAAGCATTCAGATAAAAAAGTAAGGGGTGGAGGTTCGAAACTCCCCAGCCTAGGCGAAATATGTAAATTGTTGTAACTTTTGATTGGATGGTCCGATCTGAACATATGTGGCATGTATGGATTCAGAATCATGAGCTGCAAGTGATATTAACATGTATATTCCACATAAAAGCGTGTATTGCACATAAAAGCGTGGGGTTCTAGATCTCTTTCCCGGCCTATGCGAAATATGCGTATTTTGCTCCAGTCATTTCAAATATTTCTTTCCCGGCCTATGCGAAATATGCGTATTTTGCACCAGCGAAAGCTTGTACCTCTGTTCTTTGCTCTCGATCACCAGAATTACGCCAGGTGGATGCCAATACTTATCCGAGACCTGGAAGTCCTCCCAGACAGCATTAAGGTAGAGTTTGACAAGGGACACTGGACGATAACTCGAAGTAAGCGGCGTTTCTCATCATTGCCAATTGATCATGCACACGAGCAAGCCAACAAACGAGTGAAAGGAGTTGGTGGCATGATTGGTCTCACAGAGAACCCTTCCATGTTGGAACGCTGGATGGTGACTGGCCCAGAAATCAGCCGTGTCGTTGCAGAGTTTAGTGGTGAACACGACAACGATGATGATGATGAAGAACTCCCTCATCATGAGGAGGGAAATGCATCTCAGCACCGATTTCAACGCCATGTCAAGGACCTGTTGGAGGTGTTGATGAGCAAGGGGAATCCTTTTGAGGAGGACAGTGAAGACCTGGTAACGTTAGACAACCAGGTGTGTGAGTCTGCGGATGCTGCCCTTTCTGTTCATGAAGTCGAGTCAACGGGAGAAAACCAGTACAACAACTACAGGAAGAGTGTGCTTGACTCAAATGAAAAACTTCTGACAGCACCCATCAAACGAAACAACTTACTGCTGTTCCATGAGAAGAAGATGCAGAGGAAGACAGCAATGAAGTTGAAAATGCAGCACTACAAAGATCACTCAGAGCTTTATGGGCAAGCTTTTGTTGTACTAGACAGCCGCGGGGGTAATTTAGAGGAATTTTTTCGTCACGAATCCTCTCCATTCCCGCCTGCGTTGTCATCCGCAGGGTCCCTCAACTCCTGTACAAAGTCTGATTTGTTGGTATATATTATGGAAGCCGGTACCAGTAGCGCCTTTTCTGTCGACGAAGAGCTAGTTGCTCCAGATGTTCTCGATTTCATAGTTATTGACGGTGGAGTACTGATACATTCAGTTCCTGGTACAAATATCCAAGGCACGACCTTTGATTCATATTTCAACAAGTGCTTCTGCCCAAGGGTTCGCCATGAATTGAAACGATCGTCGAGAGTAGACATTGTCTGGGACCAGTATCGTGCATTGACAATAAAAGGAGGGACAAGGGGAAAACGAGGAACAGGCACCCGACAACGTGTATCTGCTACAGCCAAAGTCCCAGGAAATTGGCAGAAGTTCCTGGCAAACGTTGATAACAAGAAGGAACTGTTCTCATTCCTGTCAGAAAAGATATCCGAAGAAAAGTTCCCGGATGAAAAGGATGTGTACATCACTGCAGGCGATGAAGTCAGTCATGTAGGAAACAGTCCACCAATGGAGCAATGTAACCATGAAGAAGCAGACACTCATGTCCTTATACATCTCTTACACGCACTTCAAACGTGGTCACTTGGGATGGTTCATACCGGAGATACTGATGTTATCGTAATTCTGTTGAGTAATTTCCATCATATCAAAGCTCTGAATCCTGCTGCAGAAATCTGGATCTCCTTCAAAGCGGGAAAGACAACTAGAATGATCTCCCTGAACAGTATCGCCTCAAACCTTGGAACGACAACGTGCAAAGCAATGGCCCTCTTTCACGCATTTACAGGATCTTCGTTCAAGTTCAAGGGTAAGCGATACTGCTGCAAGTTGATGCACGAAGTGCCATCCCTCGTGGAGGAATTTGCAACTGTCGTCGATACTCCATTTCAAACATCGCCAAGGCTGAAAGAAGTGGCAGCGAAATTCGTCTGTAGGCTGTACTCCAATGACTCCAACGATGACATTGACGTTGACCTCGTCCGAATGAAGGTGTTCTCACAGAAGACTAGGGACGTGGAGAGAATTCCCCCAACAACCGATGCTTTGGATCAACATCTCAAAAGAAGTGTATTCCAAGCGAGCATATGGACAACAGCTCATAGGTCCATGATGCCTTTGAACAACCCCACTAATCATGGGTGGAAGGAAGAGGAAGGCAAGCTGCTTCCCATATGGACTTCGCTGCCCCTCGCCAGGGATGTATTCCACCTGGATGTGAAGTGCACTTGCACAAGTACCTGTTCTCTCTGCAAGTGCATGAAGGCTAAATTGAAATGCACACGTCTTTGCAAGTGTACATGTGCGAAGTAGCTGGACAAGAACAATATGCAATACTTAACTATATGTACGTTCAATTTGTTATAGCCGGTTTATTAGCAACTTTCTTATGACACTTTCTTTAGTTTTGTGGATATGCGCCAACACTGGCACCATCACTGCTTCTGTGTGCAATATAAATGTTAATATCACTTGCAACTCGTGATTCTGAATCCATACATACCGCATATGTTCAAATCGGACCATCCAATCAAAAGTTACAACAGTTTACATATTTCGTATAGGCCGGGGGATTTCGCACCCCACCCCTTACTTTTTATCTGAATGCTTTCCCCTCAGACCAGTTTTGATCTATAGACCACTACCTTCAAATTGGTACTGAATCAGAAACTTTTGCATCTATTTGAAATGACTGGAGTAAAATCCACATATTTCGCAAAGGACGGAGGGGGTTTCGAACCCCCACGCTTCATTGTTTTATCTGAATGCTTTCCCCTCGGACCAGTATTGATCTAGAGACCATTACCTTCAAATTGGTACTGAAAAAACTAAACTTATGCATCTACTGGAAATGACTGGAGCAAAATACACATATTATGCATAGGCTGGAGGGGTTTTCGAGCCCCCCACGCTTTTTTTATCTGAATGCTTTTCCCTCGGACCAGTATTGGTCTATAGACCATTACCTTCAAATTGGTACTGAAAACGAAACTTTTACATCAACTTGAAATGACTGAGTGTCTGGGCCCCCCACTACACTCCTCAACTTCAGGGAAACTCATCAATAGCGCTCCAGACAAGACAAGAACACTCATAAAAACAGAATAGATTTTTAAGCTTTGACGGAACAGAGAAGCAGGTCTAGTTTTATTAGGAAGGTTGTTACAGTCCCCAGGATCGACGAAGGCAGAGCTTCTGCTCTGGGTTGCAGAAGAACGAGCCAGAGGCACAAGAAGAGCACGCTTAGGCCCATCGGTCAAACGAAAGGAACTACGGCCAGGAACAGACGACATACAGATAGACAGATACAGATACGAAATACAAAGACAGAGGTCGACTCAGGCTTCCATTCAGTGGCGTAGCAACCATAGGCCTATAACGAGGGTGGACAAAGTCTAGGGGCCCCGACTCGCCCATAGGTTCCAAGGGCCCTAAGCCTTTTAACTACAAAATTCTACAGCGTATAGATTTCTTTATCAACTCATGCACTCCTATTTTTTGCGTTTTATCATTTTGTGTTATACTGCAGTTTGCAGTTTCGTTTTGTTGGTGCCTTTGCGCCTGATGTGATTTAACCTTGGAGTTCCACCAAGACCCTCTTAGTTTAGCTAGACCTGAATTATGCACGCATTTGTTTAATGACTTGTACGTTTGACAAGATGTGGTGATCAATCCCCTTTAAACGTCTGTTATATATGTGATGATGAGATACTTGACCGCTCCTTTGCGATTTGTATGAACTGTTCAATTACTGTGTTCCCATTTAACCACTTACCTGATGATGCCGACTTAATAAGATGCATGAATGGTGAACTTGATAGCTCATGTACTGATAGGAATGATCTCTGTTTTGGTTCAGGAAATAAACTGATTTGATTTGATTTGATTTAAAACAATTGGCAGATGACCATTCGCTTTCTGGGTTTCACTCCGTGTAGAGACCCCGAGCAAATTGCTTTATTAATTGTATTACCACGCACCATTTCTTACCTATGATTACCCGTCCTACTAGAATAAATGGCCCTACTTCAACCCTAATCGACAACATTCTTACTAATGTCCCAACCCGAGTAATTGAAACTGTTATTCTCGCAGCCGACATATCTGACCACCTGCCAGTACTGATGCATCTTGACCTTAGTCCATTGTCAAACACTGAACCAACCGTTTACCTCTCACGTAATATAAATGATAGCAATATGGAACAATTCGAATCTCTTCTATCGGAAATTGACTGGTCATTGGTTCTAGACTTGTGTAATCAAAACAGTCCTACTGCTCCCTACGACGTATTTGTTGGTCTATTCAAAGCATCTTATGACAAAGCATTCCCTTTACTCCCACGCCCTAGACATAAGCGTCACTCCCCTAAGCAGCCATGGATGACCAGCGGCCTATTAAAGTCATGTAGAACTAAATCAAAACTCTACCTTAAAATGATTAAACACCCTACTGCCGCTAATAAAACGAAGTATATTAATTACAGAAATAAATTCAAATCGCTTAGAATTAAAACCAAAAAAAATTACTATGCCTCAGAATTTCAAAAATATAATAGCGACTTAAAACATACCTGGAAAATTATTAGGTCCATTCTTAACACATCCAACAACAACACAAAAATTGATGAACTATGTATTAACGGTGTTAAAATAACTGACGCAGAAATTATGGCTGCAAGATTTAACTCTTACTTCTCGAGCATTGCTCAAACCCTATCCGACAAAATTCCGGTCTCTCAACAAAGTTTCCAATCTTATATGATGCCGTCTCTTCCTAATTCCTTTGCCCTAACTTCTACAACCCCTGAGGAGCTTATTTCCATTAATCAGTCTCTCAAACTTACTCATAGCTCTGGCCCTGATGATATAAACCCATACCCTACTAGTGCAGTATTAAATCTTCTCGCCACTCCTCTATCGGAAATCATAAACTCCTCTTTTGCCACTGGAATTGTCCCGCCTGCCTTGAAAATAGCCAGAGTCACACCAATTTACAAACAGGGTGACAAATCTGAACTAGGCAATTATAGGCCCATAATTATCTGTTTTACCTTATTTTTCCAAACTGATTGAAAGAGCTATGTATAATAGACTGTACGACTACGTTACTAAAATGAAAATCCTATATTTAAACCAACACGGATTTCAGGCTGGACATTCAACTGCCATGTCTCTCTTGAATATCCAAGATAAAATATCGCAAGCTATTGAAAATAACGAGTATTCTGTTGGAATATTTCTCGACCTTTCAAAATGCGTTCGATTCCGTAGATCATAAAATCCTTTTGAAAAATTAGATAATTATGGAATTCGAGGGTTACCACTCCTTTGGTTCAAAAATTATCTGGATAATAGACAACAACAGGTCCAATGCAATAATAAAGTATCGAAATTTCGCCTTATTGAATTTGGTGTTCCTCAAGGTTCCATTCTGGAGCCACTATTATTTTTACTTTATATAAATGATCTACCCCATGTTTCTTCTTTATTGCACTTTGAGTTGTTTGCTGATGATTCAAACGTTTTTATCTCACACAAGTCCCACGAAAACCTATTCCAAATTATGAACCTTGAACTACCCCTTGTGGGTGACTGGTTCAAAGCAAACAGACTTTCTCTAAACTTAAGTAAAACATCCTTTATTCTATTTAATTCTCACAGGAAAATCCCCCCTACGCAAACACCCCCACTGCTAATTGACGGTGTACTCATTCCTCAAATTACTAAAGTCAATTTTCTTGGTGTCGTGATCGATCAAAACATGACCTGGAAAGAACATATTTCTCAAATATCGATTAAATTGGCCAAAAACACAGGTATTTTATCACGCATTTCATATAAATTACCCATCCACATTTTAACTAACCTATATTACTCATTAATCCACCCGTACTTAGCATATTGTAATATAGTCTGGGCCTCGAACTACACCTCACGACTTACACGCTTGATTATCTTACAGAAAAGAGCCGTTCGAATAATTACTAAATCTGATTATAAGTGTCATACTGCTCAACTTTTCCTCATGCACGGCATTTTAACATTAGATCAGATTAGAATATTGCAAACTGGTGAATTTATGTTTCGTTATAAACACGGTTTATTACCTAACACCTTTACTGACTACTATAAAACTGGCTCCGCCACTCATTCTTACAGTACTAGAACAGCCTCCAATTATAGACCGATTTTTGCTCACACAAACACTCGCAAATTCTCTATTAAGATAACTGGTCCTACTGTTTGGAACAATCTTCCTGCCGACATCCTTAGCGCGTCTCATCTCCTCCTATTTAAGAAACTTCTGCGTGCCCACCTACTAACTTTAAATATATAACTGCTTTTAATCTTTTGTTTGTTTATTAAAGAACTTTTCAGCATTAGACAATGCTAATTATGTTATCACTTCAGTTGTTGCTTAATTCACTCCCAATCCTGAACATTATGTTATCAACCTCCATCTAACAGCACTGGTACGTACTACATAGGTGGCCCTGCTCAGCGGGACTCTGGTCCCTTTAGGTCCTCCTTTTGTATCCCAACTTAGTATCATTTGAAATGATGATTTGTTACTGTACCTTTTTTGGGAGCAATAAAAAGCTATGTTATTATGTTATGTTATCCAAAATTTCTTCTGCGCTTATCCGATGTTGATTTGGATTTAGCGGCAACAAAACTGAAGCAATCATATTCATCGGACATCGGCCCCGATTCTGCGTCAGAAGTGAGTTCAGCAAGAAATTTGAAACAACAAAACTGTTTTGGGCATACTCAAACTCATAATGAGCTGTCACATCACGTGATGACGTCATCTATACAGGAACTGATCACTGCCTGTGTGCTGTTTGCCACTCTCCCAGTGGCCAGTCACCGTCGCCAGTGCGGAGCGCTCCTTCTCCAAGTTGGAAAAAAATCATACAGACGTAGCCTATCTTTGATCCACTACCCGACTACAGTATCTCACTTGATGGTCTTGCTTTTCTTGCGATCGAAAACGAATGTGTAGAGCAATTGAATTGTGGCGGGCAGGCCACAAGGCAGAATGAATTATCTATAAATAGCTTATTAATATTGTTTTTTTTCTGTTATACGGTGTCGCGCCTCTGAGTCGCTAGGTGGCGTGGCCGCTTGTTACATACGCTCGATTCGAGTTTTAATAAATATAATAAAATTATACGCTCGCTTAAGTTTTTGCAATTTTAAAGTTTTAATTTAGTTATTTAATAAAACTACACCCTCTAAAGTTCTATAATTGATGACTAAAGATAGGCAGCGCCTAAATTAATACTTAAGAGCTCTATCTCTTAGACACCTAGGCTATCTAAGTTAAGAATTTTGGTAGGGACGCCTTTATAAGCGTTGAGATGCTACAGCATACATTGATCACGGCTTGAATAGAGACTGTCTCACCGTGCATCGCTTGTAATGTAGAGTAGCGACAGGTTTCTATTCTACATATACGATACGGTTATTTTAGTATCGTTCGGTTACGGTTAGCGAAAACTACTGCACACCAGTGTGGTAAGCGAGTGAAAACGGTTCGTGAAAGTTACGGGCGCTCCGCGTCCAATATAGGCCTAAGACTAATCAGTGCGCTCCGGAGTTACAGTCAAGGCAAACGCTCTTTGGTTGTCCGGACCGTTTCCGCTGATTCGGCAGGGCTGCGGCCCACCCTGTCGTGATCGCGAGACGGTTTAAAGCCCGATTGCGGGAGTTTAACGGCTGAGCATAACTCTGGGAAAGACCGTAAGTGAGAAATAAAGGCTCACAGATCTAATACGGGGTAGGCGAGACCCCGGTGATAACGTTCGATCGAAGTAGGCCTACGTTGAGAGACCGAGAAACCAGTTAACGGCAAGTGAAAAATCTAAGTCCGGTTTCCGCGTAAAGTAAGGAGAGCGGGGAGAGACCGAGAAACCAGTTCACGGCGAGTGGAAAAATCAAAGTCCGGTTTCCGCGTAAAGTTCGGAGAGCGGGGGGGAGAGACCGGAAATCAGTGTCTGATCGATCAAATACGGGGAGGGCGACCCCGTTGGTGACAGAAAGATACGGGGAAATTCCCCGTGGGTCCGGTTCGTTAACATCTGGTAAACTTGCACTAAAATCTCAACAATTGCGGATAGACCCCATCCGCATATTCTTTTCTATTCTTTTCAACTTGCGGTTCTACCGCACCTTTTCTACTTACGGGACTTACCAAAGAAATCGTAGTTAGGCTATTTCCGCGGTTTCCCCGTGGAATATCTTTCGTCGCGTACTTAGCGTCGTTCATTGTTACTTCCACGGTTTCCCCGTGGAATATCTTTCTTTGCGTTCTTACTCCCGCGGTTTCCCCGCGGATTATCTTTCTTTGCGTACCTAGCGTCGTTCATAGTAACTTCCGTGGATTTCTTGCATAATATCTTTCTTTGCGTTCTTAACGTCGGTTGTACCTACTCCCGCGGTTTTCCCGCGGAAAATCTTTACTTGCGGGACTAAGCGCAATATCTCTATAAAGTATAACTATAAATAGGCCTATCATAAGCATCTGAATTATTTGAATTTGAAGCATTTGAATTATGGAAATATGTAACACTACAATTGAGAATTGCGTTATGGTTTTGAATCTTAGGTCTTGGTCCTGGACAATGCGGTCTTGATCTTGTACCACGCGGTCTTGGTCTCGGTCTTGAACCACGCGGTCTTGGTCTTGGAATTTTGATCTCGTGCACAACACTGGATAGGAGACCCGGCAGGCACCTCTGATTTGAGATCCTCCACCTGAACTATGAGATCTGTCATTAAAAAAGACCCTTCACCTAGGCCTAAATGTATCTTTGGTTGAAATAATCGATATGTAGGCTATCATTGTCTGTTTTACCCGAATACCGACTAGCGAGTATCAGTTATAGATTAGCCAGAAAGACGCATGCTTTAACCTTGCAAAACGTTGGAGATCCGCCACCTCTAGATGACCAATTTAACCACTGACTGGAGATGATGGACAGACAAGAGAGGAGGAAGTAGCGTGAGAGTTCAGCAAACACTGTAGAAGCCTAAAGGAATGGTCAAACCAAATGAGTTCGGATTATTTTAATTAAAGTTAATGTCTCTGTTATTTTTAGTTTTTAGATTTCACTTAAGTAAAAAATCCAGTCATACTCACAACTCTCTTGATTAGTCATACAGATAAAATGGAGGCTATATGCATCTGAACAAATTTAACACTGAATGATTGAAAATAATCCTTAAGAAGATTATATGAAAACATAAACTTAAGAAATGAATAAGTACTGAAAAATTTTAGGTATTCGATTACATTAAACAATTCATCAAATACATGCACCTGAATTATCATAAATCTCTTTATTGGTAAACCAGCAACATTAAAATGTGTTGACATCTCCCCAGATTCAGCTTGAAACATCATTAATTATAATAGCACAAGTTCTCACATGACACAGTCATGGTACATAGCTCCTGAACAAAATTCAGCTTTCAGCAAATTTCTAATTTTTAAACAGTTTGAAAATGTTTCATGATCTGTCAATTTCAGAAAAGCGTGTATTTTAGTGGCAGATTGATTTGTAACCTCATTAAAATTGAATACGGATATGCAGGATTAAAAATATTATTCATCTTGATAGTGCAAGTTCTTACATAATACAGTCATGGTACATAGCTCAGAGATACAATTTAACTTTCTGAATACATTCTTATAATAAGGCAACCTTGCTTTAATGCTGTGCTGAATAGCGAGCCCAAAGGCAGTGTTACAAGGGGTTTTCACTGTATCAAAGTGATGCTGATCTTAAAATCACAAACTTTAGTTCTAATTACAGTCAAAAAAGAAATGCTCATGCTCAATGAAACAGTCCTTCTAGTTCCTTTGACTTGCTCCTTCCTTGCTAATATTCTTTTCACTCAGAAACAATTAAACTAATTAAAGAAATGGTCAAATACAATACAATAATGAAATGAAACCTGGTAATCTTCTAAAATACATGTATAGTTCAGAGGTACTGTCAAATGTCCAAAAAGCAGATGAATAATTTAAGAGTTCAGGGTAAAAGAAGCAAAGTCATCAGGTTAAAGTAAAAGACAACAGCTGCTGCAAAATTCTGGTTACAACGTTATCACGATTGTTTCACAACCTCCTTAAATTGAATAAGAAACTTGAGCAGTTTAAACATCAATTGTGATACAATTTCTGACACGAGTCGAGGTACATAGCCACAGAAACAATTTGGCTTTCAGAATACAATCTCATAATAAAGTAACCTTGTTATAATGTTGTACTGGATAGACAAAGGTAGTGTTATAAGGTTTTCAGGGTATGGGGTGGGAAGATGGTTGAATTACGGTAACATGCTGGCATGAAGATCAGGACGCGGGTTCGATACCCACTAGCCCCATAAGGTTGCCTCAGCCTTTCATTCCCTGGGGGCGACTGTAAAATGAGCAGAAGGACACATAGGCACCATGAAGGCTGCCATACAGTTAAATTCAACTTCTGTTATACTTGTTATAATCTGTTACTACTATATCACGTAATCTTACTGCATACTTGTCAGTTGAATTAATAAATGAATATTATTATTATTATTATAAAACATACCGATACTGGTCTTAAAATCACAATCTTCAGTCCTAATTACAGTCATAAAATAGACAACCATGATCACAATAATCAAATGAAACATGGTAATCTAAAATATAGTTCAGAGGTGAAGTCAAATGTCCAGGAGCAGATGAATAATTTAGAGTCCAAGGTAAAGGAGGTAAAGTCATCAGGTTAAAGTAAAAGACAACAGCTGCTTCCAAAGTCCTGATAGATAACGGAATAATGTTACTTTCAGTACAAAACTGGACAATGGTACTTCAAAATTAGTCCATATTCTTGATTGAATGTCTTCTTTGCTCTCAAAGAATCTTCTAAGTCAGCTTCTGGGTAAACAATCCCACAGTCTGTTGTGCTTTAGTGCCATAAACAATCAGCAACCTTCGCATCTTTCTCAAACAGTGCACATTCACCGGTTCAGTAACCAAGTCCTTCCCAATGACTGCTTCCAACTTAAGCCTTGAGTCGAACACCATCAGTCCACCATTGACAGGATCCGTTGCATATATCTCACCATGTTCATTGACGGCCAAATAACGAGGACAGCACACCAACTTCTTCTCTGCAAACGTTTCCTTAAGACATTTATTTACATTGAAATCAGCGCCTTCAACAGCTTCAAGCAGCGTATCGAAAATGCTGACGACTTTTCCATCCCTTGTGATCTCGTAAACACCATTTTTTCCACTCTCCTCTCCATAGCTTATCACGTAAGTACCAGCTGAAGTTTCAACTGCATGAAGTGGAACTTTAACAATGTCTGGCAACTGTATGTGATTAATCCTTTGTGCATCAGCAGTGTAGATATCCAAATGGGATGGCTGGCCTTGTTCAACTCTAATCACACCTCCACTGCTGGTCACAGAAAGTGTGTACGGGCTACCAATGTTTTGTAGCCATGAAGTAACGCTGTTATCGGTAGGTGTGAATTTCCATATACAGTTGTTTCCTCTGTCAGTGATGTACAAACAGGCGGACTGTTGTGAGGCTACCACGTCCACAGGATCTTTGATCACCGTTAGTGGTATTGCACTCTGCTTGCTAGGATCGCCCTCATCAATCACGAGGAGACAGCTTGGCTTCTCACGCAGAATGTAGATATTGCTACCCAGCATGGCAACTGCGCATACACTACACTTAGGAACTAGCAGGTCTTTCTCAGGGCATATGCTGGATGTGCGGGCAACTGAAAAGAACAGACAATGTTCATCACGACAAATGCAAATCATTTATGACCTTAAAGTATTCATTACTTACAAAGGATAGGAGAAAGTAGTAAGAACAGGTTGTTGCACTAGGTTTGGGGTCAGTAAGGTACTGTAAGGTAAGGCCCGGTAAAAAAAATAAGTTGAGGTATGTTAACATATAAATGTAAATTAAGGTATGGTAAGCAAGATAAGTTTAGGTAAGGTACTAAAACTTCAATGTATTAATTTTCAAAGAAGTTCTGAGAATATGGAAAGTACAGGAGGTTTAGAGCCAGCAAGTTAAGGTAGGTAAGGTAAAAAATGCTTAGGTAAGGTATGTTAAGGAAAGGTAAGTAAGGGGCCGTCCATAAAGTACGTCACGCTATTTTTGACCATTTTACCCGCCTCCCCCTGTCACAAAACTCGGACCCCCCCCCTAAAGTACGTCACACTTTCAACATAGAAATAATAATACTTCCGAAAGCAAGGCTAATACATAAACAAGGCTTCGCAACAGCATTATTACTAGCGCTCCTAGCGAGAGGAATCGTGAAAAACACATTCAGGAGATATGCATTTCATGCTATTTTGACATAAAACTAATTAAAATGTTTCAGAAAATTTTTGAAAATTATTTTTAAAGCTATGAAATTCTACTTAAAAAAATAAAAATAAATTATAAATAAAAAATTAAAAAATAAATGTGTGACGTCACACATGGCCTGACCCCCTCCCCTGTCACAAACTGTCACACTTTCTTAAACCCCCTGGAGTGTGACGTACTTTATGGACGGCCCCTAACGTAAGGTAAACTTATCATAAATGTACAAGAGCGCTCTGAAGAATGTTCCGTATGTATGTATGTATGTATGTATATATGTAAGTATGTACTGTATCTGGCTACTTGTAAAGTGCCTTTTATTAATCTTATGAATTTTATGAATGCTTAATGCATTTTAAACAATACAAGGCGCTTATCAAGGCAATCTAAAATATCTATCCGATAAACAGGTACATCTTCAGATGTCTTGGAACCATTTCTTGAGCTACATGTGACGCAACAGTTTCAATTTTTAATGCATTTGAAATAATAGACGATATGGTTCACAGTCACAACATCTGAGCATTGATACCATTCAGAGAACTTACCCAACATTTTGTCTGGGTCTTCGAGGTCAATATTCATAATCTCTGGGATGCTTTCTCCACCATCTAGCAGTATCTTGAAGAACTCAGTCATCAGTTTAGTCAGCTGCTCTTCTTCCGACTCATTCATATCGTCAATCGCTTTCAGAGCTTTTTCTGATCGACACCAAAACCAGATAATTATGCCGTACTCCCACTTGGCATTGAGGATCTGAATGTTTCCTCTGCCGAGCAGAGACAGGAACTGGACAAGTTTTGTGGACCTTGAACTGGTCTTATTCAGCAGCTGGTTGATGCGGTCCACCACCAGCTTTTCAATCCTTTCATTGTCCTCCTCGTTTGTAATTGTAGCTTTCATTACAACTGCAAAGAAATAAGGCATCAGTAAGTACAATTACAGCTTTACATCCAAACATCGTGTCTACTGCTATCAGTCCTGGATGGGAATCCATCAATTGGGCTCTTCATGTCTGTGGGAGTCGGCCTGTGGGACTCTAGTTATCTGAGCACTGTTCGCTTATTGATTAACATTACGTTCTCAATTACTTCAATATCATTTATTTTGGCATAGGCAGTGCATTGAGTTACTTAAAGGCACTATTGTAAATGTCGACATACATACACTACATGTGTTTTTCAGTAATAATGTTTTATATGAGGACTGTTCCTAGAGGTTAAGAATCTTGGGGAAAAGGTAACACTCTTAAATGGTAACACTCTTGTTTGAAGAACAACAGATCTTGAAAGACACAGTTCAATACCCATAGCACCTCAGACTTCCACTCCCTAGTGGGCAGGTGTAAAATGAGTGGGCGCCTAACAGGCTGCCAAGATGTGTGTTCAATAAGATCATAATATTTGTACCGTCATGTTTCAATGTTACTTACTACTTACTGAGCTTATCAATAAACACGAATATTATTATTGTTTAACTTTTAACTAAAAAATGATCTCAGCAATAATTACTTAGTTCATACGATTGGTAAGGTAATGTTGGTGTCACTGACCATGGTAGCCATAAGACAACGTTAGAGACTGGATACTATTACAATGACAGTAATACAACAAATGTGGAGCAACATACACCAAGAACAAAAGCTTATTTTAATCCCTACCATCTAATACACTAAAATCCACTCTTTCCCTCTCTTTGCCACATTAAATTACTTAATCAATGACAAATTCATATACTGTTCTAACAGTCATACAGAAATAGAAGCAGAAATCAGTGTAGAGCTCAATGGGTCAAATGTAATTGAAATTGAACATTTATATAGCACCACTGTAAGAAAAAAGTAATTCGAGGCACTCAATCCTACTACCTCACATAATCCATCATTTCGGATTCTTTTCGTAAATTCATAATTACCTTAATTAATTAATTAGGCCTAACATGTCTTAAAGTCTCCACTATCTATCAACAAGCAATTCTCAGAACATGCAACTGTACTAACCGCCTCCTTTTTCGGCAACTTCTGCCACAAGATTCTGGTTCAGGCTGCGAAGGAAATCAATGAGGACGTTGTACTTCTCTATGCCATGACTTCGAACGACCTTCAAGATCTCATCATTTTTGTCAGAGTCTTCTTTGAGAGTTTTTATGTACCTTGTTTCTTCATCAGTCAGGCATCCGTCTGCATGCAGACGATCGATCAAACCTCTTGGACGCATGTATTCCAAAAAGTAGTCAGTGTTGTTCCTCATTATGGCAGCCATCACCTCAAATGCTGCAGTATTTTATAAATATTAAAAGTCAATGAAACAGCAATCCAAAAAAAGCTTATATGCATGCAGGGCTAACTGCTTTCAACATTAACCAACTGAACCAACTGTATTTTAAATGCTGCAGCCTGTCTGAGTGGAGGTAAACCTATGTCTGGGCACAAGTCCATTTTCATGGAGCAGGAATTGCACTGCTGCCGATGCACAAACACTCTGAGTTTAAGATGTTAATGATTATTCGTAATTATCTTGCAGACAGTTGTGTGTCTTGGCCTCATCCAAAAATTTCTTCGATCAAAACTCAACTCAGAAAGTACTAATTTATTAAGTTTTGAGGCGTTTGTTGCCATTTACTTTCTTACACATAGGTGTGTATTATCAGTGTGCTCTGATAACCTCTCAGGGTCACTCTATTTGTGCTTTCTTATAGATCCCATTTTCAAGGATCCACATATCTAAGGATTTATAGACCTCCATTTAGGAACCTCTCCAAGGCACTTTAACATGCATGGATATCTAACAGATAGAAAACAATGCAGATCATCATAAGTTGATATAGTTATTCAAGCTGCTTTTGGTGTTAGATTCTACATTTTCTGTAGACGATTCTGTATATAATTAAATGGAAGAGTTTTGAAACTGTCAGTCAAGTTCTAAAAAAGTAATTACATGTATATATGGTCCCACACAGTTTCATAGAGCCCTCTAGTACCTGGCAAAAGCACTCCTCGCTAGCCGGAAAATGATTATTAAAGTTCACTACGAAGGGTAAGTTTGCCTTTAAGTATATGATGCTCAGATAACTGGATAATTTGCCGTTGGCAGGCTCTCGCACACAACAAAGCTCAACCAGTATAGTCTCATCTATAGTTAACATTTGTCATCATATTCAGAGTCCCTGGTTCATGCTACTCTGAAGATCAGGAATGATGGCAGCCAAATGAAGTCCACAGCATACAGTTCTATCACTGACTGGCACTCTCTCTCAGACGGTAAAAGATGCACCATACCGAGATTCATCAGGTTAACTATGCAGTTTGTAATAGAATCTTTTCATGATTGAGGGTTGATGCATCCTCAACCTGGCTTCCTTTCCTGGCTTCTCCAACGGATTGATTTTTTACTGTGATTTCACTCGAAGCAACCATGACTGATGTTTTGGGCATTATGATAGTGGCGCTATGGTTATCGTTAGATCAGACAGTCCTCTTAATATTGGTTGATCAATTCAAAAGGGTCATTGCGTTTTAGTAATATACATCCAAATGCCGTACAAAAAAACCACATGAAGCTTAGAGCAGACTTAAGAAGCGACTCCGTAACACAGACTTGGAAAAAATCTGAACAGACGAGAATCATTGAGCAAATTCAGCATACAACGAACTTAAGCAACAAAAATAATCAGATGCATAAGCAATGGATATCAAGCAATCACCTGACAACTAGTAAGCCATGAACCATTGCTGGAATAACAGGTCAGACTGGATGGTAATATTGGCATCAAATGCACCCAACGTTGACTTCAGAGGTCTTTGGACCGATATGGAAGTGCTTACCTGATCTGGGTCCATGTGCTTGAAATGGACCACGTTTCGCTGCATCTGCTGCTATTGCCACTGCTTCTGCACCTTCTGCAGAAAGTACTGTTTCTTGTGTTTCCTCATCAAGCACTTCCTCAGCAACAGAGTGGGAGTCTCCTGCTGCATTAATTAGCGATCGTTAAAACCACAAAAAGAAACATACTTAAAAGTAAAGATAAAGATGCGAATTTGAACAGACCAACTCTAAAGGCAACTAATTCTGCAATCTACCATCAAGCATTTACTCCAGCACAAATTACAATGATCTACACATTATCACTTGGTAGTACAATTAACTTACTTGAAAAACAAAGCATTTCTATGGCTTTATTATAAAGGAACTGTTGGCCAAATCATAACCTAAACTACTGCAAGAAGGGAAACCTGACATGCAAGATTTGCTACAGTACAACTGTTACTGTCCCAAGAAAATATCAATTAATAAATAGCACATCTTATAACTAAATACAAGTAGCATGGACTGACCAATCTTTAGGAAAATTTCTGACCCTATAATGAAAAGTCTTTCAACCTGTTTTAATTTAAGCATCATTTTCATTGTCATTGTCATGCTTATTCTCAACTTCTTACTTGTTAGGATTTGATATTTGAACTTACTGTAATTTATGTAATTTATGTACGCCAGAATGCGGTTTACAATTGGTATACTAACAGAGAATATTCTATTTATCAAAACTGCAACCTAAACCATATAAAAGGAGAGCTAAGAAAACTTAGACAATCTCTACACATAATCCTGTCACATGTCCTTGGTCCATGTTCATTCACAGTTGTTGGCATTTGGAACTCTCTACATCATCATATTTGCAACTCTCCTATCTTTTGCTCCAAACTAAAACCTTACATCTTCCAGTCTGTTTACAGTTCTTAATTCTGCCTGGCTACAATGTGCACTTCTGAACTTTGTAAGGAGGACATAATCAAATTACAGTCATATTGTATTGTAATAAGAGGACATCTAAACCACATAACATGACAGCTATAGAAACTTGTTCTATAATAGGAGAGCTATAGAAACTTGTTCTATATTAGGAGAGCTATAGAAACTTGTTCTATATTAGGAGAGCTATAGAAACTTGTTCTATAACAGGAGAGCTATAGAAACTTGTTCTAAACCTTCACTTGAATACTATCCAGGAGTGTAGATGTGGATTGGCTACAAATGTTTTCTTCTTTTGCTGGATTTTCATCAAATTACTCACATTATGATTCCTATTTGAAATGCTTGGTTTCAATTAAACACTTCAATTAAATGCACAACTGTTTTTTGCTTTGTTCTGAAACTTCTGTTTGCAGTTAAAAGCTATTGTTAGTAATACAGTAATGACATTTAATGTCAAGCATAAAGGAAGAATTTCTTCATAAGAGGGTAAAATACTTGATCAAGTTACACTGTATTGGCATCAAGTTATTAAAGCATATTCACAATGATAAAAGTCATGTAAAGAAAGATTTTCTAACCATCCACCGTATCCTCTTCTTTACCTTCAACTTCTTCTTCTGTTTTCTCAACTGTAACACACAAAAAACAATCAACATCCAAACACATTACATAAAAAAAATAACTTTGAGTGAGAAATACATGAATAGCTGTAAACTGTGTGTGAAAATAGTACATAATTAGAAAATGGTACATAATTATGTAAAAAATATTACAATCAGCATATTAAATGCACATATGCATAAAAATAATCAAGAAGTCTATCGTCTCTTACGAACCTGTGAAGATAAATGAATGAGCAAAAAAAAGAAAAGCCGTAGATGTACTGTACTGTCTTCAAATGAGAGACACAGCATAAATTTACTGTAACATTATGTAGAGTAGCAGTACATTGATAGAGTAACTCTTCCGGGGATCAACCAGAGGAGCCATCTATGTAGATGATACGAGACACAATTCATACATTGTGAAAAGATCAAATGAACCTTCCTGTTAACATTAGTTTTATACTTTGATTCTATCTTTATTATTCTTTTGAATTAACTGTAATCAGTTGCGGTGTGTAAGCTGTTTTTTTGTGTGCCAATAAACAAATATAATAATAACATATTCTAATTTCTAACCATCCATTGACTCCTCTTCCTCTTCTTCGTCAGGTCGCTCTTCCACTGCAAAGTAAACACAAATCAGTGCAAATATTTATCATAAGTGAACATGGTTTGTAATTTACATAGATAAAGTTATAGTTAAGTCATAAGTCATAGTTAAAGGGAACTGATTTGGAACTTGACTTAGGCTCAACATTGAATTATCATGAGTTTAATCTCTGTAGGTGGTTAGACAGGTTTGTTTAAGTGCCCTTGATAGATTCTTAAATTATAATTATCGGTGGATGCATAGTATATAAAACAAGTCGAAATTACTTGGAAAAATATATAAGTAAATAGGATATTTTAGAATACATGATACATGAAATTGAATACTTCTGAAATTAATCTAATTTATCTAAATTCACATTTATGCACATTTATAATTATATACAAACATGTTTATAGTTATTAAGCTAATATTTATTTTATTTATATTAATTACAGAATTAACAGGTTAAACATTTAGATTTTTACAGATTTTTTTACATCTTACAGATTTTTGGCAACAAAATAGTCACCTTTCATCTGTTCACAAAGTTTCAGAATATCTTTGCTGGAAACCTTTTCCTGACTGCGATCAACTAAAATAAAACAACAGAGGAATCACTGTCATCAAATCTGAACACGCACAAAATCTAAACATTGTTCAGAAAATCTTTCTAACAATATAATAATACATATCTAATGCCACTCCAAACACAAGCCACATTGTGACCATATACAGAAGGTCATTTTCTTAATGATTTTTTTATTTGATTTGTTTATTGACACACAATCACATATCAAATCAGTATTAACATAAAAAGTAAATAAAAGCAGTGTAACATAGGTATGACAGATACAATCGAACTGTAACTTAAGCACATTGACGCATGTCATTAATAACTGATACATTATGTTTACAGCACAACAGAAGTCATTAGATTAGATTGTCAAAGTGCTTGTACATACATGAACACATTGCGATAGTGTACACTGAAATTCTCAACTCTCAAACTGCATTTGAATTTCAGCATTTCGGGAGTGGTGATAATTAACATCATACAACATCTTACTCTTACAAGATGAGCTTCTTAAACCAGCAAGCATTTCTTCCAGCAAGAATCTCTGGTATTATCCCAAAATGGAAGTCAATACCAGTTCTGTTTGCTGTCCACCATAGCTGGACTCCTATTTTCTTTGACCTAATGGATTCTGACCCAAATTCTCCAACAGATTGTTATATTGACAAACGATAACACTTGAAGTGATTATATCAACCGATGCTTTGGGCAATATACATAGTCAATCGATTAGATTAGTTAAAATTTTGATAAAATTAACAATCTTCTCATAATAAATGGTGAAAGCTGACCTTCCAGAAACAGCTTGCATTTCGCCAGAGTTTCCTCAGACATGGTAGTGATCACCTGAACCCTTTCTGAACGGGAAGCCAACCGATTAAACAACGTTTCGATGCCTGTCTGAAGTTCTCCAGAGGTCAGGAGATTCCTCAGATGAATCAGTTCCTCCACGGTTTCACATAAAACGTAGAGATTGACGCTGTGGCCAACACGAGCAGCAATGACTTTCAAATGAAGTCTTTCCATAAAACGGCTCGACTCTTCAAGGTTCATGTTGCTCAGTATGTTCTCAATTCGCTCAACAATTTCATTCTCAATCATTGTGACTGCATCTGTTTCTCCAGTCAAAGTATTGTGAACCCGAACAAGAGCTAGAAATTATCAAAATTTCATATAAAATAATACTTCATCATAATTATCAATAATACAAGAACTGTTGTGTTTAAGTACTTTCACTACCTATGTATGTTCTTTTCAAGACTTTTCACTTGAAACTAAAGTCTCTCCTCTTCAAGAACTCTTACCCCGATTCAACTGATCATCTACATTCCAACTCTCAACCTAAACGACACTCACCTTAGCAGCTACTCTGACCCCTCTGATCCCCTGGAAACCGGACTCGGACCTCCTTTGGACTACTCTCTCGGACACCCTTCTGACTAGACGCAGCACTTGTGAATAAGCTGGTGCCCTGCGCTTGGCTTTCGAGTGGCGCTTTGGAAGTTTGGAGATTACGATTAAGGTATGTATGCATATAAGTATGCATTCAATCTCAATTTTGCAATTGTTTTTACATAATATATAAATATATATAGCTAAATGTGAGTATTGGAAAAATTAACATAAAACATTTTGCACAAAGCCAGCCCAGGACTGATGTGAATCAAAGTAAGACATGGCCACTGAAGTCATAAAAAGAAATGAAGATGGTGTACAATCAAATGCCCTTGATGAAAGTTGTTTTGTATGTGTCAATTTATATAGCAACTCTGCCAGAACAAAGTACTTCGAGCTGCTCACAGGCACAAGAAACCTACACTTTAGTCAAATTTGCATCTTTTACAACCAATCAAGTCTGAACAGTACCGGTATTTTTATTAAGCAAATTTATACACATGTAGCATCTCTCCAGGTGGAAGACCGTTCCAAACTGATGAACCTAACACAGTGAAAGACCCATGCTATGCGACGGAAGTCCTAGCCATAAAGGCATGAATGTTTAAACAAATGTTTAAGCTTTCAACCATGATAAATCACAAACCACCATCATTAACGACAAATATTTGTGCCAGTGTGTTTTTAAATGGTTGGCTTTCCTACTTCATATGATGAGAATTATACAAATACATCTACCTACCTCCACCATCCGCCAGAATTTTTGCAACACGTGGCTGGTTACTGTTACAAAGGCAAGTAATCATCTTCGAGTAATCGCTCAAACTGGATCGGTACAAAAAGCCCAGCAGAACCTCTGCTTTTTCGTAGTCATAAGACTGCTTGCAAATGAACTCCTTTTGCCTCCGGTTAAGAACTTTGAGCGCGAACAACTTGTTTACAATCTCGTCACCAGTAAAATCCAGAAAGTCAACCAACGATTCCTGATTAAAATCCAGAATGCTGGTCTCTCGCTCCATCAAAGGCCAATCTCCACCATATTCCTGACAGTACACTACAATAACAATTCTTAAAACATTCAGAATTTACTGTATAAAATATTAATATACATATCATAAGAAACAAAAAACTCAAAAAAATTGTTAATGTTTATTAGTTACAATGAAAGCATCCAGCAAAAAGTAAGTAAAGACTAAGGAAATATGCAGGCAAGGTAATTAGGAAGCTAATAATGAGATTTTAATTAGAATTAGAATAATTTTTTTACTAATTAATTAGAATTGGCTACCAAACTAATTAATAAGCTAATTAGTCTATAATTAATTAGTTACCCATCACTGCAGCCTGGTTTACACACCACATCCTAAGCATGTTCTAGATTACTTTGCGTTAACGAGTCCACACTGAAACTTTGACTTTTAATCTGCCTTGCAACTTATAGCCGTCACTGTTTTGCCCTCCATCTAAAGTCCTACATGGGATTTAATTTATTTATTAAATACTGACCTATAATGATTGTTTAAGTGCCAGCTCAAGATGCATTTGCTTGCACAACAGTACTTGACGAATGATAACACTAGTAACTACAGATTATAAGATGATATATGTTACAATGACATTGGTCACTATAGGTGAAAAAGGACATTGGTCGCAATACGTTACAATGACACAGGCAGCACTTTTTTCTAGAAAAATAGGTTCCGGAATTCAACAAATTCAGAACAATTAAAGGAGCATAATTTATGCTCATATTTCCATTTCATATAATCAAATATCCAAAAACACTGAAAGCACTGAAATTCAATTAAAGGATCTAACTAATTTTAAATAAATTTTAATTAAAAATTTTAAATAACTAAATTATTTTTTAATATCTGAAAAAAGGTGCCGGAACGCTGTTCCGGACCGCTCTGGCTGAAAAAAAGCACTGGACACAGGCATAAGATGACACTGGTCACTACTCCAAATTCAGCATCAATGAAAACACCGATACATTCCCTTATTGTCCTGCGACTTGACTTCTGCAACTCTATGCTGTATGGTGATCCTGAATGCAAACTGCCTTCTTGAATAATGCATCAGGATGCACCTTGGACTCTCATACCAAGACCATATCACATCTGCTTTGTTCCCTACACTGGCTTCTTGTCTGTGAACATATCCACTTCAAGCTGGCACTCATGTACAGAGCACATTCTTCAGCTTCCTCCTTTGACTCGTTCTTGTTTATTAATTGGTGGGCCAAGTGCCTCTTTTTGTTGTCTCAAGACTTCTTTCTTTTCTCTGGGTCTTTCGCACTGGGAGCGCCTCTGATTGGTGTGCACTGTGAGAGGCGCTATACAAATTGATAGATACAATACAATACAATACAATACATTCAGATCATCTGCCATCCTACTCATCATCCATGGTTACACCCTGCAACTCTGTTAAGGGCCGCTCCTCTCTTCGATCAGCATCTGAAGGTATGCTATTCATGGTACATGACTTATCTTTGGCTGATGTTCATTCACAGTTGACGGTCCTTCCATGTAACTATCTACCTCCTCATCTTTTTAAGATGATATTGGTCACTATAGATGTAAAAATGACATTGGTCACTATAGGCATAATATGACAATAGGTTACTAAAGGAGCAAGAAGACATCGGTCACTATAGATGTAAGCTGATATTGATCACTACAGGTGTAAGATTACATTGGTCACTATAGGTGCAGGATATTATTGTTTGCTACAGGTGTAACATATCATTGGTTACTAAGGATGTAAGATGACATTAAGATGACATTAAGATGAAAACTTGAGGCTTTGCATTTATCATAAGATGACAATAGTTACTAAAGGTGCAAAAAGGTGCTCACTATAGATGTAAGATGATATTGATCACCATAGGTGTAAGATGACATTGGTTACTAATTATGTAAGATGACATTGGGCATTGCAGGTTTAAGTAGACAATGAAAACTTGAGGCATTGTATTTGTCAAATCCGACATAAAATGTAAAGCAAAACAAAAGCAAATTATATAAACTGAATGAAAACTGATTTTACTAGAAAAACTACCAAACTGCTGTAAACTTTTACAATTAGCTGAGCATCATGAGTAATGACTTGAGTTTAAGTCCATAACTTAAACAACAGCTTACAAACATAGTTACGGTAACTGCCCTTTATTCGAATAAAAAGTTTGCAGACATCCACAATCAAAAGTTACAGAACTAACCTCCATTTGCAATCACATAGTTGACTAAATGTGCCTGATGAGTGTCTTTAAGTGCATTAAATAGTTCTGTAAGTTTCCCATTTTTGGTTATAAGTTCCAGCAATCGTGAATTCTTCAGGTGAGATGTGCTTAAATTTTTAACTTCTTCCATCTCAGCTCTTGATAAAGCTTTAAAGGCCAACAGTTTGTCCAGAATACCAAAGTCTGGAATTATTCGCTCAACAAGCAGTTTGTTAATTTCTGGTATCGCTACATTGTTCAATGTATTTTCATTTATTTCAACTGAAACAAAACATACAAGAATTCATAATCACAAAACCAAGACAGCTGCACTGAAATAAGTCCTTATTTTATTTATTTATTTTATCTCACCTTTGCTAGCTTTATCTTACCTAACCTCATCTAAACCAACCTTACTCTACATAATATCATCTTAACTTATATAACATTACTTTATCAAACATCACCTTACCTAACCTTACTTTACCGAACATCAACATATCAACCTTATATCCTGCAACTATCCAGGAAATCAAAAACATTCATGTTTTTAAAAAAACAGTTAAAACTGTACATTCTATTGAGCTCTTAGCATCTGTGCTGACAGTTGACAGTCTGTATGTGTGTAAAGCATCCTTGAAGTAGCTTGCTACTGATGATGCTATATAAATTGTCATAAGTACAATTACAATTGATTTCTACTGACCAATAGCTGACTTGCTTGCAGAGTCACTTTCTGCCTGACTGGAAGTTGTTGACTCAGACATCACTCTTCACAATTTAATTTCAGCATGTCAAAATATGAAGCTACAATAATTCAAAGTAGCCAGAACAGTCAGAAAGACATCAACAGAATATGCATAAAAGCTTAAAAACCAGATTAATATACATATATACATACACACACATATATATATATATATATATATATATACCAGTGACTCATTATAACATGCTGCATTATAATAGGAAATTTGATATAACACTTTCAGGCATATATCCCAAATTTAATAAATGCATAGAAAACAAAAACTCATCAAAACGCAACCTCGTTATAAGGTGGTTCAAAAGGCAGCTCGAACAATTTTCTGGTGTATAAATATATCAAAATATTTATAGCACCTTTCAGAACATTTCAAATTATGATAACAAATAAAGATACTGTCCAATTGCTGAGTGGTGATGCATCACACGATGTCATAGTTCAAGAACGACACACAATTTATAATAACAAAAACGTCTTAAATACCATCATATACAGCTACTTCTTCAGCTTCTTCTTTTGCAGTCCTTTAGAGAAATTCACTGTTAAGAATGAAATCACAATAAAACATACAGTGTGTGCCTACTAAAATTTTAAACATTGGAACGTTTGTTAATTTTGCTTGAACTTTAATCAGTTATCAAGTACACAATTAATTCCTCAAACACAAGTTGCCTTTTAATTGTTTTCTGGACCAAATTGCAATCGTACACTCAAAACTTCTAAAAGCGTCACTTGAAAGCTAAGCCCATATGGTACCATCTTATTCAAGTGCACTGTGTCAAGTTAGAGGATTTGTCCAGAGATGTAAAAAGGACATCCAAGTCCAGTTGCCTTAGAGAACAGAGCAGAGGGCGCTGCTAAGGTGGGTTTTGTTGAAGATGAGAAAGACTAAAAGGTGGAGGTGGTAGAACCTTGGCTCATCTTGGATCAGATGAGCCAAGGTTCTAATTCTTTAAGAGTTTAATTTTATAGACTTTAATTTTAGTGGAAAGCCTGAGGGGTGATAGATAGAGGAGCCTGGGTCAAATGATGATTGAAAATATAGTTTTAGCGCAAAGACAATGGATGTGGAGATATGTTGCATAAGTTCAACACAATTCCAGTTTACATTACATTACAGTCTGCTTAAATCACTCTCTACACATTTTGTAAATATGCTCAATGACACCACACTGCATCAAACAGACTGCTGATAAACCTTCATGGCAATTTAAGCATGTTTTTGCATGCAAAAATCTGTGAGCACAGTCATGATTCAGCCTCTCTGAGACCCGTTCTTGCTGTCATGACACCTATAGGTCGTAATCGTAAATTTCGAATTTCTAAAGTGCTACTTAAAAGTTAAGCACAGGGCACCAGCTCATTCACGAGCGCTGCGTCGAGTCCAGTAAGAATAGAACCGACATAGGAGGCAGAGGTCCAAGCCGACATTAAAGACAGCAATGCGCTCACGTCGCATTATCACATTATTTCCTTGTCATTCGCACCATCTTAAAAACTCCAGAGTATTTTATCTACCCAAATATACAAACAGTATATTAAAATTAGGTCCGTCTACGATCGAAAGGTCCGGTTTAGTGTGACCCCTCTCTCTTCATCCACAAGTAAAGTTTAGTAAACCATACACTACCCCTAAACAGTATTACTCTAAAAGCATTACATATATTTGAAGACTGCTATGCCCACAGCCTTCACAAACCAAAATCGACGATGATCCAAAACATTACACGTAAAATTTCTTCTTCCGATTTGCACAAAGCGAATAAATGTTATATGCAAAAGAGAAACATATTAAACTAATTTCAAAGGTCTTTTACTTTCAAAATTAAACCTTACTCGCTAAAACTCCACGGGAAATTCCCAGCACGCCACAAATTATTTTACATGGGGGAATCTGGGACGATGGATCAAAAGATTATAACAGATTAAATTTTAACCTCTTAAAATCTTTGGAAGGACCGATATTTAACGTGACTGGAAACTCTTTAATTAACGTCATAAATATATATCGCGTCTTGTTTATGTAACAAATACATTCAGTTAATTATATTTCTGAAATAAAATCAGCGAATAATTACACTTGTAGAATGAAAAATTAACTGTGAAGAACCATATTTTAATATCAGTAAAAAATATTGAAGTGAGGCGTCATTTGCAACGAGGTAATAGAAATAGGCCTACAATTTTTACGAATTTTTTCATCTGTAGGCCTACATGTATAATACAGTTCCTTGCGATAGTATTATACGTTTTAGTCTAGGTATGAAACTGATATAATGAGAAGCTGTACAGTCTAAGATAGCGTGCGCAGGCAATTACAGACGTCAATCACTTCACTGAGAGTAGCCTACTCAAGTGCTGACATGCATGTGTCTTGGTAAAGTTCAGTATGAATGTTTTCGCAAGGACTCTTCAAATAAACACTTCTACTTCACATTCATATTGAGTTGAGAATGCATGTACAAATATGTATGCATGTAGCTTCAGGCGTACTCCTTCTAAGTATCATTATTCTTTCTGTGCTATATCTGTATTTTCACATTGTTTGGGTTAACCTATTTAGCGGGATCCAAGTCCCTTCACAGAATCATGGCCAACATTTTCAAGCCGTTGCCTTACTGTTTTCCATTTGTATAAATTATGTCGACATTATGTCTATATATGTATTTAAGTATGTATCTAAGTAAGTGTGTGCACGTACCTATGTACATACATGCGGACAGTTGTTTAGTTCCCTTTTAGAAAATCCCAACTTCCCAAGGGTTCATGTATAAATACCTGATGACTAAAGCAAATTTCAAACACATGAACTTTGTGTTTTAAGCTATTTAATTTGAATCCCTGCATGTGTGAAAACAAAACAGAAGAATACAGTAAAATTTAAAATAGGCCTACAGAAGATTTAAAGTATGAATTAAATCTGTAGAATCCTTCATTCAAAGCACAAGTTTATATTATACTTAATTTCGAAAAAAGCAGAACTGAGAAACAACAGGTCTTAAATTTCCATAAAAACATTAGAATAATACATAACAAAATCTGGTTTAATATCAGGTAGTTATATTCGATAATGTACAGTTTCCAGCAGCAGTATATAAGTGGGGAAAATGCAGACATTATTGGCTTACTACAAGTATTAATGCCTCCTAAGTTCAAATTCTTGATTCCCTGAGAGATGTTGTCAAGATCCTACAAGAACTGAAATTGAGTGTTTACTATAATTTTTTTAATAAATCTCATAATTTACATCCCACTTTAACACGTTAATTGTCACTGTGTAATATTAGAAATTAACCAAACCTTACAAAAACAATCCCGACTTAAAAGTTCTATTGCACATAAAAATTTTTTATCTTACAATGTACAATTTATAATCTAGACTAAGCTCATCTCAACCCAACATTTGGTTGCATTGCAAAATCAACCGTGCATGTGTATTGGAAGTCTAAGTTTTGCTTGTGACTAAATACTTTCTATACCAGCCAAACATCATCAGTTTCATATACACAAAACTGTTAATTAAAAGCAAAGGGCTGTGCATACAGATATAATTTAATACCTGATATTTACCATGTATAACAAATATCATGTATACCATTTGCCAAGTAACTGACTCTGCATTTAGCTGCATGTTTGCAATGTCAAAATACTTGTATTGAAAGGTAAAAGTAAATACTAGGAAATGTATTTGTTTATACACTTCTGCAGAAACTCCTCAATCGGCTGAAACACAGCATTGATCATGGCAATCGACAAAGCACATAAAACCTTCCAACTTGTGATGGTGCTGTCATTAACTGACCACTGTGACCAGCAAAGGGATGGGTGGGCACCAGGACCTGGTGACGTGGTACTATTCCACAGCTGGTCATACATGCAAATACTAACCCTGCTCGGTCTTTTGAACACCAAACCAGTTCAGTTTCCATTAAATTCATGTGGGTCTTCATTACTTCAATTCTAAAATTGTATGGATCTTCCCATGTCTTTGTTACATAGCACAATCACTGGAGTCAACAACAGTGTTATAAGGATACTAATTACATTCTGCATCAACAGGCAATTTTAGCTAGTTTCTCCTAGAGTGACGCTATCTAATTTTCAAATTACAATTACATGTGCTATTACATGACACGACGTATTCTCTACAAAACCTTGGTACATAATGGAAACACGTTCCAGAATTAGACTGCTTAATGATTCCTCTTCAGTTCCATGCACAGACACATTGTCTTTCATTTTCTAGTTTCATTGACAGAGAGTCAAAACAGTGAGACATACGCAATGTTCTACTCCGTGATTTCAGTGCTAAACTCGTAGATGCCAAGTAAGCGCTTTTCTCCGTGAACTATCACCAGTTCGTTGTCTTCCTCTCCGCAGCACAAACGCAGTGTCTGCTTCACATCCTCCCCGCCGACAACATGCTCCAGACACAGCTGTGAATCAAACACCATTACTCCACCATTCTGGAAGTCGGCCGCATACAAGTGATCATCCTTGCCCAAAGCCAGGTAACGAGGATAGCCAAGCTGGATTTCTTTGCACAGTTGTTCAAGAATACCGTTTACTTCATCGGAAACGTGTACAATAGTTTCATAGACAAAATCAAGATAGCTGATAGTGTTTCCGCCTTTGTCAATTTCATATATTCCAGTGTAGTTAGTCTCCTTTCCATAACTGACAAAGAATGTTCCAGCTGATGTTTCCACAGCATGATTGGGCAAACTAATCTTGGGTGGTAACTTGATGTCATGTAGCTTCTTTCCATCGGGACTATGTACCTCCAGAGTGGACGGCTGACCACGTCTGACCATAACCACTTCTCCATTGGGCGTCAACGACAGCGTGTAAGGGATACCAACATTCTGCAACCACTGGGTAACTTTACCATCATCTGTCGTTACCTTCCAAACGCTCAAGCTGGTAACATCGGTGATGTATAGGCAAGCGGCCTTGTGACACGCCACAATGTCAACAGGATCTGATATCTCCTTCACTAGTATTTGTTTACTGTGCTTGCTGTAGTCTTTGTTCTCAAATACAAATACTTCAGTTGGATTCTGGCAAAGGACAAAGACTTTGCCTGGCAACGTTGTCACACTGCAGACAACACCTTCCACCACTGGCAGCTGGTGAATTTCGTCAAGTTTAGGAGGCCATGCAGCTAAAATTTAAAAGAAGAAGTATTTTGTTATTAATGTCAGGCAACATGTAACTCCTAGAACACTAAGTAAGACTTTCAAGCCCAACCAGATGAAGAAACCGTTGCAAGGACTCAACTAAACCCCCAGATCAATATATACATGTAGTTAACCAACAACTATACTTACATGTAGAAATGTAATAACTATTTGTCAAACCGAATAACTACAAACGACCCCAGACTACAAGACCCCATGACTACAAAGGACCTAAATAACTACAAAAGACCTAATAACTATAAAAGACCCCATGACTACCAAAGACCTAATAACTACAAAAGACCCAATGACTATGAAAGACCCCATGACTACAAAAGACCCCATGACTACAAAGACCTAATAACTACAAAGACCCAATGACCCTGAAAGACCCCATGACTACAAAAGACCCCATGACTACAAAGACCTAATAACTACAAAAGACCCAATGACTACAAAGACCTAAGTAAGTAAGTATAGTAAGTATATTCTTTAATAAAACCAATTGCATATCCGCACTTTGGTGTACATACATCTTAACAACAAAAGACCTAATGACCACAAAAGACCCCATGACTACCAAAGACCTAATAACTACAAAAGACCAAATGACTATGATATAGACCCCATAACTACAAAAGACCTAAAAACTACTAGGAGAGGTTAACAGCAAACCTATAGCCAGTCACAGCTTGAATCTATTTGCTCTGACAACCACGTTAGTTGGACTCACTTTGCCCATAGATGACAATTAATCACTGTCAATACTGTTGTCACCAGTATCACAGTGCCCTAATGTACACACAATAAACTGGTTGTCTGGGTAGGCAGCTAGTTTTATAGCAGAATTTAAGAATAATCCGAATTAACAAAGTGAGAGTTTTTGATCATCATAATATAAACGTATATCAGCAAACAGACACTGGTTCTTCACTAATCCTTATTATTATGCTCAATTACATTTATAAAAATGCTATTAAATGGTGGTTAAAAGTAAAACCTATAAAGCACTTTCGCGATATGCCATTACCCTCTGCCATATTCACATTTAGTGACATGATAATCAAACAATGATCGCAATCAAATCTTCGCAAAACCTTTTGTAATCTTGATATAAAAAATTAATAGATTACTTACAAAATTCCATCTCTATGTCCTCAATATCGGTGCGGATTGTTGTAGGTAGTGCCATTTGACGATTTATCAGCAAATCAAAGAATGCAAGCAGAAGCTTATTCAGTTTCTTTGACTTGTACCATGAACGAACTTTGCTGAGTGCTTTATCAGATCGAATCCAAACCCATAGGATGATACCCCTTTCGTGTTGAGCATCAAGAATCTCTATGCTGCCTTTTCTGAGCTGTGACAGAAATTGGATGACTTCTTCCCTTCTAGGAACTGACTTATCGTGAAGTGTACCGATAATTTTCACAAGATGTTTCTCTACATCAGGAAGTGATGTTTTCTTGAAAGTAACTTTCATCTTTAGCACAACTGAAGAAACAAAAGATCAACATAACTTTATTATCTGGTACTGCATATTAATAGGTACCGTGCAGGTACAATACTGTTTTTTATTTGTTGGTATTGTATTGTTAAATTTATTAGAGAACTTCTATCAGTCATCTGAGCCCAAGTAGTACGTGGCAACGCCACAGTGACCAAAAAACTGACAAAAGATTTCCATGTATATACTTTCATAGACTTCAACTCAAGCGTCTCTGATTATTATTAAAGTGGTGCTATGTAAGTTACCGTAATAAATAAATCTCATTTATAACTTGGAAACTTAAGCTACATCTATATTTTTATCTTGACTTACAGTAAACAGCTTCAGATGAAAATTTTAGTCAACATATCTCCACTCTATCACTCGGAAATTTAACTCATCTTGCTTTAAATATAATGCTTTTTAAAAGTACTTAAAAGGTCCTAAATTAAGTATCTTAATGCATATATACATACATGTATATACATAGATCACTTAGTGGGACTTTAATATGTAATGTAATGTAAATCTTCGAAAATTTCTCAGCAACTACAAAAGCCACGTCAGGGAGCTTAAGCACAAGCGCTAAACTTAGAATAAAGCAAAAGCACATCACTGCCCAGTGGGTATCGATCAGCACCTCAGATTGAGTTTACTGACTTTGCATGTGTAATGTGTTTTAGTAAATATTTATAAATAAATAAAGCAAAATTGCCAATTAAATTTAATTGCTGATGAAAATAGGAGGTCCAGCTAGTGGATCCTTCATCCAATTTTGACTTACCATGTGGGTAACGGTAGCCAAATGGATAGAGTGCTTGGTTTGTAATGTGGACAGTACAGGTTCAAAGCTCCACTCAAGCAATCACTGTGTGAGGACCTTGAGTGAGTCCTCCGTGTGAGTACATCTGTACAATTTAGAAGGAGGGCAGCCCCCGTTGGGCGGATATGCCTTGTAGGCTGCTATTAGCGCCGTTGTATTAGCTGTCTGTTCTGTTATTTAGATTGCATAGTTAAGATTTAGATTAAAGAAAATACAGCTGTTAGTGCGTTTGTCAATACTTATTAAAGAAAAGATATTATATTTTATTACCTGTTCTATGTGGAACAATTGCTATGAACTGATGTGTATCCTGCTTGGAAGCACTAAGTGGCATTTGGTATTATATAATTATGCATCACAGACGTTACATTAGATCAAATTAAGATTAGATTACCTCCGCCCTTTTCCACAATGTCTGCGGCCAAGTGTTGTTTTGTCTGACGCAAACAGTTGATTAAGTCATTGTACTTTTTCTCATCATCGATTACGTTCAATATCTCGTCATTCTTCTCCGACCTGATCGGAAGCGTTTTAATGTATCGCGTGTCGTCGTCCGTCAGGCATTCCGTCGCATGGAGTTTATCGATAAGACCTTCTGGTTTCATGTATTCCATCAGGTAATCAGTGGTGTTCCTCATGATGGCTGCTATTACGTCCATCCTGGTCAGCTCTGCAATCAAATCATTTTATAACTAGAAACAACTTAGAAGTAACTGTTTTGTCAGATATCTGCAGTTAAGAACCAACAACTAACAGCTATCACTGCACATCGGTAGTTTTACTCGTTTTTTGTCATTATAATGTGTATATTACCTGATGAAAAATTGTGTATCTTTTGCAACTACCTGTTTCTCATTGACCTTAGTATTTTCATCATGTTAGTATTCTCCTTCCTTTGGTATTTTCATTGTAAAAAGCATTTTACATGGTATAGGGTACAGATGGTTCATCCTGTATTTTAATTTTGAAAGGTACTAGAGATATGTATCGTTTGCTACTGCATAAATGGATTGTGTAATAATCCAATAAAATTACATGGCATGTAAATTTTCATAGGTACTAGAGATATTCCATGCAGCATAAAATGTAATTGGAAATTAAAGTCTATTCCATGCAGCATTAAAGTTCAAGATTGAGATTTAAAAAATGCTTAAGTGAAACTGCCCTTATGCTGTTCCAGATAGATGGTTGCCTCATGAATAAGCTGGAGGAGGGGAGTGGAGGGAAGGTTAGGAGGAGGAATGGGAGAGGTAGAGGCAGAGGGAGAAGCTAGTAGAGAGGCAGGGGAAGAGGTAATAGGATACCGAGAGGGAGGAGGAACGGAGGGATGGGTGGGGATGGCAGAGAGAGGAACTACACTCATTTCAGTAGATGGCACTCTTATCATATACATTATGAAGGTCATTTTAACCATATTAGGATGTGCAAACGTCTAGTATATATATTTATATATATATATACATGATGCTCTACTGTATGAGTAGCTGCCAATTTAGTTGATCAAACCTAAATTATCAATTGTTCCTCATTTATTAGTAAGTGAAAATCAGCATGTAATAAGTAAATGTAGAAGAAATATGTTACAATAGTTAGGTTTTACAACCAGTTGAAATGACCATCGACTGACTGTATATTGTAATAACACTACAAAACTCATTAGACTAGATTAGATTATACTTTGCCTGACCTGATAACTGTATTTTACCCACATCTGTCTCCACATCAGCAAACCCTGGAATAAACACAAATAACAACTCATCACTTGGCCAACAAAACTTCTGCAAAGCCATGTGTTTTAAACATAATTCAGCTTCAATAGCATGACTGAAACTCCGTTAGTTAAAAGCAGCTCAAACAAAAACATGTGTTTGGTATTGATATAATTCTGTCATGCAGGATCATCTGTTAGTTAAAAGATTAGAACATGTAGAGCACATAGACCAATTGATAATCCAGTGGTACCGGTAATTTGACAGGCTTTACATAAATGTTCTCATACAGATTATATTTGAGGCAACTTTAAAGTATTGAAAAATACTTTAAACAGTACTGAATTGAGTTAAAAGTTCTTTAATACGATGGGTTTGTAGATATCAACATTTGAAATCATTACTAGAAATATTAAAGAGCTCTAGTATATAATCTTGCTTAGCTGACAGCCTATACTGATATTTAAACTGAAACTTTTTAATGACCTACAAATATGTAAACATCACATTCGACTATAATGCATAAACCTACAATTTTTCATCCAATAAATTTAATCCTTTATCATGAAGAAGAAACTTGTAAGTCGAACCTTCACCCATTCTTTGCTTCTGTTTCGAAATGTCACTAGCACCAATTCCTTCATCATCATACTCATCATCATCATCGAAATCATCATCAGACTCTTCATCGCCATCATCATCACCACCTTCTGCTCCTTCTACTTTCTGCACAGCTGCAAAATTAGATATGAGAATTATATTACATATGATAATAATGCAAAGTTTCAACTCAAGTACCACTTATGTGATCCATCAGACTGCTATAATGCTGCTTTATCAAAGTGCTACACTGAGAGGTTTCTCTACACCCACTATAAGAAAACTTATAAGCTAGTCATATCCCTTTAGGCTATATGAACAACGTCTAAAACAAACCAGGATGATTCTTAAACAGATGGAAATTACATAATACATTAAAGAAAAGCCTAAATTTAACCAAACTCTGCATATAGTCCATGGGCAACATTTAAGTACACAATAGTATAGTTCTAACTGCCAATAACCGTGTCCATAAGGTGAATTTTTTTAGCTGCCTATTTCTCTAGAGGACCTATTTTATCACCAGACAAAGCCAGAGATTAAATTGATCCAACCTGGCTCAACCTCACGTCTCAGAGCTTCTTGACTTGAGACAACTTTTGCTGCAAAGGATTTAATTAGATCAATTACACAACACAAAACTATAATAACTAATAAACTAAAACAATTTATCAAATATCTTTCAAACATTGAACGTTTCAACTTAGTTTAACCTATAGCAGATATCTGTGCAATGGTTGGTCAAAATGTAACCAAAATTTTTTAGAACACCCAAATAACAGTCTTCCAGAATGTAATTGAAATGTTATAATAATTCTCAGCATCACACAAACATTTTATTCACCAATGCTATATGCATTAAAATCTGCATGAGAGAAGAGGAAGTGGCTAACTCCAAGAGGCAAAGGTAAGACGCATTATTGTATTTGTATTGTATTGTATTTGAACACTTGTTATAGCGCCCCAACCAGATTTCCCATTCTTAGCGCTCCCGACTACTGCGTGAGGGCTGAATGGAGTTTCACGTGCGCATGAAATTGCGAGTGAAGGACTTGCCCAGGGTCCCTATGCGACTTTGAGGTGGATTCGAACCCTCAACCCTTTGCAAGGCACCGAACATTTAAACCACCGCGCCATGGTATATTGTGTTGTGTTGTGTGTTGTATTGTACTCCACGTTTTTAATGCGACCGAGCCAATTTCAGCAAAGATCCGAGAAATTAGTCTCTGATAATCCGACCCGACCGGGAAGCGAATAAGGGGCGCTACCGGCGAGCGGGCACCAACCCACTCGGCCACTCAGGATGATAGTGTAAGATGCATCATCAACAATGAGCCTAGGTTTCAAACTTGATACCTAGAGGTGAATAGCTGATATGTTATAATGTTAGCCATTAGGCAACCATGCCACAGCAGCCACACCTGAACATAAATTTTAAGGATGACATGAAGATGCAAATTTGAAATACTTCACAACAAAATAATGCTAATTATGATCATAACATGTAACTCCAACCATGTTGGACCTCATTCCTTCAATCTCATGCCTTCAGCAGTGGTCTGCGCAGATATGCCTGTTTTCTTACCAAATTCCATAGTCTTTTTCTGCATATAAACAGCTATGAAGTAAAAAGCAAAATATAAATTACAGTATTGAAATTAACAAAGTACTGAAATTAAAATACATTTAAAGCACGGAAAATTAAAGTAAGGAAAACTTGCATGGCAAACTTAGTGACAGTTTTTCTTCACTGCCAACAGTTGGTTGCTCTTTCTGCTCAAGCAGTAATCCTGAAAACAGGAAATAAAAACTAATTTTAAGCAATACAATTTAGTATTTGACACATTTGGCAGAATTTTATCTCTTTTTTGGATAAATTCATATGGATAAATTTATTGAATAAATTTATTAGATAAATAAGATCAGTAAATAAATAACTATTATTACACTCACTTCAGCATATACATGTATTTAAATTCATATAACATATTCATATAAGAACAGTTTAACAACCATCAACAGCTGTGACACTGTAGCCAATTCATTTAGAACACTTCCTTTGTAGCATGGATCACCGTATGTGAGACGGGGACTGGGCCTTGAGCAAGTCCTTCACTTACAATTGGTCAGTACCATCCATTGATGCTTTGGTCATTAAATAGTGGTAATTAATAAATGCATAGTAATAATTAGCGCCATGTCCATTTCCGAGTCATCTGTTATTAAAGTTGATTACATTTATAATACAACATACTACCAATAGAAAACCATTAATCGAGTTGAAAATCACACTTCTTTTCTTCTTCATCGCTAGAAGCTTCTCTAGGTGTTCTCTCTTGCATAGGCTCATCTGCAACACGTATGATGAAACTCACAATTGAAAATATAACATATAAAGTTGTTCACTTATCCCTAAACAAATCTGCACCATATTGGTATGATGAAACTTACAATCGAAAATATAATTATATAAAATTGTTCACTGATACCTAAACAAAATTGCACTGATTAAAAACTTATATGCCAGGGATATTTACCTACTTGTACCCCTATCATTGAAGAGTTGTGTGCTAAAGCAGATGAAGCTCTCTTCTCTGCGACATAGATTCAAAAGAACATAATTAAAACATTATATTAACACTGATAAAACATGTAAAATTTATAACCTCATCTCAACAATGCCATATGTATGACATATGAAGCCCATATCACAATATTCCAGTATGGGTTTTATGTGTCCTGAATACAACATTGCTGGTGGGGATATAAATGCTAACATTATTACAAATGTTTCATATTCATAAGAAATTAAAACAACTTACATGTGTGATAAAATTAAAAAAATTACAATAACCCAATCTGAAAGATTTCATGGATTAGGACATGGAATGATAATATCAATATCATTAAATATTCTTTTTATAAAGAAGTTCACTACAGGGAACTAATGGACCAGACATCATGCCGCCCTAGCCGAGATTTAACCCCATTCTCTTGAAAAACAAGATAAGGGTATCTAACGTCGTTTCTGTTCACGAAGTCTTGAAATTTCTTCATCAAACTTCTTGTCACGACTTGCTTCACCTTAATAGTTGTAAAAACATAAACTCAGTTTAATTTTTAAAATACACAAGAAGAAAAGTTCTATACTTATTTAAACTATGTTAAAGTTATCTAATGATTCAACATAAACTGCACTTGTAAACATATTACAACACAGTGCTCAAAGTTGTACATTTCTAAAACAGTAGGTAACAATACTTACTTATTTAATTACAAAAATGAGGCATGATTGTTTGAGTACAACACAGTTGTATTCTGTTGCAATATTCTTGGTTTATTTAAACAAAACACTTAAAAATTAGTTTTTACACCATTAATTGATTTACAGACTACAAAAACTGGCAAGCATAAAGTAAAAGTGAGTTGGTAAGGGTTTCTGCTTATGTTATCAAATGCCAACCCTAATGGGTCAACAAACCCGCTCGGTGCAAGACTCTTCCCGATACGATGAGATGGTCAAACATTTGAACAGTCTGAAAAGTTATCTAGCTCTCAGATCAAAGTGTTGTGCTCCGGTGTAGGCTAAATCTGATTACTCATTTGCAAGTGATGATACCGTGCGTAAGGTTTGCAATGCTAGGTGGGGAATCGAACCTATAATATTGTGGTACACAGATTATCGCTGCTAACTGCATTGCATACAAAAATTGTAAGTTAATTAGTTCTAATCTTGATATAGTCTAGTGTTAATTATAATACAACTGTTTTGTATCAAGAAATAATATCATGTCAAAAGAATTAAAGCATAGGAAAATCCATATGTAGAAACTGATTCTAAATCAGAGAAACTTACGTTCGAAAAACCTTTTTGCCTTGTTGATTTCAGTTTCCACAATATAGAGATCTATGACTCTCGTCGTCATGTCATGCAACAAAGCGTTGAAGAGCTTTTCTAGCTTATCGTTCAGTTCTTTTTTGTCGATCACCTCACAAACATACATCAGCTCCTTCAAAGTTTCACAATATATGTAGAGAACAATGCTTGAACCCCTCCTGGCTGCTAAGATCCTTATCTGTAGTTCTTGCAGCAGAAGGCTCTGCCGGTCTTCCGCAGTTTGTAGCACCAGGCTTGTAAAGTCCCTTACAATCTGCGTTTCTTTCGCATCTAACTGGTCTGGATCTAGATTTGCATGGGCTTGTACAACAGCTACAAAATTAACAAAAAAATCAACAGCATTTTTTCAAGTTGTAAAAATCGTTTTTTTCCGTTTTTTTCTCTCAAGAAACCTCGTTTTTTCCGTGTTTTATTTGTCGTCACATTTTTCCCGTTTTTTATGTTTTGTATGTAACTTTATTTATTTACTTACTGCCTGTTATTATTTGTTTAATTTTATTTTTACTTCCCTTACGTTGTCTCCGTCCTTTCAGGATTCATCTAATTTATGTCATTATTTAATGTCATCAGTTGAGAAATAAATAGCACAGTATGCGATGTGTTCAAGTTTACCTAGCAGCTAATGTTCTATGTCATGCATACTATGCTGGGAACGTTGATACTGTAATTACTCACGGATAATTATGTTATTTAAGAACCAAACCATTGGTTGAAATGATTGACTGTAATCGGGCAACCTCTGTCAGCGGAACTGTTCGTTCCTTTGGGGTTTCCCATTGACACTGCATGTATAACTCAACTGACTGTTTCCGTGTTTATATGTTTTAGTGATCAATAAAGCATTGATTGATAGTACAGGAAATAAAATTTGTTAAAGTTATTTGAATTTCTAAGTTATCCAAAATGCGAAATGTTGTCTTTGAACACAGTAATCTCCGATTGACTGATAAACTGACTGATATTACTCCATATTAAGTTCTTACAGAAGTCAAAATTGTAAGTACAATTTTTAATTAAGTACACTCTATACTTACAAAGTTTAGTTTTTAATTGTTTATGACAGCATGGACTTATGTTTACAATTTAAATTTGAAAAGATTTCAACATTAATTCCTGCTTTCTTATAAAACGAAACTTATGAAAAAGAAAATAATTATTGTAGATTAATGTTACTTGGTGTTTATTAATAAAGTTGTTATTTGCTGATTAAAATTAAATTGTGTAAACAAGGTTTTTAATTTTATATTGCAGTACAAGATGTAATAAGGTCAAATTAGTTTGTTTTCCGTTCCCCCCGTTTTTTCGTGGTTTTTAAACGATGTTTTTTCCGTTTGTTTTTTACTGTTTTTAACAACTGTGCATTTTTTATGTAACTCAAGGTTTGCACAAAAGCTTCTCTGTTCTAGTCAGGTATCTCAAAGTCTGACTTCAAAATGGGTGTGCAACTTATTTATTTTTTTCATGAAAAACTCATTAAGTCTTAAAATCTAAAAATATATTTATGGACTAAGAAGCTGGTAACTGAACAGAATAAGTCAAATAAATCTGCTGTAAGGTGTAAATGCTTAACACTTTAACGATGAGCTACATTGGTTTCCCAGTTACTTTTACTACATTGTCTTCGTTAAAGTGTTAATTAATGTTGTATGGTCCCAACATTCTGTATTTAATTAAAGTCAGTAATATCAACACTAGCCATCAAGCATTGCACTGTAATACAGAAATGAACTTAAACGTTGTAAAAAGCAGTACTATGAACAATGCTAATTCAAGCGTTTCGAATGTGATTAATAATCACGTAAAGTAGCAAGTTTTATTGAAATTGTTTAGAAATATGGATTACAAATGTGAACAATAACAGAATTTTGATTAGTTATTGCTTCACTCGTCTTCAATTCAAAATCATATTAATGAATAGACTGATCAAGGTCTTTTATATCTAGCAGACTTCCAAGATAATATAAAAGCTTTTACTGTAGTCAACATCACAGTAAAAGGGTCTTATTATATTTCTAAATGTAATGTAATGATACATTTGCCTACCTCCTCTGCCCTCCAACATTTCTGCAATATGGGCTTGATTTGAAACAAGAAGACAATCGATTGTAATAAAGTAAGCAGTTAAACTGCAACGTCTCAATATATATAGTAGTTCCTCATTTTTTTCGTAAGTTGTTGGTTTACTTTGAATAAACTCCATTTGCCTTTTATTGATAACTTTCCTTGTAAATAATAAGGTGAGCAGTTCACAAGGGTCAACAAGATCAGTCCAGGCTTCTTGGTTGTCCTCTAGTATCTCAATTTCTTTCTGTTTCAGAGGCCAATCAAGACCAAACTCTATTCTGACCTCTGCCAATAAACACACACATGACAATAAAATATTATCAAAAGGTAAGTTTATAACTTTCAAAACAGTAATGTAACCAAACTGTAAGGGTCATTCCGCCTTGTGTATCCAATGTGGACACATAACATAGATAGACCACTCGCAGCCAGACACTTTACAGTTCTTTTGATGCGACTGCAATTGCCGATTTGCTAGAGTGCTGGCCTTGTAATGACTGGAGAGTACGAGTTCAGCCTTTGAAGATGGTCACTGCACTTATTTCTTGACTCACAATTGCTCAGCACCATCGATTCATGCTTGGTCATTAGACAGTGGTGCTTAATGAATGCAAAATAATAATAATTGCAAGTAGTCTCCATCAACCAACAGAGGACCAGCTACTAAGCATGGCAAATTTCTTATGCATTACAGGAGTGATTGTACAGATATGAGAAAACATTAATTTCAGAAACTAGTGATTCTAAAACAATCTAAGAAAACAGCAAATGGGAAAAGAATAACTGACAGTACAAGGACAGGCTAGAATCATGGACAAGAACTGGGGACTCAGTAGTTTCAGATTCCAATTATGGGAAGATATATAAAACATTCCAGAAACTGGTGATTCTAATTACAAGAGAAGAGCAGTCCTTTGGGCTAGCCGGAAAAGCAGCCATGGTACGAAGTGTTAGCAACTTCATTTTCTTAGCCGCGGCATATGAGGATGGGTGGCCAGTCCTATTCCCTTGCTGTCTCATCTTCCTGCTGACAGTGTAACATCGGTGTCTCTCATGAGTTGGCTAGGGAAGGAGGCAATTGGAGCAGTCACTAATTAACGTTCTCCCAAATCAACCCTTGAGCATTTCTATTAAGTGTTAATGCGTTAACTCAAAGTTGTAAAAGACATGTCTTACCCTTTCATGTTAAGCAGAATGGTGCAAAAATCGAATCCACTGAGTGCAAACTAACATCAAGGATTAGATAATAGCATGACTAAAAATAGCACAACGCATACAGACCTCCATTTCCTCGCACCCAGTTGACCAAATGTGTCTGACGAGTTTCAGTTAGTGCCCTGATTAGGTCTTGATGCTTATTGTTTTCGAAGATGAGTTCAAGAAGTCTCTGATTCTTTTCAAAAATCGTTGGTTTACTCTTGATATCTGCAATTTCCCTAGCTGTTAGACTTTTACGCAGCTTGTCCAGAAGTCCATATTCTGATTCCATTCGTTCTATGAGTGTGTCTCTTTGGTTCTCCATGTTCTCTTTATCACTTTGTTCATCTAAGACATTGACAAGACAGAGGTCATCACTCAACAAACAAATTCACTCTGTATCTAATGGTCATATCTACAGAAGGCATAAAGTAACCGCATTGCTGGTGTGAAAGGCTATAATAGTCTCCCATTGTGAACTAACACATTTCAGTACAGAAGTTTGCTGTGGGCAGATTATCATTCTGTCTTTACCTAAATTTTACATTAGCATAAACACCCATTACTCTGCTGAATGTTCTACATATATATCTAACTGCTACTCTGACACTTACAACATATAGAAAACTTATATAAGCATTAAAATAGAGAATTGAAAGAATCTAACTGAAATAATTTAATTATATATACTTTTCTCTTAACTGATTTTACATACCTCTATTTTGCGTGCATAACACCTTACCATAAAATAACATCTTCTTCTGAATGGTATGCCTTTTTTCAAAGATGTTATAAGAATTACAAACTTAAAACGATCTCAAGCACCTTTACAACAGTTTATAATGAACACCAATACTAAATGACTTATGGAAATTATTCATCCAACCTGGAACTGGAGAAATTCTCTGAACTGGCAGAGCAATCACAGGCCCAATGTCTGGCATTTCCTGTCCACCTCCTCCTGCCATCACTAAAGCATAAATATGCTGATAATCAAGTTACTCGTTTTAAATTTTAATTACTTTAAATAAGTACAAAGACAATAATTGATTTTCTCAGTTATTGTTTTAATAGATAGGCCCAAACATGTTATCTTGCATGTCACTGCAATTTTTTCTTTTCTATACCTGCCTGACTCTGGATTTAGACAAAGTACCAAACCTGACCCAATCTGCCTCCACTAGTTTGACCCATTTTTCAGTTAGTATTTTTCTATATTCAAACTATAGTGAAACCATAGCATCAACCTTTTGCTCATTTTTCAATTAATTTATCATGTGAAATCTTTCATCATTGCTACCTGTTTCACTTAGCACCATACCACTTAAGGCACTGTATATGGACTCAGGACTGACATACTGATAAATCCATAAGAGCCATACAGAAGTTAGTACAGTTGGCCCAAAGGCAAACCACAGAAATGGTTATTTAGCACAGAAATGTAATTCACTGTACAATTCGTGTACAATTTGGCACAGAAATTTTTCTGTGGGCAGATTATCATTATGGAATCTGCAAAGTGAGCATCATGACCTGTCTCTGTCTGAATGTCATTAGCATAAATACCATTTACTACTCAAATTGTTGTTTTATGTTTTCAGTACTTTCAAATATTTTCTCTGAAGATGTGCTACATATTACTCAGACACTAACAACATATAGAAAATTTAAATTAGCAAATGTAAACACAGAATATAAAGTATCTAACTGAAATAATTTAATTATACTTTTTTCTCTTTTCTCTTAATTGATTTTACACAGCATTTACGTGCATAAAACCTTACCATAAAATCACTTCTTCTTCTTCTTAATGGTATGTCTTTTCAAAGATAAGCTATGAATTAGAAACTTAAAAAAATATCACGCAAATTTACAACAGATAACGAACACGAAAACAGAATCATTTATAAAAATTATTGATCCAACCTGGAATTGGAGAAATTCTCTGAACTGGCTGACAAGTTCCAGGGTCAATGCCTGGCATTTCCTGTCCCCCTCCTTCTGCCATTCCTAGGGCACAAATATACTGATGATCAAGTTACTTGAATTAACTTTTAATTATTTAAATAAGTGAAAAAGACAATAAGTAATTTTCTCAATCAGTGTTTTGATATATAGGCCCATACATGTTATCTTGCATGTTACTGCAGTTGTTTTTCTGTGCGTTACCTCCCTGACTCTGTAGTTGGACCGAGTACCAAACCTAACCCAATCTGCCTCCCCTAGTTTGACCCATTTTTCAGTTGGAATTTTTCTATATTAAAACTATAGTGAAAGACATGAATTTATCGTGCGAGATCTTACACCATTGCTACCTGTTTCATATCATTCCAGGCACTGTATATGAACTAGCAACTAGTGATAATCCTTAAGAGTCAGACAGAAGTTAATACAGTTGGCCCAAAGCAAACCATAGGAATGGTTATAATTATCAATATCACAGTTAAGAATGTAAATCAATGTTCCCTGGGAAGTCAACGGTATGATTTCTGGGCTGAGATTGAGGTATTTGTGCGCATTTTGGAGCTTTGTTATAACTCAGGCCAATGGATTTGAGTCCGTTGAAGTTGCAGCAAGTTATCCTTTGAAATACACATAAGAGAGGAGTCACACTGACACTGATCATAATCGCAATCTCAAAATTTCTTAAGTGCTGCTTATAGGCTAACCGCATATATGAACTAGCAACTCTCAAGAGTGCTGCATAGTGTCATAATAAATCTCCACTTAATATCCAGATGTATGAAGTGGAGATTTAAGTTCAGTTGCCGGACAGACCAGAAAGAAAAGGAGGCACAGTTTTTTTCTTGGACGAGAAAGATTGGAAGGTGGAGAATAGCATGGATTAAGTGAAGAAATTCTTGAAAAGATGAGAATTTAATCTGGAGTGAAAAACCTGAGGAGAATGATCCGTTGCGGTTTCCTGCCTGCCACTGCTGAAGGAGCCACTCAACTGTCCATGAAGTCGGACGATAGGCTCTTTCAAGCTATCATAAGAGAACCTTACCATGTTCTCAGATGAAATTTACTCCCCCCACCCCGCAATAGTGGACATAACCTCCGAGCTAGGACGCATAACATTACCCTACCGGAAAAAGACGATCGCAATTACATTTCCCGCATCCTGTATGAGAACACCTACTGACTTTGTCTCTTAGTTTATACTGCTCCCATAGAAGCCCCGAACCATTTGTAGAAGTTGCGTTTGTGTCAGCTTTTGAATTTCAATAAACGACTATTTTATTGTATTGTATTGATAGATAGAGGTGCTTGAGACAGATGATGGTGGGTGAGAAATGATATTGGTTGAGGAACTGAGAATTTGTGGAGTTGAGGAGGCAGACATTTCCAGAGTCAAGGTGCGGTGTATGATGCGTTTGGAGAACGTGAGATGAGAAATAACTGGGGGAAAGAGTGAGATAGAAGGATGATCAAGTAGAGTGGGATGGCTGGATGGTAAAGAAGTTGCAAAGATACCTGAGCACCTCTGAGTAGTTATCTTGAAGGTGCGCTATATAAATTTCATAGATAGATAGACCTACTGCAAGGCGGTGTAGGTCAGCAATAGGTCTTGAAGTGGTGAACTGATAAATTATATAATACCAAGGTATTAGCAGTACAGGTTTAAAATATAACAACGATTGGACCGTCTCTCTCCAAATAATTAGGCACTGCATATGCTATCAGACAAAATGTTTTCATGAACTATATTTTAACTACAAAAACCGGGAGCCTTATAATTATATGGGACTGGGTAAATAGACACTACATTAGCAACTAGTAAGCAGAGGTAAGAGTTTTACTGGGCACCTCGAGATAAACGTAACAAATCTATGCCATTTTCATAAGCCAATGACATCTAGTCAGAATATTTGGATATCCCGTAGTTTAGGTTGGTAAATTATTTTAATGTCTACAATGCCGTACTTGACTTTGGTAAGTAAGCAGTATACCAATGTCCATGATAACTGTCATCAATCCAGCTTCCATTTACGAAAAAATATTTTCATCCATCCAACTTCAGTTAATGCAAGAATTATTGTGAACAATCCAACTTCTATTTAACCAAGAATTTTTTCATCAATCCAACTTCCATTTAGGCCAGCGGTTCTCAACCTGTGGGTCGCGACCCCCCCGGGGGTCGCCTTACGATTTTCCAGGGGTCGCCTGGGACCTTCATAAATTTGTAAAAAAGTTGTCAGCGTAGTCTTAATATTTAATATTATATAAATATGATTACTATACTAACTACTACACTACAGTGACTTAAAATTGAGTTTTACTTAACAGCTAGTTTAATTTAATCTTTGCCATATTAGTTTTGAAATGTAAATTTTTCTAAGTTCACTTTTACTTCTTGAATCAAAACAATAGCCAGTTTGCTACAAAACTGTGCTATCAGGCGTCAGCTGCGGTTATAACTAATAAAGAACACTAGAACAGCTTATAAAATTGGATAGTTGCAGCAGGAATTGAGAAACCACATCGCGTTATTTGTAATGGCATTCTGTCGGTTGAATCGAAGCCCAACAAACTGAGACGCTATTTTGATACTAAACATCCTAACTTCACCAGAATGCCCAGTAGTTTAGGAACAAAGTTACTGACGTCGAGAAAGCAGACTTGATACCGGGGGCATGTACCATCAGCAAAACGTGGCAGCTGTTGAAGCGTCATATTCGGTTGCTCTAAGAATCGCAAGAGCCAAGAAACATCACACAATTGCCGAGGACATAGGCTATTATTGCCGGCAACCATTTGAAGCCATTGTCTATGTTATGCTTGGAGCTGAATAGGCCTATGTTAAAAAATTGATTCCAATTTCCTTGTCTAACGACACCGTCAGCAGAAAAATTGATGACATTTTTGCTGATATTAGTACCAATAAAAAATTCCAAATTGTCCTGTTAATTATTGTTTGATCAGGAAATAAAATCTGGTCCACTTGTATTATTCAGCATAGGTCTGCAGCTTGACGAATCCACGGATGTTGCAGACTATTAATTGTACAGAGTACAATACACAATAAATATTAAACTTCAAGCAAACATTTAACTTAGGCCTACTTAATTCCACTTATAAAATTTTCAAAATGATTATTAACAAAAAATTATAAATTGGCCTGTTAATTATTGCTTGATTGTGCATGAGCAGCATGATGCGCATAGATAAACGGCGAGAAGTAAAATGCATCATAATGGTAGGGAAAATGCGGTGAAGGGGAGTAACCCGATCAATTTTATTGTTGGGGTCGCTGTAACTTTGGAACTATCATCAAGGGGTCGCAGCACTAGAAAGGTTGAGAACCGCTGATTTAGGCCAACAATTATTAATTTCATCGACCCAGCTTCCTTTATAAATTGACAATATAAAATAATTTACCAACCTAATCTACAGTTTTACCGAACATTGTACAGAATCAGTAATGGGGTCAATCAATTTTGTCAATGCTAATCGTCATGTTTTAGATAATCATTGTCAAATGCCAAGTTGGAAGAATTAAACTTTACATACCTATCGGCGAACACGCAAATATATTTATCCAATAAGATCACATAGTATGTTTATTGTGCAAACACTATTTATCCATTTTTTCGTTTAAAGTTTACAAGTACATGAACACAACGGATATAACATTTTGCTTTCGCTTTCAATACTAATAAGTGTACGATTCCTTCCGCTATGTTACCGGTTTTATGTTGCGCTATCACACCACTGGCTAGACTATAATAATTCTGCCAGAATGACTGCGATAATTTTATTCAGAACTTTTCAAGTTAATGATCAACAGAACAATCGACTTTTTCTGCTTTCATAGAGGAACATCATCATCATCGTCGTCGTCATCATCATCATCAGCTTGGCTGCTTTAGCAACGCCGAGCTTTCTCGGTTGCAAGTTCCTCCCAACGACCTCTTATAGCCTATAAATTATAACGGTTCCTCCAGTAACAGAAGGCTCTGAGGCTCTGGGTTCCTCCATCTGGAAAGCCATGCTTCATACTGATAATTTATATAGCGCCTCGTAAATAAGTACTCAGAGGCCAGGGATGGGCAGTAATTTAATTGGTGTAATTGAAATTACGTAATTTGAATTACAATTGTAATTGGTAATTTGTAATTTGTTGCTCTGGATCAATGTAATTTGTAATTTGTAATTGAATTACATTTTTTCATGTAATTTGTAATTTCAAATTACATCCGTAACATCAAATAACTTTGAAAAACTAGAACCAGAGACTCCACAACCAGACCAGTTTTGAAAGCATCTTTTCGATCCTTATCTTGATCACCTTCACTATAGTATTTCTGGAATGAAAAATAGTAACACTGAACTCTGAATGCTTTAACAAAATTGGAGCCATTGTCAGAAGTAGTAGCAACAATTTTGTCATGTGTCAGACCGAGATCATAATGTATTACATAGATGAGTTGCGCTACTCCATCACACGTGTGTGATCCAACAAAACGTCTGCATGCTAAGGCAACTGAGCGTCACTCAAATGCACATGCATCGATCCAGTGACATGTTACTCCCATGTAGGCCTAACTTCTGTGTTTAGTAGACCAGACATCTGCAATTAAAGATATTATTTATACAATTTAATTCTGCACTTTCTTCATCTGCGCTGGTACGCAAACTCATTATAGTTTTGCAAGCATATGATTGTAAGGTCAAACAGATGCCAATTATCGGATAACCTCTTCGAACAGTTGCTACTTCTTAGAGATATTAAGTTAAATAAACAGTTTCAAACACTCCAATATAAATGAACAGTGGAAATAAAGCATGTGTTTCCTGACTGAATTTCTTGATCCCAACTATGCATGTAATTTGTAATTTGATGTAATTGAAATTACGTAATTTGTAATTTGTAATTTCCCAAAAATTTCTAAAGTAATTTGTAATTTGTAATTCAATTACATTTTCCCAAGTAATTTGTAATTTGTAATTCAATTACATTTCACTGTGTAATTTGCCCATCCCTGTCAGAGGCGCTCTCTGCGCTAGTCTATTATGATGTTAAGTGTCATTACAAACGAAAATATTTCATCAATTAGCCTAGCAAAACATTTATCTCACCAGTGGCGGCGCCAGGATTTCCGGTTTGGGGGGGTCTGTAGCCCTAAGCCCCTCCTTTTCTCCCCTCCTCTTTTCCCCTTCCTGTACCTTTATCCAGAGGCGCAACCACGGTCCAGAAGTTGGGGGACCTACTAGAATGTCTGAGGGGATTGCGATTGCCGAAGGCGCGAAGCTGCGATTGCCGAAGGCAAGAAGCCCCTAACGACTAGGGGGTATGGGGAGCGTCGTAAGCTCCCCCATCGGGGTCTGGGGCGGAGCCCCAGAAGCCGACGCAATTTTGAGCATTTCATGCCAAACGCAGTACCAGGGATGGGCAAATTACACAGTGAAATGTAATTGAATTACAAATTACAAATTACTTAGGAAAATGTAATTGAATTACAAATTACAAATTACTTCAGAAATTCTTGGGAAATTACAAATTACAAATTACGTAATTTCAATTACATCAAATTACAAATTACATGCATAGTTGGGATCAAGAAATTCAGTCAGGAAACACATGCTTTATTTCCACTATTCATTTGTATTAAAGTGTTTGAAACTGTTTATTTAATATTCTCTAAGAAGTAGCAACTGTTCGAACAGGTTATCCGATAATCGGCATCTGTTTGACCCTACAATCATGCTTGCAAAACAATAATGAGTTTGCATAAAAGCGCAGATGAAGAAAGTGCAGAATTAAATTGTTTAAATAATATCTTTAATTGCATATGTCTGGTCTACTAAACACAGAAGTTAGGCCTACATGGGAGTAACCTGTCACTGGATCGATGCATGTGCATTTGAGCGAAGCTCAGTTGCCTTAGCATGCAGACCTTTTGTTGGATCACACACGTGTGATGGAGTAGCGCAACTCATCTATGTAATACATTATGATCTCGGTCTGACACATGACAAAATTGTTGCTACTACTTCTGACAATTACTCCAATTTTGTTAAGCATTCAGAGTTCAGTGTTACTATTTTTCATTCCAGAAATACTATAGTGAAGGTGATCAAGATAAGGAAAAGATGCTTTCAAAACTGGTCTGGTTGTGGAGTCTCTGGTTCTAGTTTTTTCAAAGTAATTTGATTTTACAGATGTAATTTGAAATTACAAATTACATGAAAAATGTAATTCAATTACAAATTACAAATTACATTGATCCAGAGCAACAAATTACAAATTACCAATTACAATTGTAATTCAAATTACGTAATTTCAATTACACCAATTAAATTACTGCCCATCCCTGCGCAGTACATGTTGGGCTCTAATTTACCTCAAAATTTTCACCGATGATTTCTATATAAAAGTAGGTACCTAAACCATCTAGATATGTGAAAAAATATGACTTTATTATATGAATAAACTGAGATTTTAGGTTTTAGAAGAATACCACTCGCAGTCTCAGAAGTAAAAATTGAAATGTCCTAGAGCTCCTAGGCTTCTACCGCGAGCCTTAGTCGAATTTTAAAGCGTGATAAGTAGGCTACAGCTAGGTTTAGAGTGAAATTATACAGCAACATCCTAGCTGCACTGAATTCTTATAGACTCAGTTGAGTTTAGCGGCTTTAGCCTTACTCGGTATTCTATCGGCCAGGTCCAGCGATTTGTTAGGGGACGGACCTACTAGAACGTTCGAGTGGGGAAATTGCGAGTGCGGAAGGTGCACGTACAGCCGCGATTGCGGAAAGCAAGACGCCCCTAACGACTATAGGGATACGGAGGAGCGTCGTAAGCTCCGCCCCAGACGACGACGCAATTTTGAGCATTTAATACCAAATGGAGTGCATTTTGGGCTCTTGTTTACCTCAACATTTTCAAAAGTTGGGGGACCGTCCCAGCCTGCCCGAAAGTTGGGGGGACGCGTCCCACGGGTCCCATAGGGTGGTTGCGCCTATGCCTCCATCCCTTCCCTCTTCTATACCCGACACAAAACCTGCAGACAATGAAATCAATATACTGTACAGAAGTTTGAGTTCTATCACAAGAAAATCTTTAAGATGTTCCCAAATTACTTCTTTCATAGACCCTTACAGCTGTTACTGGGCATTGATTTGAAACAGGTTCTTGCAAGTTTTACTATTCTCCACTTAGATTGATTGAAAACTATACAATAAACACGTTAAATCCTTATGTTTATTTCCTTGTAAAGCACAAATTTAATGTACATAAGCGACATAAAATCCCTAACAAGTTATTACAGCATTTTGCTACAAGAAAACTTTCAAACATGAATTTATTTGAACTGCAACTATGCCTCCTGTACAAACAACATGATGACAAACTTAAAACATCCATTTTTCTATTCTTATATACATATACAAAATCTCTTGCCATGTAATTCAGTAACATTCCTAACAGATGGATCACATTGGCAGAGATTTCCCACTTTTTGTTTGGGGGGCTGAGCCGCAGTTAGTGGGGGGCTAAGCCCCTAGCCCCCCTAGCGCCGCCACTGTATCTCACCCGATGAATTCATTGAATTATGTCCAGGGTCAAAGCCATACGTATACGGTCGGCGGTCGCTATAGAAGAACGTGTAGGCTACATTTTAATGCCCTTGTGTTTATTGTCTTTGCTGTTGCACAGGCCTACGTGTATTTATGTTTGAATCTAATAAAGTCTGCGCATTGTATAAGCTTACTTAAAGCTTGCACACAGGCACAGAAACTATACGTTTTTTCCCCTAGTCATTCTTTTGAACAGAACGGCGCTGCATCAGATCAGACTCTGAGGATAGGCCTATCAAAGATAAAATCGGAAGAACAAAATTCGGTTGCCAGCCTAGACAGATGTGGATTTTATAGTAGCCTAGCTAAAATAATGAACAAAATAATGAGGCCGCGCGGTGCATGCATTCCAGAGGTCGGCAAAACTTTCGAATTAAGCAATTAAACATTTTAAATCGAGCATTAACTCTAATCTAAAACTCCAAACGAGACGCCAGTAAATAAAATAATTGTTAGACCATTAGGCCTATTCAAATAAACATGGATATTACCCTGCCAGTATCGTATCGTATCGTATCTGAGAATTTGTAAAGCGCCTCTTACAGTAGACCTAGCCTACTATAGCTATTCAGAGGCGCTCTCAGCGTGACAGCCGGGCACAGCCCTATAGGAAATAAGAAAGTCTTCAAGCAACGAAGGGATGAAGGTGGGACTCCGACTAAAATCTTATTGCGGATCGAGGGGGGAGCATGCCCATACAAGGCTCAAATAGTCCGCTCCCACTGCCCGCTTGAATGTGTGCCACGCCTTTTAAGGTCCCAGTTTACGGCCGAACACGTGCTAACCCAATTATTAAGTCTATGAAATAAGCCACAATCGGTATCCGAACCGGCACCATACGCAGTTACGCACAGTGGTGCATATGGGACGCACGCTCTAATCAATGTTCCTAAGCGAGCTTAAATGTAATTGTAGCTTACATGATTGTTTTCTCTAGCAACCGTATAAGTAAGTAAGTAAGTACGTGCTATTGAACTGCCTGCAAACGCACTGCGGAAACATCGGAAAAAGGCGCCATGCAGGTCGCCATTCCTTGCGATTTACTGCTGTAACCCATTTACTCAGCTTCTTCTCTCGCTTTCGTCCAAGAGGAAACCGATAAAAATTAATTTCTTCATCGTTTCTATTTCTGTTCGTACAATCTTTCACACAAGTCGACGGCATTTTAACATTTGTTTTGACTTACGTAAACATTGTCACGTGATCCAGAGTGAATGCTCCTATAAGAACAATCTAAGAGTGTTAAATTACAAAATCACAGAAATCACACAAAAATCATAAAGCCTCGCTTTAGAATAGGCATGGTCAATAGCCCCGGATTCCACTTGTTTGAAACCTTATAAAATATTATCAGCGTTATGCCTTTTGTTCAATTATTTTGTTCCTGTTGTAATAAAAGTGGTGTTCGAATCCTATTAAAAAAGTGTGTCACAGCTGCAGCCAAGCCAGTCTCCGAACGATGCTCCGAATAGCGGCGCACGGTGTAGCCACCTAGCGCCAAGGAGGCTTGTGTTCTGACTAGCAGCGTCTTTGTTTCTTCGATGAGAACGCGTGTGTGAATAGTTTTGGGATGATTCGTCGATCGATGTTTTCAAATTTTCACGACAAAAACAAACCATCTGCACTCCAAACTAACACCAGAGAAATGTACTAAGAAAGCGGTTTAATCGACTTATCGGATTTATCATGCATTAAGGAGGTTTGGACGCAAAGGTAACTTTTAAACTGAATCAATTTCTGTAACAAGTTTAGACGTAGACCTATAGCTTAGCGGCCTTAGCCCTTGATAGGCCTGCTTCCAGTAAGTTATACAATGGGGTGACAACATAAATGTGAGTCAGTCAGAGGATGGGGTGATTAATTTGGGTGAGTTAGTAGTTGTTGAAGATTTGATTGTAATCGCAGTTAACCAATATGTCATGCATAGTTCGGCAGCTTTGAAATGAATTCTTTTAAACTGGTAACAGTGGAGATATTTCAGCAGATGGATGAGGTGTTCATCTGTTTTGATGTCTTGCCTAGGAGAACGATGTGTCAGAAGTTCATTTTAAACGAATACTTGATCCCATATTTATGTTTTAACTCCGCCATTATTTGTACTCTTGCAGTGCCAGTCCCAAATCTGGAGAAAGGAGGAGGGTGACGCTAATCAATGACACAGTGTTGTTAAACAGCAACTAACTATATTCGTGTTATTATTACTTCATAACTTCTGTGGCGCCGGTGTTTAATGTATGAGGCGTCAATTGATGGTGCACCAAAACCTAGTTATAATCAGGTCAAAATCCAGAAGATCAGTTCACTAACACAGAGAGGCAGTCTATGGCATATAAGCAGTTTGAAAAGGTAAGTTCTAGGTATAGAACGAAATGGCATAAGTGACTGAGCAGAATGAACAGATTCAATGAGAGTGCTCCAAAGATCGTAGAAGCAGTAATCAAAAGCTCATTCACCAAGAACAGTTCTACTTTTAAGTTTGACCAGAGAAGGATACTTAGATGATGATCTGTGATGTCTGCGTGGTCCAGATGTGTGGACATTAAGGGCTTATTTTTATTGTTGTTGGCCAGAGTTCCATGTTTATCACTACAAGCCAAAATTTAAATTTAAAGAGTTTGTTTGCTGAATATGCACCCAATGTAAAGATGTATGGTAAGCAGAGAAGTTACACGTTCATATTGGTTAAGGCTCTAGCCAAAGAGCAGTTTCAACATATTTGACTCTGTGATTCCAACAAGAAGTAATTTGCAGTACTCAAGGTGACTGAAGCCACATACCAATGCAAAGGCTGATGAGAGTTAGACTATGAAAGCCAAGCTTGTGAACATTATGAACATGAAACTAAACAATAGAGAAGCATGTTCAAACAGATGGACTGAGTTTTGCAAATACCTGTTGGTCAGTATGAAGTCTCACTTTTATTGTAGGCCTACCTGGGTTATAACCAGAGACTCTGCATGTGTAATAGGCCAACAGGTGTCCTTTTGTGATTATTATGTTCATTCTCAGCAACAGAATATAGGTGGAGCAATTGAATACACGGGTGGAATAAAGCACTAAGTACAAAAAAGTCATATCGAGTAAAATCGATATGAAATTTGTTTTTCCAAATTATGTTTTCCATTGATCATTAGAACCAATATGATGTGTTAGTACGTTGCAGTATGCTATTTGACCATGAATTTCGTTATTTTGTCAATTAGTATTCACAACATGAAACCGTTAAGGGATTTATTGTTTACTTAGCCTACCCGCCTGCATGCTTGCCTATTATGGTTGGTGTGAAATAGCACAAGTCCTGAGTTTTCAATAATATCATTAATATAAGGATGTTATAAAGCATTCTGACATTTTTCCCAGAAGAAATACTATTTTCTACTGCATTATTATTTGAATAGAAACTATATTTTACAAGTATTATCCTAACCGCATTCTTCCTTCGCTTCCTCGTGTTATCCGACCATAAGTCCTCGTGTTTTGTCCGAATCTTGCCTTTTTCCTTAGCACGACTTGCACTCTGCCTTTCAAATTCCGAATCAATATCATAGTATTCCGTTTCATCACTAGACTGTGACGAATAATAAGTAATATTAACTTCTGAAGACAGTGAATTAGCGTGCTCTGCGCGAGCGTCCATTTTTGTTTACGTGTGACTGATAGGGTGCTGCCATACGGCGAATGAAACGTTACTATTTACTGGAATTAATGATCATTAGTGCTTTCTTCCATAGATGAGAGACCAATCTACAGGAAACACGCGAAAAGCGTATAAAAGAAATAATGGCACTTAGTGCTTTATTCCACCCGTGTATTCAATTGTAATCATTTTGCCTATTTATATAGCTCCCCTAAGGGCAATTCCTTGCAGGTGATTATAATGTGGCAGTGTGAAGCCATAATCCAGCACAATGGTTTTGATCTCCTGATGGTACTATGTGCTAAACCTTTTATGATGCATTGTGGAAGTTTATGAGTTGATGCCTGGTCTTTGCCAACAAACTTTTGTGTTGTGAACTATTCTTGTTTGTTTTAATATTATATATTCATTAGAATTATCCAAATCAACTTTGTTTGCAAAGAAACCTGTTGCATAACGAGCCTTGAAAACATGGTTTAAATGTAAACTGTGGCTGATCTAAGGTCTACATCTGAGGTCTAGACCCATGTAAGGTCGACTTTGGTGTAGGCCCCCTTCAAAACCGGAACTTCGCCCGAACTTGCATAATTTAGTGCTGAACTGTACACAAATGAATCATCCACTAAGAGTTCCTTTGACCCCTTGGCTGATGAATCTGAATCTATTGAAATTCATCGGACACCAGGTTGTCAGTGTATACTGAGCAGATTTTGGAATTATGGAAAAAGAAATGTTTGCCCTGGCAGAGAATCTAACCCCACCGATGGACTGACTGGCAGTCAGGCAGTAGGCATACCTGTGTACAGGCTGTAGATTTTTATGTGCAACAGCTGTATGGGTACGATGTGTGTAGTTAGTGCAAATGAGACCGGCCTGGTATTCCTTAAGACTATAGGTCTGTGTGAAGGTCTATATTAAATGGATTACTCTTTTATCAGTAATGCATACAAACAAGTAAGACCATTTATCAGTTAATTATACATCTGAATATAATTATATATATATTATATATGCATATGTATATGTGTATGTAGAGGTATATGTATGTATGTATGTATGAACTTGTTATAGCGTCCCTTCAAGATTTCTACTCAGAGGCGCTCCCGACTACAGCGCTGACACTGAATCGTAGTTTCACGCCGAAGTGCATGAGCAATTGCGAGGGTCCCTACACGGCGGCTTGAGGTGGATTAAGAATCCCGCAACCCTCCGGCTGCAAGGCACCGAACATACCCCTACACCACCGCGCCCCACAATATGTTTGTGTCTGGCTAGTGGATACAGTGCCGCTACTTGTAAAGTGCCTTTTAAGAATCACATAAGGATGCTTAACGTGGCAATCTAACAGATCTAAAGAGATGCATCCTAGGGTTGGCTTGAAAAGGTTTCTTGAGTAGTCTGAAGCACATATATACATATACATATGTGTGTGTGTATATATATATATACATATATATATGTATATATTACTACTTAACATATGTTGTAATGAGGATAAAGTAAATTTCTTTGTTAGTGTTTTTTCCTTGTCGTGTTCGTTTTATGTGACTTTTATGCGAGAGCCTGCGTCAGAATTCATTAGGCCGGAGTGCGTAGGTGCGTGTGCGCTTGCATGTGTTTGAGTGACTGAGTGATTGTGTGCGTTTCCTCGTAACTTGAGACGGTCTTACTGTGTGTCACTGGATGGCGCTGTCTGCTTTTGAATTTGATAATCTGATATGAGTCGGAATGACTGGCTGACTGACTGGCTGACTGACTGGCTGTGGCTGGCTGGTCAAGCTCTGGCGCTGGCTGGTCGTATGGTGGCTCTTCTCTCGTTTCATAGCGGCCCAATTGTAATTGGATCCGAGTAGGAAAGAAACGGCTACACCTCGCCCTATACCCTACCCTTTCACTCCTCCCGCCGTTGCCGCCCGCCTTCGACACCCCGCTGGCTCTGATTCAGAGGCTGCTCTCCTCTCTGAGCTCCTCCTCCTCCTCCCCTCCTCCTCTCCTCTCTCTCTCTCCTCTCTCTCTCCCGTCTCTCTCTCTCTGTCTCTGTCTATGTCTTTCTGTGTCTCTCGTTCTCGTTCTCTCTCGCCATGTTTCTGGCACTCTGTCTTTCTGGCTCTCCCTCGTTTGTACTTATTGTTGTTTCAGTGTCTCTTTGTAGGACACCCTCTTTCTCCCATTATCTGTCTGTCTCTGTCGGTCTGCATCGGTGTCACTGTGTATGTGACTGTTTGTCTCTGCCTCTCTGTCTCTCGTTTTCAATTTCTCTTTCCTTCTCTCTCAGCCTCTCTCCCTATTTCTCTGTGTGTGTCTCTGTGTGTCTGTGTGTGTCTTTCTGTCTTTCTCTCTCTCTCTCTCTCTCTCTCTCTCTCTCTCTCTCTCTCCGTATTCGACCACGTGTGTCCGTGTGTCCTTCCACCGCTTATCTGGCCTGGTTCTCTCTTGTAGCAGAGTCTTGGAGCTGTGTGTGGGGAAGGAGCGGAGTGGGTGCTGGCCCTTAGCTGGAGCCGTGGACGGAGGAATGGGTCTGAATCAGAGCTTGGCCTCATTCTTCGCAGATAAGATTGGCCTCTGCTCTGCTCTGATCATTATTCCGGTCTACACGTTTCCTGCTTTCTCACTTCACTCTCGCCTTCTGTCTGCCTCTGTCTCCTCCTCAGTCCGTCTGCTTGCTGTCTGCATGTCTGTCCGTTTTTGGTGTTTGGGTGTCTTTCTGTTTGTCTGTCTGTCAGTTGCTGCTGTCTGTCACTTTGTCATCCTACTCATTGGTCTCTTGCCTGTCTTTACTTTGTTGGTCTATTTGCCTAGCGGTCTGTCTGTCTCATTTGCTGGTTTCAGTCCAACATTAGTTTGAGCTGTTGCTTTCTACATGTTCATGTCTGTCTGACTGTCTCCCTGTTTCTTTGTCTGTCTGTCTGTGTGGTTGTCTGTCTGTCTGTCAGATTGTCTGCATGGTTGCCTGTCTGTGTGTCTGTCTGTATGTGTGTGTATGTTTGTCTGTCTGTCTCAGACTGTCTGCAACTCTAACAACAACCTCAGGCTCTTTAGCTTCCACGCTGCCGCCCACAGACGGACTGACCTTTGACCTGAGTGACCAACGGACTCTGCTTTCTGTTTAACGACGCTCTCTCAGCGAGTGTAGGACATTATCCCCCCCGGACATTATCCCCCCCGGACATTATCCCCCCCAGGGTAGGACATTATCCCCCCCAGTCTAAGATATAATCGTATAATATTCTTGCCGAAATGCAGGAAAATGATGAGAATAGTTGAAGTTTGATTTATAAGATGCTTAAGTGTTTCCGTAAATAGAAGCTGCATTGATTAATTTAAGTTTTTATTTAATTGAACCAAAGACTTGTTACTGTCAATCGGTTCTTCAGTTATTAAGTGAAGACTTGTTAGTGTCATATAAACTTTAAGTGAACACGTGTTAATGTATGTTAGTTGCTAACAAAAGTGTCTCATAGCTGAAAAATTGCCAACAATGCTAAAATCGGATGCTATGTCCAAAACATATGTACATGTATATATAAATACATTATATGTACATATACACATATTTACACAGAGGGGGATAATGTCCGGGGGGGATAATGTCCGGGGGGGATAATCCCCCGTTCTCAGCACAATAATTAGCGTCGCCCTCCTTATTTATCAGGGCTTCGGACTGGCCCCCACCGGATAACGTCTCTGGCAAAGTTCCAAACGACCTGGGCCGTTTATTAAGCTGCGTTGGGGCCTGGGTCATCGGACGATGGGCGCATTTTGAATTGGGATCAGGCAAAGGAAGTCTTTTGCCTTCACATCAACTGACCAGGGTTTCCTTCTATTCGCCTGTGTGGTCATTTGCATATTCATCAGACTCACTCTGCTCAAAGAATCCGATTCCAATTAGGAAATATTATTCAATGTCTCTGCGTCATCATTTGTCTCTGCTGGTGTTTTGGTTAGGATGCTGAACTGTCAACCCCAGAGGTCAGGGTTCAAACGCCCACAGGGGCAGAGATATTTCCTCATGATTTCTTTTCCACTTGCGCCCATCAGGTGAACTGAGTTATACCAGTATAATGACTAAACATTGTTGGTCAGGTCAGATTGGCCTGTCATATGTACTTAGTACTTTCTACTTAGTCCTTCGTGTGTAGGCCTGCACTTCAGACAACGCAGCTTCTCCATTCGTCTCTGTCCATTGCCAGCAGTGTTTCCGTTAACGTCGAAATGGCCGTGTTTACGTCCGTAAAAAACGTCCAAATGTTTCGGTGTGATAACCGAAATACACGAGCTACGTCCAAAAAAATTCTAGGTCAGGGCGTCAATACGTCCTCTTTTTGGACTCTAACGGAAACGCTGATCGCCAGTCTTCCTGCCTCATCCTACGACATCCCCAAGCAATTCAAGCGTATATGACGGTCTCCATGGTCTTTCCCTTCTTTTCCCTTCAGTAAACCAGATCATCACATGGTTTTATCTTTGTCCATATGAATAAGTGGAGGGTAAGAAAAAACGAAGCTGACACTGATGCTTTCTGCCATTTGCTGTCTTTTGGGGTAAGCTCGAGGTACTGAACATCCTGGGCAAAGTCAGAAATGTAGAACCAGTCATAGAAATGCAGAACCAGTCATTGAAATGCAGAACCAGTCATAGAAATGCAGAACCAGTCATAGAAATGCAGAACCAGTCATAGGAATGAAGAACCAGATATAGAAATGCAGAACCAGTCATAGAAATGCAGAACCAGTCATAGAAATGTAGAACCAGTCATAGGAATGAAAAACCAGATATAGAAATGCAGAACCAGTCATAGAAATGCAGAACCAGTCATAGAAATGCAGAATCAGTCTAGAAATGCAGAGCCAGTCATAGAAATGCAGAATCAGTCATAGAAATGCAGAACCAGTCATAGAAATGCAGAACCAGTCATAGGAATGAAAAACCAGATATAGAAATGCAGAACCAGTCATAGAAATGCAGAACCAGTCATAGAAATGCAGAACCAGTCATAGAAATGCAGAATCAGTCATAGAAATGCAGAACCAGTCATAGAAATGCAGAACCAGTCATAGAAATGCAGAACCTGTCAGAATGCTAAGATCCCACGACAAAACTGTTAATGTATTTACAGTGTTTTACACTGTTCAGCAACTCATTTGAATGGCTGAAAATGTCAAAAGGCAATGTTGTCCTTACCTGGCCAGAATTTCCTTTTTTATGCTGTCTGCTTTTAATTATAATATAATTACAATTTTTATTATTTCCACCACTTCTTATACTGCCAAGTCAGTCAGTGTGAGCTGAATATATGGCTGAATGTTTATTGAAAATGAGATTTAGTTGCAGATTGCTTGTATGTTTCACCTCTGCTTCCTATGTTTGAACCTGGGTACCTTACATTTCTTGGACTTACCCTACAGAGCTATATGCTAGGCCACAGTGTAATATGTCAGTAGTTTCTGAAGCTGCTATACTGCATTCTGTTAGCTATTTTGTGTAGCGTTTTGTTGAAATTCCCAGACGTGAGCGAGCTAGGGTTTTAGACTTGGAGCTAGGGTTTTAGACTTGGAGCTAGGGTTTTAGACTTGGAGCTAGGGTTTTAGACTTGGAGCTAGGGTTTTAGACTTGGAGCTAGGGTTTTAGACTTGGAGCTAGGGTCTTAGACTTGGAGCTAGGGTCTTAGACTTGGAGCTAGGGTCTTAGACTTGGAGCTAGGGTCTTGGACTTGGTCAGTGAACAGTCTGAACGCTGCTTCTTTCTTGAGAATTTCTCTTTCAATTGGTTTTGAGGACTGGTGAACATCTGTTCTCTTGCTGTGGCAATCTGGCTTGTGGCAAGATGTATTGCCCAAACAGTAAGAATCATCCTAATGAATCATCTTGCCAGATGAATAGATCTCTGGGAAGGTATCCTTTCGGATTCTACAGCCTTAAATCTGGTAGTTGGGTGGCATTAGGCGCCAGGTGCAGAAACGTCGGAAACACTTAGTTTTGGTACTTTTGTAGTAGTGGGATACATTTGCAAAAGTACTAGACTTGGGTTTGTTCTTTACTTTTTCTTGAAGGGTTTGCTTCACTAAAAATAAAAAATAAATCAATTGTCGTACAGTTTTTTGTTCTAGTATACAAGCTTTGGTATATATCTGTTGATATTGTGGTTATATAATAAATAGATGCAAATATATTATGTCACATAATCACGTGAAGATTGCTGGCCACCCACCCTCATATGCCAAGGCCAAGAAAATTGAAGTGGCTGCCTCTTGGAATGTTTTAAAGGGACTCCTGTGGTTATATAATATATATTTATATATATACATACATATATATATGTGTATATATATTATATAATATATATATATATATGTATATGTACATGACCACAATAAAAACATCAATATTGTATGAGTGTGGCATTATTAATCATGTTTAATGGATATAGATGTATGTTCATGTTAGGTGCCTTTGTTTCATCTGTAGTGCAAGGCTTTTCTGCACTCGTATCCAAGGAATTCACTGCCAGATGCTTGCAGGCACTGAATTGTCTCCATGCTTAATTTTCTGTTTCTAGATTATAAAAGATGCCAGACATGAGACTGCTATTTCATTCGTTGGCAACGGTGGAACTAGAAATGAATTAGCAACGGAATTCAAGTGCTTGACGAAAATGGGTGAATCGATGTTCTTGATTCTTGCCTCTGTGGCTGTTCTAGCAGTCGCCATATTTGGAATACCCGATTCATCAGGTAGTATTCGTCGAATTGATGTCGATCACGCCTCAGTAGTTGGTTCGCGGATCGATTCTGTGGGATATAGATCACGAATAGTATCATCGATGATCGTAAGCGCCAACAATCATCCATTTAGGAAAGTTATCGACGCATCGGATTATTTCACCATTGACGAACACGGGAATCTCTTAGTAGCGAGGAGTCTTTCGTCGTTAAGGGGCTCTGTGTTGTCGATAGAATTAGGATCGGATGATTTGACGAAACTAAGGACCTACGAAATACACGTCACTGATGAAAGCACCAGACTTCCGGCGTCTTCACAGAGACGTTTGGCACTGACAGGAAATGTTGACCACATTCAAGACCCTTGGGGGATGGATAGCATTGCTGCATCGATGATTAAAGATGGAAATGAGCGCCGTGTACTGTACGAACCCTATGATGAAGAGCTCCGGAACTTGCAACATTCTTATCGATTCGATGATCTACCGGTTGTATTCGGAAGACAACATCGGTCTGTTCGACCGATCCGAGTCGTGGAAATCCCGGAGACAAAGTCGGACGTTCTGCTCAATTTGGAGAGTGACTATGCGGAGAGGTTTTCCATCAGGGAGCCTTCACCCCCTCAGCTGGAAATTAACCCAGTGCTGGGGATGGTCCAACTGAAACCCGGACAACGGCTTGATTATGAAACGGAACCTGAGATCAACTTCACCATCGCTATAACCCGGGTGGATAGTCCCTCATGTAAGTGGAACTCTACTGTTTTATCTGCTTGCATGTAGGTATGTGTGTTTGTGTATGTATGTATGTATGTATGTTTGTATTTGTATATATATGCTTATATGATAATATATGTATATATGTGTGCTTATCTTATATTATAATTCTTAGTCTGTTTACGATGTCCTTCCGTATGTATGTATGTATGTATGTATGTTTCGCTGTCCGGCTAAAGGCTCCGAAACGGAACGGTTTAGCGATTTGAAAAAATTTACAAAACATTATTACGCAACGTCTAGATCAACGCGACTGTTTTCAGTTCGCAATTTTATTTAAACGCCGATATATGGCCATTTTAAATTTCCAACTTTTCGACGAGGCTATATCTCAATACCGGTCTCTTACACCATGGCCATAGTAAGGCCATTTGTTCACGTCACGCATGCTAATTGAATATGCAATCTTACGTCACACGTAGCATATAGGTCAACGCTCTGATTCGCAACCAATCACGTTGACCGTTGATTTAACATCAAAAGTGGGGACCACGGGAGAATTTCTAGGTCATCGGACTTAAAGATTCGCCAATGCAACACTTTAGCGATACGAAATTTTTAACGAACGTTTTCATTTGAATTTCTATAGATCTCAACCCAACTATATTTCAACTCAAAATTTACTTTAAATTCCGATATTTGGACATTTTAAGTTTCGATGTGGTCATAGTTTCAATGCCTTTGAATTCTGGCAAATGCATGGGAGTATATATTACATAGAGTTGAAATTAATCAAATTTCAAGCCAGCGCGTAAATTCGCCAGAGGGACACACGAAAATTTTCACATCGTTAAATTCAAATTCACAGGCGTTGACGAAGATGTCGTTTAAATTCAAATACACGGGCGCTGAGGAAACCCGGGCGAACGCCGGGTAAAAACTGCTAGTATGTATTATATATGTATGTATGTATATATGTATGTATGTATGTATATATGTGTGTATGTATTTATGTATCTATATTAGGGATGTTAAACGATAATCGGAAATCCGATTATCCGTTTCTAAAACGATTATCGGTTTTCATTATTGACAAAACGATTATCGAATTCTGCCTCATATATATAAAGCGGAGCCTTTCACAGCCAACGAGGTGATAGTAGAACCCCACAGGGATGTATTATTGCCTCTTACATATAAAGCGGAGCCTTCCACAGCCAACGAGGTAATAGTAGAACCCCACAGGGACGTAGTATTGCCTCTTACATATAAAGCGGAGTCTTCACGTTACGGTAAGCAGCGATTATCGGCTTTCAGTAACTTGCATTATGTGATAATAATATCAAATTTTCTATGAAGGCCAATAAAAAACGATAATCGGTTTAAAATCGGATTTCTAAAACCGATAATCGGTTTGCATAAAAAACCGATATTAACAACCCTAATCTATATATGTATGCATGGATGTATATAAATATGCATATATGTAGGTATGTATGTAGACACTTACTGTAGTGCCTTTTAAGTACCTCACAAAAGTGTATTATTTTATCTTTTTGTTTTGTGGCACTGTTTATGAGTTACAAAATCAATGACAGCCATATGAAAGTTTAAAAGACAAGTCTGCCAGAAATGTCACATTCTTAGTACATTCCACAACAGCTCTTAATGGTGTTGTATAGTAATGTAACAAATCTGAATTGAACATTACAGATAATTATGCTTCTGCAATGATCATCATCATTATCTTCATTTATTATTATTATGTTATTATTATTCTGATATTATATTTATTATTATGTTTTTATTATTATTATTCTGATATTATATTTATTATTACGTTATTATTATTATTGGTAAATCAGATTATGAAGTTCTGTATTAGGTTTTGTCAGTGATGTTATCCAGAGCTTTCTCTGTGTATTGTTGCAGGGCCTTGCTGTGTTTGCTTTTCATGTTCTCTTTGATTTCCTTTATCCACAACTGATAAATGGCTGTCTGTCTGTCTCTATATCTCTCCATCTCTTTCTCTATCTCCGTGTCTCTCTCCATCTCTCTGAAAATGTCTCTGCGTTTTTTTATTTCATGTCTATATCTGTCTGTCATTGTTCATCTGTCTCTGTGCCTCTCTCTGTCTGACAGTGTCTGTCTCCATACCTCTCTCTGCCACTGTCTGTCTTTGCCAAGTCTTAATCGAGCGATCACTTTGATCACTGAATGCCGACTAACGGATAAATTGATCTGTATTTTCTTTGGCTCAGATATAAAATGCTGTGTGGGTGTGGCGGCGACACCCAGGGGAATTTGAGTTGGCCAAATGTTGGATTCGTTTAATTGCTTATTGCACCTTGTCTCTGATGGTATGTGCCATAGTCTAGTGGATAGTGTAGTAGACTGTCAAACGAAATGTTGAGGGTTCAAATCCCTGCCAGGTCAGAAATTTGTTTCGAGATTTCTGCTCCATCTATGCCCCTTGCCAACTCAGCTATGATGAGTACAGTGACCGTGAAATTTCGGTAGGAAGATAAAACAGTGAGGGAGAACACTGGCAACTCGCCCTCATATGCCGAGGCTAAGAAAATCAAGTCGCTTACACTTTATACTCATGGCTGCCTCTCAGGCTAGCTTAAAAGACTGCTTTTCTCTTCTCGGCTTGGTGCTGACTTTTGTTTTGAGGTGTTTTGCTGGTGACAAACATAGGTCAGTTGAAGTTGGTTCTCTGCTGTGTATAGAGTTGGTTTCCATTGTAAGTTTTTGTCTTGTTCTGTGTGATAGTAGATTATGAATTGACAAGATTTGCTCAAGTCGGGACTTGTCTTGCAGAATCTGTCTTTGCATTTCTGATCTATGGTAGGATAATTTGGCCTGGTGTATTTACCTTTCTCAAATTGACAATTGTATTGTAACAGACAATTCTATGCAACACACATTTGAGCACTCCTTCACGCTGACGGCCGCCATGCCTATAGTGCTTGCAACTTCAGTTTTCTTAGCCTCTGCATATGGTGGGGGTGGGTGACAAGTTCTCTTCCTCACTGCCTGATCTCTTCCCACTGATATTGCTCCCATATTGTATTCATTGTGGCTGAGTTGGCCTGGAGGCATAAGTGGAGCCGAATCTGGAAACATATTTTTGCCCTGCAGGGATTTGAACCCCTTTCCATTCAGTTGACAGTCTGGCATGCTAACAACTAGACTGTTGTAAACATTTATATTACTTTAATAAAACACTCTTGGCTTTTGGCAAAGACAAACGCAGAGAGGTATGGAGACAGGTGACAGAGAGAGGCAGAAAGACAGACGAACAAAGACAGACATATATGGACAGGTAGATAAATAGAAATAAAATAGATAGAGACAATTTCAAAGAGATGGAGGGAGACATAGAGATAGAGAAAGAGATGGAGAGATATAGAGACAGACAGACAGAGACTCAGACAGACAGACAGAGACAAGAGAGAAAGTGTGCTAATATGTTTGATAATCCTGATTGATGGCATAATTAAATTAGTGTTTTCCATGGAATGCACTATTTGTTTTAACTTCTTTATCTCCAATGCAAATGTTGGACCAGCGGTTCCCATGGTTTGTTTGTTTGAGTAAAGGTTGAGATTAGTTCTACCAGTCTCAACAAACAAACCACTGCAATGATCAGTTGCCTCTATCAATCTTCTGCAAAACCAATCTTCTTTGTGTGACCTTGCTTCAAAGTGATAATCGTGACCAGGCAGTCGACCCTCTTTACCACCCCATCCATAACAACTTGTAAATGTAGTTGTCATACGCAACTGTATAATCGACTATTTATATAGCGCCACTTAAAGAGGAGCAGACTAATCAGGGATGCTTTATGTATACATTAGCTCTACTTATAAGATGCTTTGCATTGTCAATTGTTAGTTGGAGTGCTAAATTATTTATACACAAAGACACAACTGAATACAGGAAGACGTGTAGTTTTGCCATGGACAGCTCACAAAACATTTTCAACTAATCTTACAGACAAACCTGTTTAGAGTTATTAGCCATTTTGTAGCACGGCCTTTCTGAGGTTACGGAAATGTGCATAATACACATTCAGACACACACACATGCACACACAAACAGTCCAATACACGTGCACACACACACGTGCACACACACAGTTTGAATTGTGTTGAAATGGTGATGGCTTTCAGTTTCCTGAATAGATACCACAAGGCTGTTGTGTGTTTGTACGTGACAGGTTTGTAAAGTGTCTAGTAACAGCCTCACAAGGTGCTAAATGTGGCATTCGATAGGATCTAAGAAGCTGCACCTTAAGATATCTTGGGAATGTTCCACAGCTGTCTGTAACAAAATAGTACCTATGGTTTTTTTTATGGGAGACTGTTCCAGAATGATGGTCTAGAATGGCAGCAGAAATCACGATTTCTCGCAACACGTAGTACCAAAGCCTAGGACTACAGGTTTACAGAGGCCGATGAATGCTGAGACCATCGAATAAGCTTCTCGAACCCTTACCCTCCGTGTTACAGGCCGAGCGCTCTATCAAGTGCACCCACTTGTGAAGTCTTGGATCTTCACTCAAGTCTCAGACATTCAGTCGACACAACGCTCGGGAATAAGCTGGTGCCCTGCGTTTGACTTTAGAGTAGCGCTTTAAAAATTTGGAGTTTAAGACATTTTACGATTAACCAATGGGCTACGGTGGCCCACGAACACGTTGCAGTGATTATTCAACGTTTGATGGAACTTTAAGAACTTCCGCACCGACGAGGCCTTACAGCGCAATCGCTGTGTCATATTCTGGCTTTGCGTTTTTCATTAACTGAGGCGGTCGGTGAGTAGAAGCATACAGGGTATAGTGCGTCGAAAACAAAACGAAACCATTGGTCAACGTGATCCTAATCCGTTCGATAAACATTGCGTCGTCAACATGAAAGCGTCGGTTCCTTTGAAGGCTCGGCTCGTTATTGATTAGAGCATATTTAGGCTTATTGGCGAAACCGTTGATCGCATTGTGCCGGCGATATTCTTCCGCCGTCTGACGCTATTATGCGGACGTGTTGGATGCTAAGGCGTTTGTCGACGACGGGTCTCTTTATTGTAAACGCCTCCTAATGTGTTACACTTTGGCTTTGTGAGACCCAGAGGTGATTTATATAGCTCAAAAGCAATCTGCTTTGCCGTTGACGCGAGTCTAGCAGGGAAGCGCCTAATTTCTCTGTAAATCGTCGATAGGTGTGGCTTCCGGTTGGGGGCTGGACCACACCTTTGTTTTGGAATCGTTAGAGATAATGAAGTCGACCAACCAGTGTTTATGACTGACCCATCCGCGTGACTTGACTAATGGAACAGCTCCAGAAAATGCAGTTTCTTAAATGCGATTCTTCCACATGCATGTTCTTCCACATGCACTGCCTTCTAATGCACAACCTCCTATTACAGTGCATGTTAATACACTCTTGTTAACGCACTTGCTACACAACATATAGCCTTTCAATGCTTGGCCTCATGTTATAGTATATGTTAAGGCATGCTTGTCAATGCACACTACCAAATGCACTGCGTTTTATTTCTCACATCCATGTTACTGTGTGCATTAATGCACATGGCTTCTTCATGCACAACTATTGCACAGCGTCCCAGTGCTCAAATTCATGTTGATGCACATGGTTTCTTTATGCATGCTCTTCCTGTTAATGCACAACATTCAAACTTGCAAGTCTCTGTTGCAGCATCAACACATGCAAGGCCACCTAATGCACAGTTTTTAATGTACAAGCTTCCTAGAACATTGTGCCTTAGGACAATATGCACATAATGCATATTGTCCTAATGCACAATGTTCTAATGCACATTATATACATGCGTGTATACGTATGTAGCAGGACACTTTATATAGCATCTTTCTTAACTTCAGAAGAATCTTGTCCCTATGCACTTTGTTGTAATTTACGTTGCCCTAATGTACATTGCCATAATGCACTTTGTCCTAATGCAGGTTTCCAAATGCTTGTTGCCGTATTGCATGCTGTCATAATACACGTTTTCCAAATGCTTTTCCAAGTGTGCATTGTTCTGATGCACTTTGTTCAAATGCACTTTGTTTAAAATACTCTAAATGAATCACTGGAATAGCGCTGGTCAACTGAACCATTGTCCAAGAAGACGTCCATTACATGATATATGATATTTGACATGACATAAAGACGTGTACTGAAATGACCAACTTGGGTTTTCCTTTGGGCTATTGAAGTCCATTTGTATCTCTAAACTGGCATTATATTGCCACAGAGCATTTATATGGCCATACAGAGTTACTGATGAATGTCACGCCATTATTCTATCAGTTGTTTCTCACTGTCTTTGTGTTCGTTTTCACAACAAAAGCCTGATCTTCAATGGAATTGATCCGTTCTACACATTGGCAGGCACATCTTGAATTAATTTAAATGACAGCTCAAGACCTATCGTTTTAAACAGTCATCTGTAACTCATGTACTTAGCCATTTCCTTTGGCCGCGATTGTGCTATACAAATCTTAATCTTATTATTATTATTATGTTTATTATTATTATGTTTATTATTATTATTATTATTATGTTTATTATTATTATGTTTATTATTATTATTATTATTATGTTTATTATTATTATGTTTATTATTATTATTATTATGTTTATTATTATTATTATTATTATGTTTATTATTATTATTATTATTATTATTATGTTTATTATTATTATTATTATTATTATTATTATTATTATTATTATTATTATTATTATTATTATTATTATTATTTGCCATATTTTGGAACCTCTGCTCGTTTTGTTGGTATCTCTGCTGTCTTTGAATCTCTGCTCATTTTGTTGTACTCTAGAGCTGCTCTCTTTGAGATGTTTGCCGCTGTTTTATCTAATCGGCCCTTATAGGAAAATGTTTAGGAAAATGTTCCCATGCTTCTTAGGGATCATTGAAAACAGATTTCCGATTAAGAAAATTTCAGACTACAGAATCTCACAGGAATGCAGGCTGGCTGACAGACAGACGGACTAGGAAAGAGACAGATGGACGGACGGACAGACAGACGGACTTGGAAAGAGACAGATGGACGGACGGACAGACAGACGGACTTGGAAAGAGACAGATGGACGGACGGACAGACAGACGGACTTGGAAAGAGACAGATGGACGGACGGACAGACAAGAAGATTGGACAAGAGAAGAGGAGAAAGAGATTCAGACAGACATACACAAGCACATATGCACGTACTAACGCAGACACACGGACACAAGACACAGGTACACAGACAGATAGGCAGAGATACAACTTGATTGGAAATATATCCGGGGTTGGGAGCAGTATCAGAGACAGGCTAAGACAGACAGACACAGACAGACAGACAGACAGACAGACACAGACAGACAGACAGACATTCGAAGACAAGAAGAGAATGGAGCCACAATGGAGATAGAGGAGGCGGAGTGGATCTTCAGGATAGGCTGATGACAGAATCAGTTCTAAGGACGTGGTGCAAATGAGCTGACAGAAGAGGGCTGGCTGGGGCTATTGCAATTATTGCATGCCAAGCGGTCGCCTTGGTAACGAACCATGGTTACTCTAAATAACCACGTTGAATTGGGATGGCTGTGTGATGTCTAGGGCATTGAACTGTACATTCAGAAGGATGTGCTTTTGAAGGTTGTGCATCGTGAAAGTGTGCATTTGAAAGTGTGCTTAAGAAAACTGCATTATGAAGTGGTGCATTTATAAAGGCTGTGCATTATGCAAGTGTGCTTTAAGAATGCTGTTCATTATGAAACTGTGCATTATGAAGGTGCACATTATGAAGACTTTGCAGTATGAAGGTTGTCCGTTATGAAGTTGTGCATTGTGGGGTTTTAACCTCAACCTCTGGCTTGACACACACACATGCTAACCACTATGCTGTCATGCAGCCCAAGTATCTGAACTAAAAAAGACACCAAACTAGAGAACAACTTTTTAAATCCGTGTCTGCCAGCCCACTAACCAGCCAAGCCACCTACCCGGACAGAAGCCCCAGGCTAGGACCACCTCCCTAACCAACCTATCAGACCAACCAACTTACCCACCTCCACTAGCAAGCCAGTCAGCCAGCCAACTCATCACCAACCCATACACCCAACAACCAACTCGCCGGCCTAACCGACCAACAAATAACCATCCCGCCCACCAACCAGCTAGCCATCAGTCTGTTAACCAACCAACCAACCAAACAACCTATCAACCCTTGCACCAGTCAACCAACCAAACCACCCAATAATCCATCTGCCCGCCGACCATCCAAGCCACCCATCAACCCGCCTTTCCGCCAACCAACCAGCCAAGCCGCAGATCATCCCGCCCGACAACCAAGTGAACCAACCACCTCAAACTAAGTCAATGGTACACCATGCGTTCGTTCTCTCCATTTCTCCTCCCTTGCTGTCCTCCCAATATTCGCAGCGGCTGTCAGATGGACATCGTGCAGTCGACCGTTTCGTTATTATTGATGAGTGGTTAGTCTTTTGTTTGAACTGGGCGACGCTGGAAATGAAAGATTAATTTCGCAGTGGCCAAATGGGACCAGAGCGCCCAACACATTACTCATTCTTAATCATTTTCCTGTCACCGGATTATGTTAGTCGTCGGTTTATTTAGATTATTTATTGAGATTCCCGTTGACTTTGAGCTTTCCGATTAATGGCCCCATAAGTGACACGTTCCACGATATATATATATGGAAGTATTTTGGTCTGTTACTGTGGCCACAGATTGATATAAATGAACACCAACTTAGCAGCTTTTAAGTCTCAAAATCTACCTTAGCATGATCAAGACATTGTTCAAATTCTCATAAGCTCTTAACATTTAAATTTATATTTGTACTAAATCAGTATTTGAAAGTGTTAACAGACTCTCGTTCTGAATGTCAGAGTCTCGTTTGAAGACTCATAAACGTAGACTTTTATAAGTTTACGTCGTTTGTGAGTTTATTTTGCTTATAAGTTTATATTGTTTGTGAGTTAATGTTGTTTACGAGTTTACATTATTATGTGAGTTTACGTTGTTGTTGGTTTCTGCTGAAATATGGAGCTCTTTTGTGAGGACAAAGCCCCCGATCTGGACATAATCCCCCTCCCGGACATAAGCCCCAGACAAAAGGATATAAGCCCTCCCAAGCTATAGGACATAATCCCCAACGACCTAATTGAACTGCCTAATAATTCACACGATATTATATATATATTATAATATATATATTTCTTTATATAATAATAATAATAATAAGAAGAAGAAAAATAAATAAAATTTTCTAGAAGCGAATGTTGTGCCCAAGTCCGCGCAGCGTGTCTTCAATGTATTTTCTGTCATCTCGCCGATATCGGCACAGCTACAGCAAACGTTTGGTGCTGCACTTGACCCGCTTTTTGGGAGTCGGAGTTCGAGCATCATGGATGATCACAGTGCTCACCATGTCCTCATCATACAGCAGTGAAGGGTGACAATGGCCTGTCAGACTCACTAAACCATTGTTCTAAGATTCGCAGAAATTAGTTGAGCTTTTGCTGATAAGTTAGGGTTGTTGATGTTCAACACAGCAGGAGGAAGCGCTGTTTGAATCCTGTGGTTGCGGAATCTGTTCACACGTTTCTGAGCAACTTCCCGCCAGGCTAATATCGGCCAGAGTTACCGGTTGTGCTGGTAGGCCTAATATTGCACGCTTCTGTCTACAAACCAACAACAGACCAAAATAAATAGTCTATAATATAATAGAAGAGAAATGTCATGAAGTCTTGAAGTGAACTTTTCTGTTACGGCAGTTACGCTATAGACTCATTTCGTTTTGGTAAAATCCTATACGTTATGAAGGTCATAATAAGCTGGACTCATTTCATTTCAGTAGTTGGCGCTGCTATAGCACTACGCGCTAAGAACATGGCTGCCCATGGAAGTTGACTCATATAATTTCAGTAGGTGGCGCTGCTATCGCACTACGCGTTAACCGTGGCATACATTCAAATTTCCTTGTAATCAAATTCGGGGTGCCCGATGGTCTATTGCCGTGCTGTCCAACCTGCGACCCAGGAGTTTGTGGCCGCGGGGTGATTTTTCAAACCGTCTGAGGACGGGCAAACATCTAGTAAATATAATAAGGATAATACTGTAAAATATAGTAATATTATAATAGTATTATGATAGTAAATAATAAATAAGCCTATAGTAATTATACTAATATAAAATATAATAATATCATAATAATAGTATACGTAATGAATAATAATTTATTAAAAAATTTTGTTAGCAATTAACCAATATTAGATCCTTCACTCATAGTGTTATTTTTAAACTGAACTGATGCTAGCCTCACTAACCGTCGAAGATTTCGCCTTAAGCTGTCTGGTCGACCGATTTTAGCTTGAATATCCTCAGAAGCTGAGTAAAATCCTTCTGCGAGAACTTGTCCAGGACGAACTCCGATGTCATGAATTCGCGACTGCATCCACAACTTGATCTTGTGAGCTTCAACAGCATTGACGTCAGCTTCATGACAGTGTGGAACTGTCACGTGCAAATCATCCCTCTACAAATGAAATGATCGTAATGGTAAACTCCACCATGGGCGTTTTTATGGGTGGTTTTACGGGTTCAAACCTCTCCCCGAAATAAGTTTCAGACAAATTTTTTATATGCATTCATGTGGGAAATACCCAAATAACCTTAGTTTTTGCGACTATCTTCAATGGAACCCCCCGAAATCTTAGAACCCCCTCTGAAATTTTTTTCTGGCTATGCCCATGAACTCCACAATTATAAAATGCTTCTCTAAAGCTAAGCACAAAGCACGAGCACTCCTTCATATCAGAGAGGTTGTCGGGTTGCCAGAAAACCAGAACTACTTTGTGCTTATGCTGTAACAGGCTAATCTGTGGACAAAATAAACAGCTAGGAACTGAACTGAATGTTTGTAAACAAGCTGCGGCCATGTCAATTTGTGTCAGAATAAACGATTATTATTATTATTATTATTGCTACTTACATACAAATGATATAGAATTTCATCTTACTATATTTGTAAATATGAACAATATTTAACGAAAGTTATACAAGAATTACATACAATTACAGCAAGTAAAGTTACAGGTTATAAATTAATGTTTGAGGCTACAAGTTTAAAATAATTGTTAAATCTTACCTGCAAGGTTGTAGTCACTGCGCCTTTGCATTTCAAACGATGCCTCTGAGAACATTCCCAGCGTATTCGATTTGTCTTCTCTGCCTTCTTCGTGTACATGAAGCCATAGTAGCAGAGCTTAACCCCTCCCTTGTTGTTCTCGATAAATTCCATAGTGTAGATCTCTGCTGTTGACTACGACGAAGTGATTCTGATTCTGATGTCTGCATGTTAGAAGTCTTCGTTATATGTAAGGCCAATCGGATAACGACTTCCATTCTTTCATTGGACAGTTTAATGAGTGTAGGACATTATCCCCCGGACAAAAGCCCCCGCGGACAAAATCCCCTCCCCGATTTGCATAGGACCTAATCCCCCGGACACAATCCCCCCTCTGTGCAATTAGCCTATATCTGCCTGTCATTGATAAACCTTAATTGCCCTGCTTTTGTTTGCTTAGTCATTCAGGTGTAGGCCTAAACTTGAGACTTGTTAGTGTCATTCAGTTTGAAAGTTAAGATTTGTCAGTGTCAATCGGTTATTCAGAACAGTTATAAAGTGAAGACTTGTTAGTGTCATATAGATAGTTAAGACGTGTTAATGTCGTTCAGTTGTTAACTGAAAGACTTGTTGCTCAAGGTATTTAACCAAGAATGTTTTCATCAATCCATGCTGTATTTAGGCAAGAATTATTTTTGTCAATCCCACTTCTATTTAAGTGAAACAAAGACTTAGTTTAATCAATCCAGCTTCTATTTACGGAACCATTATATATTAGTTAGAATTAGTTTCATCAACCAGTCAAACTTCCATTTAGACCAACAATTATTTTCATCATTTTGCTGCTGCTGGTAAGAATTTTGGTCACACTAGTATAATAAACTTTTCCAGTGGAATCACGAATATTATATGATTATATCGTAGCCTGGGGAATTATGTCCTAGCTTGGGTGGATTTTGTCCGGGGGCTTTTGGGGGGGATTTGTCTGGGGGATTACGTCCGGAAAAGGGGATTATGTCCGTTCCCTCATTTGAATATCTTAGCAAAATTGGCCGAAAAGTTGATACTCAGACATATTAAAGCGCTACTTTGATCCTACCATAACAATGGTTCAGTGCGAACAATAAGCGAACGGCAAACAACCAACTCATTCAGCCTTTAAGAATCAGAAGGATTCCAGCAGTGTTTCCTCCTGCTGTGTGGAAGATCCACAAGGCTCTACTTTTTAAAGGAACAGCTGGAACAAATACTTCCGTGAATCTTGATGTAGTATTGTAGTATATACGAGAATAACCCAAAGACGGAATTAAAATAAGCAATGGAAGAAATAAGGGGTATTGTCCGGGGGATTATAAGTCTTATGCAAACTCTTGTTAATATAAATTTTAAGTTAAAATGTGTTAATGTATTTCAGGCTAACAAAAATGTCTCATTGCTGAAAAATTGCCAACAATTTACAATTTCCAACAATTCTAAAATCGGAGGAGGTTATGTCCGGGGGGTTTATGTCCAAGGGGCTGATGTCCTACACTCTGGTCAGTACGTGCAAAGATACACATACATGCAGAGACATACATGCATGCAGAGACATACAGGCAGACAGGCAGACACATACATACATGCAGAGATACAGACAGGCAGACACATACATGCAGAGATCGACATACATAAATACATACGTAACTAAGGCTGCTACTTGCCTTTCAACTCGTGACATTGAAGTGATCCATTGGGATGACGATGACTAAGACCATGGCTAACAAAAGCTTCTAGGAGGAAGGTATGAATCAATGGCCCGGGTCATGACCTCTTGACCTATGCCTCCTATTGCTACGGGACCAGCGCCTGGGTGCCTAGACTGTCGCCGAATCCAATCTTATCCTGGTTTAATCTGTTGACCTCGGGGTCAGATGCTGCATAAGTCACTTTGGCCAGGCTGCGTGTGGGACTGATAGGTGCTTCTTTGATGTTCTTTGGCCAATTGTTATCAGGCTGATTTACTGGTATGTCAACTCTGATCTCAACATGCTACCATGCAGTTTATGTGAATTTACCATGCTCAATCAGAGTTTATGGGTCTCTCAAAAAAGCTTCTTAATGCCAATTCAGAGTTTATGAGGCTTTAAAACAGACTTCTTAATGCTAAGTAAAATTTATGAGTCTTTAAAGCAGACTTCTTAATGCTAAGTCAGAGTTATGAGTCTCTTAAAGAGACTTCCATATTCTTCTTCTGAGTCTAAGACTTCTACACAAATGAGGCTGAGTTTATTGGCCTTCAAAAGTAAAACTTATGTAATACGGCAGAGTTTATGAGTCTTTGAAACAGACTTCTATATTTAAAGTTTGGGTCTTTGAACCTACAAAGACTTTTACCTAATGAGGCTCAGTTCATTAGCTTTCAAAGTCTTTCATGTAATAAGGCTGTGTTTATGAGTCATTAAAATGAACCTGCCATTCAGAACTAGAGCAAATGCTGATATATTATAGGCCTACTTGTAGTGCTTGATGTACTACAGATGGGCAGCTTGTAACGCGGAGAATCATGGGAAGTCTGGGGAGGTGCCAAATGATATAAATAGACCAATGAACGGAGGCTGGTTCCAAGTTCGCTCGTGTTGATTTGCATGGATTTGAGTTAAGCCGCCCCCTTCTCCAGGTCAGAGGGTCCTTTGGGGGAGGGATGATGTGTCAGGGTATCAGATTCGGAGTCCTAAGTCTGGTGGTAGACATGTATACGATCTGGCTTAAGGGGTGTGCCTTGTGGGGCGTTGGAATGCTTGGGGGAGAGGTTTGGTGGATGGGGTGGGATTCTGAGAGGGAGTCTGGCATCTGTGACTGCACAGTTTGGAATCCGAAGAAGCTCATTAGAATTCCCCGGGTTTTAGAGGCAGACATGAAAGGGTTTCATGCTGGTTTCAAGGGTGGATTGGGTGGATGGGAAGGAGCCTGGTGGAGTAAGGGAGGCTGTGAATTTGTATGTACTTTAAACATAGGGAGGGCGATCGTGTTTCCTATGTGTATGGGAAGATGGTGAATGAAGATGAGGAAGCTGGAGATTGTGATGGATTTCGACCGAGGAAGAGCAGGAGGAGGAGTACAGAGAGGAAAAGGAGAGGATGATACTGAGCCCCTTTAAGCCAACCATTTAAAGGCAAGCAGAGAATGTGTTAGGTGAATCTGGTTCCATCAGAATGATAGTGGAATTGATGGAGGCGCTATACGTGAATTTAAGATAACGATGACAATGAGGATGTTTAGGATGATGACAAAGACGGTGATGAGGATTTCTGCTGCTGATGATGATGATGATGATGATGATGATGATGATGATGATTAAGAGCACATGTTGTAGCGAGACACATGACGTTGCCTTACTGCTGGACTCAACTGGACTTTGGATGAAGTTAGGTAGCAGAAAGGATTGATGAACGGAAGGATGGTAGAAAGAAGGAAGAAGAAAGGAAGCTGTTAGCCTGACAGATGGCCCCTCAAAGCAGATCTTGAGACCCTAGACACACCTCTCTCTGTCTGCCTCTCTGTCTGCCTCTCTCTGTCGTCTCTCCCTTTCTCCCACTTTCCCACCCTCCCAGCCCCGCCTTGTCACCTCTTCATCCTGTGGACACACCCACCATTGTCTCTCTATACTCTATAGCATTGATGTTTTGTTCTCCATGGTCCTTTCAAATAATGATAATACATCCATAAATTATTAAATATAACAAATAATATATATTATTTAATTATTTAGAGATTAACCCTTACCTGTATATGTGCTTATTATGCTAACAAACTCTACCCATACAAACACGCTTGTGCACATACCGGTATATGGATATTAATAGGTTTACAAACTAATCATTCTTTATATATATATATATACAGTATATTGATTGATTGATTGATTGATTGATTGATTGATTGATTGATTGATTGATTGATTGATTGATTATTGATTGATTGATTGATTGATTGATTGATTGATTGATTGATTGATATATAGGCACATGTGACTGTATTTATGAGTATGTTATATTTTAAGTCTGTAGTTAATTGCAGAGTAATACAACAATTATATGGGTTCCAGAAATCTCCTCTGTATATTCAATCTACATCAAAGAGCATTAATTTTGATGTAGAAATATATACACACATAACTGTGTATACATATTAATCTACATATGTGTATATATTTATCTATATGCACCAAGAGTGCTTACAGAAATAGAGATAAGATATTGATACTTAATGTGAAAGCCAAATAGTCTAGTTTAGAAACATGTATGTTGTAAACAGATAGGAGGAGTTTCCTGTTGCTTGGGGTCATTGCAGAAAAATATCCCGCTGTTTCGTTCCCAATACTATCATTTAATTGACGTCTAGCCCCAGGGGTCTTTTTCTGTGGTTATTATTGACAGAACAGCTGTAATTAATTGCGGTGGAAACGGGAACAACCATTTTTCTGATGGAACCTCTGACCAGTTGCTTGGAATGCCTCTGTGTAAGAGACATTGAAGGTGATTATTAGAACTGGATCCCTCTTAGCAACACTTAACTTACTACTACATGCATTCTATAATAATAATAATAATAATAATAATAATAATAATAATAATAATAATAATAATAGTAACAAGGTTTATGGTGGTTCAGAAATCAGAAGACTAAAATCTGTGTGCGAACCACCGCTAAAATTTACATGTCTCTAATACCCATCTGTCCGAGTCTGGCCTTGAAGCTGTTGAGTGTCTCCACCGAAACAATCTCATCATTCAACTCATTCCAGGCAGTTTAATTAATTAGTGCATCACAATGTTCTATTCGGTAGTGCAGTAGATATGTAACCTGACAATTTTGGTTTGAGTCAAAGCGTTGTTTCAATGCACGCTTGTATCTTAACATTTGATATTCTGATATTTTAGGGAAGTGAGACAGAGGTTATTTTGGAGGGTGGATGTAAAAGTGTTTCTCTAACAGGGAAGCAAGAAAGGATTGCTTCGGAAGATGGGTGTGAATGGGTTTCTCTAGTGAGGAATTGGGAAAGGAAGGTGTAAGTTTGAAATGTGCTTCTGGTGAGGGTGTTTCTTCAGCTGGCCGTGGTTAATCATCTGTTTCCTGTGCACCTTGAGGTGAACAATTTGCACCCCTTCAAAGCCTTCCGTCAGCCATTGTCCTCAAAGTTTGATGAATGCTAATTATGGGTAGGCAGTTGTCCTTCGTTGCCTTCTCTTCTGCCTTCCACTCCGTTTCCTCTTCCGACCGCTCCCTGAATTATTCAGCGTCGTATTTTATCGAGGCAGTCACTGAAGCCTTTCACCGATTGAGAGAGACAGATTGATGACTGATGTCAAGTTTGTTCCGACTGCCTGTTGTCATCCGGACTGCTGTGGCTTGTGCTTTGACTAATGCTTTGATCAGTGTGTATTTTCATATGTATGTGTCATTCATGACTGATGTCAATGTCATGCCATTGTGAAGACTGATGTCACAACTTGATATACTTGACGTCTTGCTGACTGCTATGGTTTTGTTGTGTTTTGACTAATCCTTCGATCAGTGTCTTTAGTGACTGATGTCGATGTCATGCCATTGTCAAGACTGATGTCACGACTTGATATGCTTGACGTCATACTGACTGCTATGGTTTAGTTGTGTTTTGACTAATCCTTCGATCAGTGTCTTTAGTGACTGATGTCGATGTCATGCCACTGTCTTGACTGATGTCAAAGCAGCGACATGCTTGGTGTCATCCTGTCTGCTATGGTTTTATCTTGTTGACAGATGCTATGATCTGTGTCATTAGTGACTGATGCCTGTTGTAAGAACTTTGCCACTATATAGCAGCATTTTAACCTCCATGTCCTTTTCAATATCTGCCCAACGTCATCACTGTCATGCCTGCATGTATGTGTGTATATATGTTTGCATATACGAATGTATGTTAGAAAACACATGCATTTATGTGTGTGTTCATTTATATGTGTGTATGTATGCATCTAAATATGTATGTATATGTATGTGTGTGTGTCTGTGTGTAATAATAATAATAATAATAATATCTTTTCTTTAATTTAGCGCCTGACAAACGCACTGCGCTGTACATTTACATGTTATGCAATTGAAACAAGCTTAACTAGTTAACTACTAACAGAACAGACAGCTTGTAATACACGGCGCTAATAGCAGCCTACAAAGCAAATCCGCCCTAACGGGGCTCGAACTCGGTACCTCTCGCACTCTTCGCCAGATGTTATCCAACGCGCCACCGGACCCCTGTGCCTGTTTGTATGTATATATGCATGCAATCATGCATTTATGTGTGTTTGTGTATTTATACATATATTGTATGTCTTCATGGTTTAGTGAACTGGCCTGGCCTTTGACCTGATGGTTGCTTGATTTTGGTACAAGGCACCTGTTGATGTATATATCTGTAGGCTATATATGCATATAATTATGTAACGTGCATGCTACATGCATACGTACACATAAAGGGAGAGAGTTCAAAGATCAAAGAACTCTCTGTTCTTTCAGCTTATATCATTTTGTTCTTAATTTAGATTTGTCTTTTTCGTATGTATGTATCTGTTTGTGTGTGTGTGTGTTTGTGTGTGTGTATGTATGTATTGCATGTATGTATGTATGTATGTATGTAAAAACGGAAAAAAACGAGACCAGAAATAAAAAACGAAAAACGATGTGGGTATGTAGACCTATCTGGCTGTTTATGAAGAGCCTTTTAGAAACTTTACTAAATGGCTAAATTCGATGACAGACAATATGTTGTGTTGTGGGTGTTGTTGTGGGTGTATGCCCTCGTGTCATGCGGATTGTCATCACTGGTCCCATAGCCCTCTGGCTTCCTCTTTCGTCGAAACGGGCGCCCGCCAATTCCTTTATTTGCGTCTGCAGCGAAGATGGTGGCGCCACCTATCTAATTAAAACATCGATTGTTGTAGCTGATGCTTAAGGATGGGGAGCAGGAGGAGGAGGAAGCGGAATGGGAATGAGGAGGAGGAGGGGCAGAGGCAGGGGTGTAGACATAGGAGGTGAATCTTTCAAATGTGGCTTAGACATCAATATCACATTATTGTAATTAGGTGTATCATTATTATGATGGTTTAGGATTGTTTAGCTCGTTATCATTTCATTGTTATATTTTATTGTTAGGCTAATGACTTTATTATTATTATTATTATTATTATTATTATTATTATTATTATTATTATTATTATTATTATTATTATTATTATTATTATTATTATTATTATTATTATTATTATTATTATTATTATTATTGGCTTTAGGTACATTTGATCCATTGGGACTTGAAATGGCTTGTGAGAATTGTTGATATCTGGGTTGGATGAGTAGAAGCAGGCAGTAGTATTTTTTTAATTTAAAGTATGTTATTATTGATTAACTAATTATTGTTATTAATTATTTTAATTACTGTCTTCAGTATTGTTGTTGTTATTAATTACCAGGGTCATGCGTGTTTGTTCCCATGTGTCTCAGCTGTGTGTTGTAGACTCACGATATTATTATTAATCAGACTTGAATGATAGGATGCATTAATTTTCTGTTCAAAGTGAAGCTGACACAGGCATAATATTTGTCAGTCACAGTGATTGCTGTAGTGCCAGACACTTTGTGTCGATGAGGATTCTGGTGAACGAGCTTCATCGGTTGTTGGAACTTGGCTTGAAACTCTCTTCCTTTATCTGCCCATTGTCTTTCTGTGTCTCTCTGTCTGTCAGTCTGTCTGTTTGTCAGTCTGTCTATCTGTCTCTGTCTGTCTGTCTGTCGCTTTTGCTCTGTGTCTTTCTGTCCGTTCTGCCCATTGGCTCTCTTTGTCTGTCTGTCTGTTTGTCAGTCTGTCTATCTGTCTCTGTCTGTCTGTCTGTCTGTCTGTCTGTCTGTCCAGTCTGCCCATTGGCTCTCTATCTCTCTGTCTGCCTCTGTCTGTCTGTCTGTCTGTCCGTTCTGCCCACTGGCTCTCTCTCTCTTTGTCTGTCTGTTCTGCTCAGTCGCTTATGTCATTTCATTCTAAATTTAAGACTTACTTTTCCAATTGCCTTTCCACCATATGCTGCCGAGCTCTGTCTTAGCTAACTCATCTTCTGAACATTGGCCTGCTTACAGCTACTGGTTTTGGTGTGCCATTAGTTTATGCCTTGTGTGTTACACATCATTGCCACAGGATACTAGTACGAGTGACCAATTCGGCGACATTAATAAATTATAAGTCATCTTTTATTAAAGCCTAGCAAATGTCGTCAGTTGACACTGAGTCTGATTGTATGGCTTCTATGGTGCCATTATCTTCATATGCAGATGATAGTAAAAACTGACAATGGTATAGAAATGTTGCCACACTACAACTGCATCAAGATCCTTCTCCTCAGAAGCCCTTCGAATATGGAACAATCTTCCTAAGTCTGACATTAGAAATTCTACATCCCTCACTGTCTTCAAGAAACATCTAAAAACTGAACTTCTTAGTTGTTACACAGGCCCATCTTGAGTGATCTCTCCCTGCTTCTCAAAGTGCTTCTGAATTGTTGCTTCGAGTGATCGACTGCTTACTAATTATGACACTTAAATCTCTATCATCAACATCATCATCATCATCATCATCATCATCATCATCATCATCGTCGTCGTCGTCGTCGTCATCATCATCATCATCATCATGTATCTTGGACTTATTCTGTGCAGTACTATATCGTTATTTGAAAGAGAGGTTAATAGATAGTGCACGATAGTCTAGCGGTTAGCCATTGTCAACTGTGAGTGAGGTCAAGGGTTCAAATCCTTACAAGGACAAAAGGATAAAAAGGTATTGGAAGACTGGACATTACACAGTGGGTGGAAGTTGAGGCGGTGGTGGCGTGGGAAATGTCTGGCTGCAGGCCTCAGATGCCAAAACATATGAAATGAAGTGGCTATCATTTCATAAGCATGGCTGCGTCTTGCGTTTGGCTCCAGGGATTGCTCTTCATCTGCTCTGAAGTATCATTCCCTTCTGCAATTCTTGTCGTTGATGTTGCGAAGGTGCGGCTGTTCTATGAGGGGCTTACGATGAACTGTGTCAGAGACTTACAAGTGTATAATGCTGAATTATACTGGGATTTATAGGTCGACTGTCAATTCCAATTCCTTTCTCGGCCTCTGTCCGGCTTTTCTCATGGAATTTCTGTCGTCTTCTGAGTCAGATTTATGTCTGCCTTTGGCTTATGCATCCAGACAGAGTCAGAGGTGGCCATAGGAAGCATCAAAACAATGCATCTGCATAAAGCGCATCTGTGCCCAGTAGTTCTGCTTCATTGCCCATGGTTTTTTTTTGCGGTGTTTGACCAAACTGTGTTTGTATGTAGGTCGACATTTCTGTATGTATGTATGTAGGCCTAATGGCCTATGCATGCGTGTATGTATGTATGTTTGTATGTATGTTTGTTTGTTTTTTGTATATATGTTTGTATATATATTTGTTTGTTTGTATGTATGTTTGTATGTATGTTTGTTTGTTTTTTGTATATATGTTTGTATATATATTTGTTTGTTTGTATGTATGTTTATATGTATGTATGTATGTATGTATACATACAGCCTTTCTCTTCCTCTGTTTCGGAAACGCCTGAAGACTATTTTATGTATTAGAGCCCTGGGTCAGGAGCGCCTCTGAATCTCGGAGTGGCACTATACAAATGTGCAATTGCAATTACAAATGTTCAGTTACAATATATGTATGACTTGTATGTTTATATGTATGGGTGTATACGTGTGCATATGATGTATATATGTCCATATTTATGTATGAATAATTTACATGTATCTATGTATCTGTGTATCGCTGTATCTTCTGTAAGCATACATTTGCGTACATTTGATTTCCGAGAATTATTAAAAATAATATCCCAATTTTATTACAGTCCACTTACAGTTGAATGAGAACCATTTCTGAGACAGTCTTCTTTAAAGTCAAACTCTTTTTCGATTCTGTTTTACCGCTCTGCATAAAACAGTTAAATTCCAAATCCGGTGTTTATATAGACCAGTTATCATGTTTATGTTTTATTTATTTGAATGACTATAAACTCTGTGCATGAATTGCCGTCAGAGGTCGCGATGGCGTCTGCGACTCGGGACATTCCTCTGCCATATATAACAAAACTTAGAAATTCATGGTCGAATACTCGGCCGAGGCAGATTCCGTTTCTGCTGGTGCCATCTTTTGCAACTTTATGAGTAATATCTGTTCGGAATCTGTCTCTCGTGGCATGACCAGTTCAGTTGGCTGGCAGCTTTCCAATTTCTTTCTGCTCGGTTGATGCACAATTTCCAATTAGTTACGCTGCTGTTCCCTCCAATGCCCAGCCATCTGTGTCCGGCTCTCCTCCTCCTGCTCCCTCCATCTGGCCCTCCCAGCGATGTCATCTGCCGTAGATATAATTATGTAGTATGTATGTAGGTATAGGTATTTTTTATTATTCTGCATCTGTTAAGTGCCTCTGTATAACGATCAAGCATCAATCGATGGCGCTGTGCAATTGTGAGTGAAGGACTTGCTCATGGTTAGAATGATGTATTCTTATTGACTCTTATTACAAGGTGAGTGCTCTAACTAATCGATTACTATGTCCCTGTGTATGCAAGGTCATGCATATGTGTATGCATACATGTTTGTATATGTATATATGAACGTTGATACATACTCAATTACTCATGTATCGTCATGCTTCGGTGGTATTGCATTTTCTTTCAGTAAAGGTATTGTAGGATTTCTCCAACGAACTGGTGGATGAAAAGGGACCTGTCTGTCTGTCTGTGTGTTTACATGTGTGTCTGTCTGTCTGTGTGTTTACATGTGTGTCTGTCTGTGTGTGCGTGTCTGTCTGTGTGTGTGTGTGTGTTCATATGTCTGTCTGTCTGTCTGTCTGTCTGTCTGTCTGTCTGTCTGTCTGTCTGTCTGTCTGTCTGTCTGTCTGTCTGTCTGTCTGTCTGTCTGTCTGTCTGTCTGTCTGTCTGTGTCTGTCTGTCTGTCTGTCTGTCTGTCTGTCTGTCTGTCTGTCTGTCTGTCTGTCTGTCTGTCTGTCTGTCTGTCTGTCTGTCTGTCTGTCTGTCTGTCTGTCTGTCTGTCTGTCTGTCTGTCTGTCTGTCTGTCTGTCTGTCTGTCTGTATGTATGTATGTATGTCTGTCTCATCATTTTAGTCATGCCAGTATGAACCTAATGTGACATGGTGGTGACGAAGCTAAGAAACATTTGACAATCATAAGATTTGAATCAGATAAAAATGTAATCATTAAAACTTCAGTGTCTACTTCAGTTGAGATGCTACTCAATATAATACCATTTCACAGCAAGCTATACAGTACCATACTTTGCAATGGAAGACTATACAATACAATGCCAAACTATACAATGATGGGGAATAACTTTCCATTGTTTGAGCAATTGCAAGCGAAGTTCCTGTTCTCTACTGGCAGGCCCAAAGGTATAGCCACATCCATCCTCTATGGAGAAGCGTAAAAGGCTTATCTGCTGGGGCGAAATTAATGTGGAAATGCACATCATAGTCTAAGAGAGATGACAATGGGCTTTCTGCGGCTGCAAATGGCGTCATAGGGAATTGTTGTGACAAGCGAAGAAGCCATGAACCAATGCTGACGGCAACGTCTTAATGGTCTTGGAGTGCGAGAGGGGAGAGGAGGAGGAGGAGGAGGAGGAGGTGGGTGATACAAAGAGGTAAAAGAGAAGGGAGGAGGAGGAGGAGAAAGAGGAGGAGGAGAAAGAGGTGGAGGAGAAGGAAGAAGAGGAGAAGGAGGAGGATGAAGAGGAGAAGGAGGAGGAGAAAGAGGTGAAGGAGGAATACGAAGAGGACAGAAGGGGGAGGATGAGGAGGAGTTCTTCTTCTCAATTCAGAGCATGTCTGTCTTTTGAAGAGCATTGTCTGTCCTTTGAGTGCGATTCTCAGCCAATGTGGCTGACCAGATGGTCAGTAAATTACTTGGCTTCGTCAGTCTCAGGAGACCAGTTAAACGGGTCTTCTATTGGACGATACCACTTCCTCACAGCTTCATATGTGTGTCAGGTCCAAGCGGGTCGTATCACGTGATTTCTTCTGAAACAACGCGGCCATCTTTGCCACGAGCATGACGACCTTTTTTAATGGGTGAGAAAGAGACAGAGCAGACAAACAGAGAGCGACAGAAGAGACAGTGACAGAGACACACACACACATACAGGCAAGAGAGATACACACACAATGGGCTTTCTGCGGCTGCAAATGGCGACATAGGGAATTGTTGTGACAAGCGAAGAAGCGTGATTTCTTCTGAAACAACGCGGCCATCTTTGCCATGAGCATGACGAGTTTCCTTCTTTAATGGATGACAGACAGAGACAGAGACACACACACACACACACACACAGATAGAGAGACATTGTTTGCTACAGAGATAGAGACACACATATATCAGACAGAGACAGTGACACCCGCAACCCTCCGGCTGCAAGGCACCGAACATACCTCTACACCAGCCCCACACACTGATCACAGAAAAAGAGAGAGACACAAACATTGACAGAGACAGAGACAGTGACAGATAGAGACAGAGAGAGGCTTTGGCGTATTACCGTGATCAGCTCTCTCTCTCCCATGGTGCTTTGTTTCTAAGGTCTTCCGGTGGCTTCAATGCCTCTATAGAGCTATACAAAGAAGGCTCTTCCGTCTGGTTTATGTAATAGGTCGTTGATCAGGTCGACATTTGTATGGCGCCAGGTTATGAAACGACCTCAGCCACAGGCATGATGAAAAGAAACGGGCCGTGCCTCGAGGAAACAGCACTCGATGGGAGCCAGAGGCAGGGACATTTCCCTTTGCAGAATAAAAATAATCCATAAAGAGACAAAGAACTGTCGCTTAAGATATCCACGACAGGCAGCCATCAAATTGTTAACGACTTCAGTTTTATGTCCTCCGTAACTGACCGGGTGACGGCTAGTCCTCTCCTACTCGTAATCAGCACTCGGCGTTAGGTAATCGTAGTAATAGCACTCTCCACTACGTTATCAGCACTGCGTAATCCTAAACGCCAATGGCGCATTGGATAACACACTGGCGGGAGAGAGCTAGAGGTACCGAGTTCGAGTCCCGTAGGGCGGATATGCTTTGTAGGCTGCTATTTGCGCCGTGTATTGCAGGCTGTCTGTAAAAAGAAAGATTAGTAGTTAAGATTTATGTCTTCTGTCATTTGTGTTCTTGTGAATTGTTTAATTGTCATAACATAGCACTCTCCACTACGTTATCAGCACTACGTAATCGTAATACGCCAAATCCATGAAGCGCTACTCAAAAGATAAGCGCAAGGTGCCAGGCTATTCATTTCACGAGCGCTGCGTCTTGTCAGAAGGGTTGTCCAGAGATATCCAGTGGAGATCGGATTGGCAGAGAGAGGAGGAGGAAGAGGACTTGTAATCTCCCTCGTCGTCTGTTCATCCCACCGACATCTATGGTCAGTGTATTCATTTTGTGGAAAGGTTCTCTTAGGGGCAAATGTAGAGCAGAAGTATCTTCTGCCCGTGCTGGTGGGGAGTCTACTCCAATATTTGAGTTGATAGTCAGCTAACACTGAAGAGTGGAAATCGGATGCCAACATACATACCCAGAGGGCGACACAGTTATTGGACGACTATATAGGTCATCCCTACTCCGAATTGATCAGACACGACTAGATCTGATCCGAATGCCCATTCATTCCTTCATTCATTCATTCATTCATTCGTCCATTCACTTATTCATTCATTCATTAATTTATTCATTAATTCGTGCATGCATTCATTAATTCATGCATTCATTCCGTTATCCATTCATTCATTCATTCATTCTTATTTATTCACTTATTTCTTATTTATTCACTTATTCTTTTTATTCTTATTTTCATTCAATTATTCATTCACTTATTTATTCACTTATTCATTCTTACGAAGCACTTATATAGCGCCTCACAAAGATAGCAACTCCGATGCGTAAGACAGCGAATCCCAGCGAAACAGAAAAAGGTTTTAATGGTTTTGACGTCGATCAGATGAGATGCGTTGCGTGTTCGTTGCCTTCTATCTGTCGACGGATTCGACGATTGGTGAAAATTAATGTCTGCGCTCTCAACAGTTCAGTCAATACTCGCTTCAGTTCGACGTATGGTAGGATTCACAAATAGACCGTTTAGATTACATATCCCTCCGTCCCTTCCTCAGTTCATCCACACATTCATCCATCCATTAACCCACCTATTCATCCATCCATATATTTATCCATCCACTTAGCCATCCACCTATCTAGCCACTAACCATGTATCCAATCCATTCACCCACCCATCCATCCGTGCTTCCCTTCCATCTACCTATCCATCCATGCATCTATCTATCCATCCCTGCATCCACCTATCCCATCCATCCACCTATCCCATCTATCCACCTATCCATCCGTACATCCATTCCATCCACCTATCCATCCACCAATCCATTCATCCCTCCCTCATCCTCCCTCCCTCCCTCCACCCATCCATCCATCCATCCATCCATCCATTCCATCCCTCTAACCCTAAGCTGCCGGAAGAGGTAAACGCGTAATAATCTGAGTCTCGTGATAAGTGATGATGGCATTTGCTGTCGGTCGGTCCTTCCTATAAAGGAACCAAGACATCCGCCGCCGTCTCATGGCAGCGGTGGCGGCGGCCACGGCGCTGGGTAAAGAAAGAGGCGCCGAGAAGGAAGCTGTGCTGGCCAGCGGAACAGATATCCATGGTAATAGCCCCCGAATATCGACCCAACAGTCATAAAGGCAACAGATGTGGCGGCTGAAGACAGACGGCGCCAATCCCGTTCCAACGTTGGGGGGGGGTTGTGGCTCCTCGTCCTCCCTTATTTCACTACAAAATTAGTTTTGACGATATTTACTGCCATATTTAGTCCACGTTTTTTAAAGTAATGCTGATTATGGTGGTGGTCGTGATGATGATGATGATGATGGTGATGATGATGATGATGATGATGATATATATGTATTATATATGTTTATTGTTGAGCCAAATCATTCATCCTATGATCCACTGGAATTTTAAACATTCCAGCTCAATAGATGATAAAAATGACACAAGGAACAGTTACTTTTATAGTATTGTATTATTATTATTATTATTATTATTATTATTATTATTATTAAAGTGCCTATTATTATTATTATTATTATTATTATTAGTACATGTAGTAGTAATAGAAGTAGTCTATTATTAACAGGTAACGTTGACGTATTTTGGGGAAAGTGGATGTATTTATTTATAAATAATTGCCGAAATTCTGTTTATTATTTTTTCTAAATGCGAAATTAAATCTTTGGATTATATGTGTGAAACTTCAAAACTGACCCCGTATTCTGCGACCATGTTCAACGAAACCCCCCAACTATTTCCTGACTACTCCCTTGACAAGAAACTACAAAACTTCTAGGGCATTGCAAATCACCGTCATCAACATTTGGTTGTACGTTCCCGCAGCCCCGCCGACGTCGCCTTCCCCTCTGTCGAAGAAGAAGAAGAGGAGGCTTTTCATCCCTCAGCGTTCAGCCATTTCACGGCGTCTCTTTTGCCACGAACGACCGACGCAGCTTTGATGGCGCTAAGCGGGATTTATGCTTTCTTGTCGACGAACGAAAAGGGACGAGTTGGCTAAATTAGCCAGCGTCCGGAATTACGGCCGATCTCTGCCTTCACCGCCTTCCTTCGTCCTTGCCACTTACGAAGGCGATTGGCTCGTTCAGTGGCCGACGACGAGGGTTGGCTCTGCTTACGTGTGTGCGTGGGCAAGCCGTCGTCGAGTTTTCTGTCACATTGTTTTACTTGCTAATGACACTTCTGCTCCTAATGACGTTTAACGTCCTATAGACTGGCGCTGCTGTCTGCTTTTGTGAGGCACTCTAAAGGCGCTTTAGTAAAACTCCGAATACATGGATATATGCTCGGAACCCGGCTCATGATTCATCCTCCTCTCTCCTTCCCTCCTCTCCTCTTCCTCCTCCTCCTCCTCCCTTTTCTCTTCATCTTCTCCTCTTCCTCTTCCTCCTTCTTCTCTCTTCCTCCTCCTCCTCTTCCTACTTTCTTCTTCCTCTTCTACTCCCTCTCCTCTTCCTTCTTCTCGTTTCTTATTTTTCCTCTTCCTTCTTCCTCTACCTCCTCCTCCTCCTCACCTCTTCCTCCTCCTCCTCCTCTTCCTCCACCTCCTCTTCCTCTTCTTCCTTTTCCTCCTCTTCCTCCTTCTCCTCTTCCTCCTCTTGTTCTTTAGTTCTTCTCCTCCGCTCATCTCCTCTCTTCCTCCTCCTCCTCCTCCTCCTCCTCCTCCTCTACATCTTCATTTAGCTGCTGCTGCTGCTGTTGTTGAAGGATGACTTCTGTCTCCTTTGGGATGGATTCTTCTTCATTCGATGGAGCGTCGCTGTGGACTTGTGATGGGAACGCTTAAGAGAGCACCTTTTAGACCGTCTCATATCAATCAACAGTTACATTACGTGTCTAATGAAGCGTATAAATGCCATTTATGTACTGCCCTTAGGAACCTTACAGATATACACGATGAGTTACATCATGCATATTACGAAGCGTAGTACAAGCATAGTGTACGTGTTTTATAGTGTAACCGGATCATTGGCACCATTGGCACCATTTAGGAAACTCACAATTATGTGTATAAAGAAGCATAACACAATAATTATTATTGGTTATTTATCGTAGGACAAACACTGAGGAGAGCAATGAACTTGACAAATGACCGAGAACAATGGAGATTATTTATTCGTGCGCATCGCCGCCAAATGGCTGACGTCAGGAACTGATGATGATGTAATGAAGTGTAATATTCATATAGCACCTTTTAGTAACCTCTCATGTATAGGACCAGCTACGTATGTGAGGATGCGTAAATTGTAACTTGTTATTTTTGTAGCTCTTCTTTAGGGAACAGAAGCATGAGTAGCTTTCTCGTTTAATATTAGTGGTGACACTAGTTCTCTTTCATAAGGGTAGGACTGATAGTAACTATTAGTTCATATGAGCATATAATATTATATATCTTGTGAAGCGCCGCTGTATAATTATTTTAAATGAATAAATGAATGGGTGATGATGATGGTGATGACGATGATGATAATCGAGTAAAAGCAATATTATGGCCTGGGGTGTAAGGAAGAAAAGGATTAATCAGAACGTGATTCCTCCATGTTTTTGGAGGGAGTAGAGCGTGGCGCCCCTCCCCAGAATCCAGCAGAGAGTGGCATTGTGTCTGGGTCGAGCGAATTCCTTTGATGGACGCCTGGTGTTCATTATTCTCTTGTCTTCTTCCAGCAAATGACATCAGCCGACTTAATAAGGACGACAAGAGGACGGTGTAATATGAAGAGCTGACATCTTTTGACAATTACGAGGAGCTGCTGTTGCTGCTGCTGTGGTATTAGTGGTGTTGGAGACGACGACGATGATGATGATGATGATTAATTCATTCTGAGAATTTATATAGCGCCTCTTCAAGATATCTACTCAGAGGCGCTCTCTGCGCTAGCCTATTATGATGACAATTAAGTGTCATTACGAACGAAAATATTACATCAATTAGCAAAACAATGCACAGCAAGCTATAGAAGAGTCACCAGTGGCGGGCCAACGCACACGCGTGGAACCAACCAACGGATTCCCGTCGACAGCTGAAGATGGCATTTGTGTTCAAAGTCTCTGGACCAAGTAGCGTCGATGATGATGATGATGATGATGATGATGATGATGATGATGATGATGATGATGGCGACGGTCGTCGTCGTCGTCATCATCATCATCATGAAGGAGATGACGATGAAATAGGATGAGATGATAATGAAGAATGAGAAAAAGAGGAGGAAGAAGAAGCAGATTAATTGAAGACTAAGAAGAAGATGAAGAACAAGAAGAGGAAGAGATGAAGGAGATGGAAAAAGGGAAGAAAGAAAAGGAGGACGAGGAGGAGGAATAGGGGAAGAGGTAGAAAAGGAAAATGAAAGAAGAGGATGAGAGGATGGCAATGATAGTAATGAGGCAGTGTTAGACCGTAATGAGCGTTGTATTGTTCGCTCATGCGTTTCCTATCTGTCATCATTGGCAGTAGGTAAATCTGGCAAGGAGATGAAGGATACTTATGCATCTGATTTTCATCCTTCAAGTCATGACATTAGATTAGATTAAATTAGATTGAAATGGTTCAGAGTCGTTGAGTAAATCTTTCAGTCACGATTGCTGGGTGCCTTATATTCAGAGTTACTAACATTGAACCTGTAACAAATGCGATATAAAAGTGATGATGATGATGGCAATGATGAATGATATTAATAATAAAGAATTAATTTCATTTAGGCGTTGATTATATTTCGGAATCTGTTAGTGTGGACTCGTGCAAATATTCCTTTTTGTAATCATTCCATCCGTCAATCATCCATTCAACCATCCATCACTCAATTGTTTTTGTGACCAGCCTGTCGATCGGTCGATCCATCTATGCATGCATGCTTTCATGCATTAATTCATTCAGTCAGTCATTCAGTCAGTCATTCAGCCAGCTGATAAGTAGGTCAACTAATTTCGAGTCCGCCCATTCCAGCTCTCAGAAACATGAGCCTACAAATGAATTTACATAACCAAGTTCTACCCCTACTTTGCCCTGCCCTGGCCGCAATCTCTGCCTCCCGTAAATCGAAACTGCGCCAGGTGCGAGTTAGAGGGATGGTGACGCACGTGCCCTGGCCCATGGGCTCCCACATACAGGGGTCCTTGCCTTGCCAAGGTGCTCAAGAGGACGACCTCCGTTCTTAGACGCACCTGACTTCATTTTATCAGCCAGTAAAACGGCGGCAATGAATTAGGCCGAGACAATAAAGATACTATTACGCACAGGTGCTTGCTACAATGTATAATGAAGAATCGTAAAACGGCGAAGAATACAAGGAACAGCCAACATTTGCGTTGTATGGCATCAGCTGGTGGAAGCCGTGGTTGAGGGTGATTTTATGGGTGGAAGCCATTCCTCTGGATAAACCTATTTGGAGGACGTTTTTAAACAACGCTGGACCAGATGGGATCAGATGTAGAGGATCAGAGAGAGAGAAAATGAAAGAGACAAAACGGGAATGACGACTGATTGGACGAATGAATGAATGAATGAACGAATGAACGAATGAATGAATGAGCGAACGAACGAATGAATAAATGAACGAATTAATTAGTTAATGAGGATGAATGGATGAATGAATGAATGGACACTTGTAACTCTGAATGGATGAATGGATAGATGGACCGATAGATGGAATAACTGGCTGGCTGGCTAACAGACTAACTGAATTTATGACTAACTAACTGAATGACTGACTGAATAACTGACTGACTGCTGACTGACTGACTGACTGACTGAATGAATGAATGACTGGCTAAAAGACTGAATGAATAACTGACTGACTGACTGAATAAATAAACGAATGAATGAATGAATAACTGCCTGAATGAATGAATGAATGAATGAATGAATAACTGAATGAATGAATGAATGAATAACTGAATGAATGAATGAATGACGGGCAAATTGATTGACACAATTTAATTAGTTGACACAATTCATTTAGTGGTTGGTTTGTGAATGCTCTGAATAACTAACAGATTCTTTATGCGCTATATAAATATATAATAAATTGAATAGGAGCGTTCGTTTGTCACGTGTATTAATCCGCTTTTACAGGATCTTTGAAAGCGAGACAGGGCGTGGCTAAGGGTGTGGCTGAGTGGAGGGATTCTTGGAAGAGGTTGTTCAGCCCTGAAGGAGATTGATGCTCGCATGGAATTAGAAAACAACAGATATTCAACCCAGAACCCTCCAGTCATTTATTTAATATCAATATTGCCTTTCTGACGGATTTAGCTGAACAGTTGACACCGTTTACTTGAATATACCGCAGAGCACAAAGCAGATTGCCAAGCAGGTCTTGACTTCTATAGCTAATCTAGTGTAGTCTGTACCTAGTGACTATTATAGCTAATCTAATTTAGCCTAGTGACTTTTATAGCTAATCTAATCTAATTTTGATAGGAAATGCCAGGTCGAAATCCGATATCTAGATGTATGACGTAATTGAGCTTCATCAGTTAAACTGAGCAGATGAGAAACACGGGGTGGACGATGGTTTAGTGGTTAGCATGCTGGACTGTCAACTGACGGATCGGAGGTTCAAATTCCCGTCAGGGCAGAAATTTGGTTCGAGATTTCTGCTTAATCTGTGCGCTGCCCCATAGCCAATAATAATAATAATAAAAGTGACAATTTATATGGCGCCGTAACACAGCCATGCCGTTACAAGGGCACCTCACAGTCTACTAACAGCAGGGTAGGCCTTGGAAAACAAATAAGTCTTGAGTCCGAATTTGAAGGAGTCAATTGTGTTAACTGCTCGCAGGGCAGGAGGAAGACCAACTCAGCGATTATGAGTACACTGACCATACACTGTCGGTGGGAAGATGAGACGGCGAGGGAGAGGACTGACCATCTGGTACCTGCCCTCATGTGCCGAAGCTAAGAAATTGAAGTCGCTAACGATTCATGCTCATGGCCGCTTCTCGGAATTAGCTCAACGGACTGCTCTTCTATTCTTGGTATCTCTGGACAACCCCTCTGACTCGACGCAGCGCTCGTGAATAATTTTGTTCCCTGACTTTTGATAAGTGGTTTAGCAATTCAGAGATTACGATTAGGAAGAGAAATGCTGATCGACTGCTGAGCCTGGGAAAGATCCATCCTTCTTAACCCCATCCCTTGGTCCGCCGACGAAATCTGGGCCAAGTCACAGAAAACGTCCGACAGAGGTCACGGCGGTGCAGGTCACGTGGACGACAGGCGGCCACAGGTGGCTGAATTCGGTTCGAATAATGAACATAAATGAAGGAATTGCCTGGCGATTCATGAATCATTCATTGAGTCCCGTTGGATGAATGGTTTCCGCCATTCATTCTTCTATTGGTCGTCGTTTGTCGTTGTTGCTTCCGCCTACTATATCGGCCGCATTCAATGCTTGGCGGTGCGTTATAGCGCCAAGCGTCGTGTGCTAGACGTGTATATATAGGCGTTGATGATTAAGGGTGAGAGACTGAGTGAGGTGGTTGGGTACACTGATCATACCTGTTGGTTGGAAGATGAGGCGGCGACGGAGAGGACTGGTATTAATTGTAATTAGAAACGGTGGCTATTGTTCAAGGTATCAAACAAACGATTGGAGGCGGCGAGGGAGACGACTGTTGACTGTAAAATTTCTAATTAATGACTTATATATCTCCGGTTTTAAATGAGTCAGGTATGGACGGATCTCACAGCAAAGCCAAGCCGTACTGAGGAAGATCAGTCCTCAAAGAAAGAGAGGCAGCCTTTGGTAGATAAGCAATTTGAAAGAGGTAAGTCTTACTGTAAGTTAAGAACGTAATAAAAAAAGCAACTGGCAGAACGGACAGGGACAAAGAGAGAGCCAGATGTCTGAATGTGCAGATACAAGGAGAGAGTTTCCAACTCTAGGACCTGCGAGCGAGAAAGCTCGCTCACCAACTCCAAGAACAGTTCTAGGTTTAGGTTTGACCAGAGAATCACAATGAGATGACATGGTTTATTAATGATAAGCCTGAGTGAATAGGGACTGAGTTTAAGTATTATGGTTGACAGAGTTCAGTGTTTTATAAACTATCCCCCCCAATTTGAAACAAATCCATTGCTGAACAGGAGGCCAATGCAAATATGGTTACCTGCACTCCTATGCCGAGGCTAAGAAAATGCAGTCGCAAACATATACCCAAGACTGCCATTATCTTTAACGATCATTGCGTGCTAAGTGGTCTGTCATGAACATATACCCAAGGCTGCCTTTTGGGATCACTGGAACTGCTCTTCTTCATGAGCTTCTCAGCGCATGTCTTACTTCGTTCGCGTGCGGCTCGTACATTCCGTCGTTCCTTCATCTTTTATTCATTAAGCTGTTGTGCCTATCGCTCTATGAGTCCATATTGCTTAGAGACGATTGTTTTCGTCTGTTGGCATAGCATTCTGATTTGCGTCCAAGTTGGCGAAACAACACTTAGTGAGCAATGATCATGGGAGATGATGGCTGATCGTCGTCAATTGGCTGGCACATTAAGCGGCTCTTAGGACACGCACAGAAGATATTTGTCATTATTTTGTATTGTTAAGGCGCTCGTAGGTGGATGGGATCTAATACAGGGGGCTGTGGGGAACAATGCGTCACCGGGTCAGGCTTCAAAACCCTCTGTCAGTTCTCTAAGCCCTGCCTTTGGGTGGGTGGGTGGGTGGGTGGGTGGATGAACGGACGGACGGATGGACGGGTGGATGAATGGATGGATGGATGGATGGATGGATGGATGGATGGATGGATGGATGGATGGATGGATGGATGGATGGATGGATGGATGATGGATGGATGGATGGATGGATGGATGGATGGATGAGTGGGTTGGTTGGATGGATGGATGGATGGATGGATGGATGGATGGATAAATGGATGGATGGATGGATGAGTGGGTTGGTTGGATGGATGGATGGATGGATGGATGGATGGATGGATGGATGAATGGATGGATGGATGGATGGATGGATGGATGGATGGATGGATGGATGGATGGATGATGGGATGGTTCGGATGGATGATGGATGGATGGATGGATGGATGGATGGATGGATGGATGGATGGATGGATGGATGGATGGATGGATGGATGGATGGATGATATGGATGGATGGATGGATGGATGGATGGATGGATGGATGGATTGATGGATGGATGGGATGGATGGATGGATGGATGGATGGATGGATGGATGGATGGATGGATGAGTGGTAATTTGGTATTGGATGGATGGATGGATGGATGGATGGATGGATGGGTGGGTGGGTGGGTGGGTTGGTGGATGGATGAACGGAAGGATGGTCGGACGGACGGATGGATGGATGGATGGACGGATGAATGAACGGATGGTTGGATGGATGAAGCAGACGAATGAATGAATGTTGAATAAAGTAAAGAAAGATGAGTGAAAGGCTGAATGAATGACTCTAAGAGGACCTGTTGTTGATGGATGGATGTGTGTTTGTATTTGTGGGTTTGTCTGGGTGTGTCTCAGTTCCTCCCTTCTCTTGTTCCAGTCAATTAGCTCTGCTTCCTGGAAACACTTGTCCTCACCCAACAGGAGTTTAATGAGATATTTCACTTGAGTCAGACTAATGGCACCCAGCTGAGGCCCAGTGGCCCATCCCTCCTACCCTATCCACCCTCCCAGGGTCCGCTGGGGCTGGTCACTGGATTTTATAAGACTCGGATCATATCGAAAATCATGACTATATAATTATGTTGCTTCTCTATGTCACGGTGTACAGACATTTTTTCCTATCAACGTCCAGGACCTTCCATACCATAGAAGCAGAGAATAGCAGGCCCTTAAGCTGGCATGTGAGGTCACCATAGGTGTGAATTGTTAGTGACTTCATTTTCTTAGCCTCGGCCTATGAGGGCGGATGGCCAGTCCTCTTTCTCTCACCGTCTGATCTTCCCACCCACAGTGTGCGGTCAGTGTGCTCATTGTCACGGAGTTGGTTTGGGGCACAAGTGGAGCAGAAATCTCGAAACAAAATTTCTGGACCTGGCGGGGGAATTGAACCCTCAGTCTCTTGCTTGACGTCCAGCACGTAACCACTAGACTATCTATCCACCATAAGATGTAAATAAACTGTTTGTATTCCTAACATAAACCATCCAATAACATAACATAAAGGAAAATTTGCAAAGCGCAACTTCAAGGAAAACCACATCAGTAGCGCTCCCGACCCGACAAGGAGAACCCTCGTTCAAACATTACAGACTTCAAGTGCTTGGGGAACAGAGAAGGAGATAGGCTGACCAGCTCATTTCCAATCCTCCCCTGTATTCTGTAAGGGACTTCAGAATGCGAGCTATTTGAAAATGTTGCATGGTGGACAATTTGGTTTATACAGTTCATCATTGTTGTAAGTTGATACTTTCCCACCGATGTTAGTAAACAGAATGGGAAGGGGAAAGAAGAGGGGTACCCAGGGAAAGACGATCGATAGTTAGGAACCGAATAGAGTGCGGGCATTTGTTATACCTTTATCAACAACCTCGTCGACAATGACAACTCCAGTGTCGTGGCAAATTTCAATTGAGAAGCGATCAATGGAGGCTTGCGTAGCCTGGATAAATGTGGTTTTCGATTTTCTTTGTTTTGTTTTGAACCTTTCCTCCCCACAAAGACAGTGCTCACCGAGCCCCGTGGGCGGTTGCGTGAAACGGTTGAGCCGGTTCAGAAACAATGTACCGATGTTGGAACGGGTTTCGAACCGAATGACCTTTGTGTTGAATGATTAATTAATGTTAGTGTGTTGCAGCAGTTGTTGTTAAGTCAGTTGAAATCGATTGTAATTCCTCATTGTACTTGGCATGATTAACAGTGTTGGTGATGGTGATGACGTTATTGAGTCATGGTGACGGTTGTGGTGGTGGTGTTAGTGGTAGGGGTGGTGATAGGGGAGTTGTGAAGATAAGGTTGTGGCAATAGTGATGATGATGGTGATAACATTGGTGGCAATGTTGATTGCAGTGGGGATGGGAGTAGTGGGGATGGTGATAGTGGTAGTGGTTGTTATGGTCACAATGATAGGGGTGGTGACAATGAGTTTATGGTGAGACTCATATTGGAATCAGATTTCGGTTATTCATTGTGAGCATGGTCATTTCCAGTAGTGTTTCATCTGCCTCTCCGTTCCACTTACAATTTTCATAATTTCTGATGACCTATCAATGGTACACAAATGATAATTGCGGACACCAAACTCTTTGTCTGTATTCTGCACAATCCTTGCCATGTGTTGTATAAATTGTTACCGCCTATCAAGCAATCTCGCTACTCGCTGCGACCACGGTCCCATAACCGTGAGCGTCCCATGTTTGACAGCCTGACTCAGAAATGCTTCCTTGCTCGCAGGCTATACAAACAAACAATGTTTTCCCTACATCAGTCTATTCAAGCTCTTCATTTTCCCTCTATCACTATAGCCCTAACTCTTCCTCCCCTAGGTTCCTCTGATATACATTAACTTCTCCCATTCAATTCTTTGCTTGTATATATAAATTTGTTTGTTTGTTTGAATGTATTAATTTGGCCATGTACAGTGCTGTGCGTTTGCTAGTACTTCTCAATAAAGAATATTCTTACTTACTTACTTTCTTTCCTCGGCCTTTCCGTTCCACATACGATTTTCATAATTTCTGATGACCTATCAATGATACACAAATGATATAATTTGATACCCATCTCCCATCTTTTCTTTCTTTTCTTCATAAGTTTTGCATATTTCGTATAAGCACCATTGGCTTTCTTCATAACTTTTTGGACAATTACAGTGGAACAGCGTGCAACTTGTCTGCCCATGCAGTCGTAAGGCCAAAAAAAAATATAGGTGTGTTTCCGGTAACAGTGGTTTTAAAATCTGGGTAGGTAGGTAGGAAAAAAAATTTATTTTGTAAAATAATTTTATGCAATGCTGCATCGTTGCATAATAATAAACGAATATATCGTCATCATATTTCACCTTGCTGAGGCCAAAAAAAATATTTTTATGCAATGGAAAGCAATGTTATCAATGTCGCAAAGGTTAAATTCACGTCGTGTCAATAAAAAAAATTTGTAATTAAAAAAAGAAAATTTTTTAAATAATTTTTTCACAAACAAATTTTTTTCACAAACTTTTCCCAGTCGGGCCTAAAAAGTGACTCGGTCGGGTTACCGGAAACACAACATTATTTTGTTTTGGCCTAAGGGGTGCTTCGTCTAGTCTAGTGGTCAGCATACTGGGCTGTCAGTTGTAGGTCAGGGTTCGAATCCCCACCAGAGCAGAAAGTTGTTATGAGACGCAAACTCAGAGACAATGAGTACTCGTACAGCACAGTGTCGATGGGAAGATCAGACAGCGAGGGAGAGGACTGGCCACCCACCCTGATATGCTGAGGCTAAGAAATTGAAGTCGCTAACACTTAATACGTATGTCTGCCTCTCAAGCTTAAGGGACTGCTCGTCTTATGCTTACAGTCGTATATTTTGGACAGTTGGAGTTGAACTTGTGTTGCTAAGTCATTCATTTGGTTTTTGTTGACAGATTATGATGAGCAGCCGGTTCGTATTCGACTGACGGATGAAAATGATGAATTGCCACAGTTCCGGAATGTTCCGCGGCCATTCCTTGCGATGGTCTCGACAAATGCGGCTCCTGGAACCAGCGTTTTCCAGCTGATTGCTCATGATCCCGACAGACACAGCAGCATTCGCTATGGACTGGAATCGGGTGGGTGGAACTTTCAGAGGCAACTTTGGATATATTCATTTAACCTGGTTGCAATTTCATGTGTTGTAGTCATGTACTATAGAATGTGATATAATGTAAGAAATTTAATATATTAGATTATTGGTTTTGGATGAAACTTTAGGTGACCACCTTGGAGCAAGTTGACACATGATGGAATGGTTCTATCATGTTAAAGCACAGTCAGTGTTGTCTCAAAGCTAAGTGGCATTGGCCTATATTGAAGTCTATAGCGAGTGGGACTTGATGACAGACAACTCAAACCAAATGACAAACCTATTAATTAACTAACTAATTAAATAACAAAACGCAGGCCCTTACTATGCAGACTCCTCTGTCACGGACCAGTGGAGTTTGATCAAACCAAGTAACAGCATACATGCATGTATTCATTTCCATGAATACATGCACTCATACATTCATAGATGCATGCATTCATTAGAGATTGTTACATTGAATCCTTTAATGGATTCAATGTAACAACACTGGGAAAGCTGTTCACGCAGTCATGCCTCTGTCACGGACCAGTGGAGTGTGTGGTTGTGGTCCATTCTGGTACTCAGTTTAGCCCTGAATGAAGTTAAAGAACTGACGAATCACCAGACCAGACTCTCTTAGAGTGTCTGAGCATTGAATGTATGGCACAATTGGAGTGTAGCAGTACTTAGCTACACACACAGCCTTCAGTCGGATCCCTTAGACAATCGAAATTTTTTATCTTATTAGTATTATTATTACACATTCATTAAGCAGCACTATCTAATGGCCAATCATCAATTGATGGCACTGAGCAATTGTTCCAATCCAGACAGGTGATTTGCAGAAGAAACGGTATTAGATACAAATCTTACACAGGACTGCATTCATGCATACATACACACACACTCACATTTAAATTTGGCATTTCACTGAGAGGTAGAACAAGTGGTTCATGATTACTTTAACAAATATTGCAAATAAATTACTTACTTACTTACTGGAAGTGAATTTTTAATTGATGGCTGTGAACTAGTACTGCTTATTCTTCTTCGTCAAGTTCTTTGCCCTTGGGCAAGTTCAAACGTCCATTGGCACCACCAGTGGCGTAGCAAGGTTTTTGAGGGCCCTTGTGCAAAAGCTTCGGTGGTGGGCCCCTGCCCCTTTAACCCCTCACCCTCGATTTAAAAAAAAACCTGTGCAAAAGGCGCTGTTGCATACAACATAAATATAAGGTCAGATAATGAAATTAGACAAGTCACAAGTGTCAAGTCTACGGTATACCTTAGAAGAATCATAAAAGTTAAAACTTTCTTTCGTGCGCTTTCTGGTGGGCAAAAATATCCACCACTTTTGAAGTGTTAAGCTTTTGGCAGGTTCATTTTCTATTGACAGCATTGCCAGGTCGCTCAGCCGCTCTTCTGTCTTCTGACATGGTACTTCGTAGATAATTTTTGATGAGCTTCAGTTTTGAAAATGATCGTTCACACATCGAAACAGTCACAGGCAAAGTCAGCAGTAATATATGTAGGCAAGGCAGACATTACTGACTGTAGGAGGCAGAACATCATTGTCCAGGAGTAGGCTTAACAGTTGCGCAATTTTAAAGATGGTTTACCTCGTGGCATGCATGGGCGCTACCACATTGCTACCATTTCCCCACAAGAGGGGCACTTGCCCCCTGGAAAATTTACACTTTTTAACTACTACTTTGTGGTGTTTAAATTTGACTTTAAATATAAATAACTGATTTTGTTTGGATATTGTTTTAAATGTTCAAATTTTACATTGCAAAAACCTCTGTGAAAAATGCCCATGGTAATTCTTAATTCTTGACTTGCATTTTTCAAGCTCTTGCTAAACAATTCAACCGTGACCATTGTGTTTGCCCCTCCTGCAAATATAAGCTTATCTGCGGACGCCCATGCCTCGTTGACAACTTTGAACGATAACTTGATCAAAATGACAACAGCTGAGCTGGAAAAGCAAGCGAAATGTCGGTATCATACTGATTAGCTAACAAATCGGCCGCTGAACGAGCTAAATGCTGAGAAATCGCTATGTGATTTGTCCACTATTGAGTGCGTACGCTTTACAGTACATGCAGATTTAAATAAATAAATAGTAGGCTAGAGATTTGAGTGCTGTAATTCGTAGGCAGTCGAAGCAACGATTCATAAGCACTTGCCCGTTTTGAACAGGCGCCGCGCCAGTTGAGATCCCCGTGCATGGACCGTTCTAGCCCGAGATTTTTAGATCTCTGAAATAAGCCACCTTCGGGACGCGAACTTCAACCCGCACGCTCATTTGCACAGAGGAGTATGAGACGCAGCCTACGCTCTTACCGATGTAGCTAACTGGGCTTAGTTAAGTTCATTTGATTACATTCCGAAACGAAACCCCCTCTGACCTCGGGGGCCCCTCTGACCGCCGGGGGCCCTTGTGCTTTGCACAACCTGCACAATCCATTGCTACGCCACTGGGCACCACCCCTCTCAATGCTGGGCCCTCTTCTTAAGTTTGAACTGTTCGACTGTCCTTTATAGGAAATTATTCGTAAGTGATGCAGATTTCTCTTTCCTGACGTTATTTCTGACCTCATGCCCTTTAACAAAATCCACTGCAGGTGGTGAGGATCGTTTTCAAGTTGATCCAGAGACGGGTGTTGTTCGGACAAAGGACGCAGCACCTTTTCCACCTGGAAAGGAGTACGAGATCGGAGTTTCTGCCCAGGACGTCCTTGCTCCAACCCTCCAGAAGTCACCAACCCAGTCGCTCAAGATCCTCGTTGGAGAACGTGATCCACAGTTCTTCGAGACTCACTATGAGGCAACTGTTCCAGAAACAGCGGACAAACAGTTTGAGTGAGTGACCATTCATAACAGTGTAGCTGATCATTGACTGGTATCTCATGTCATGTATTACGATTGCAGCCCTGGCTTCACTATAGATGTCTCCAGGAGTCTGGTCTAAGCTAAGTTTAGAGCAACAGCTTTGTTATTCATGACTGCTGCCACATAGATGTAAATAGACATTGATTCATAAATATATAGACTCATACATGCATGCTGGCATCTATGAATACATGCACACATACCAAGTACATTATGCATGCATAAGTACATATTATGTTTATACACACACGTACACATGCGTTCGTGCATGCATGCATTCATACACGCATACATACACATATACATTCATACATACGTGCACATGTACACCCATGCATTCTTATTATTGAATCAACAACAGCACAATTAATTAACAATCAGTCATTTTAAAAAAAATGTTAATCTGCTGATGCCGTCAACAGGACAGCCCTAAAGGATAAAATAACGCTATTGCATTTGCCCTTTTCCATATTACATTTACTGATGGCAAGACGATTTTTATGATCATATAGTTATAGAAAATTCAACTTAAATCAATTTTAGGGCTACATCATAGCCAAACAACTAAATAACAAAACATTGCAGTACAAGATTTAAAACAAACAAACAAACAAAATCAAAACAAAACACATTATAATGTTCACAGTAGTACATTATAAACAATTTTAACTAAGGTACAATCTATCGAGTCATGCATTCTTATATACATTCATACATTATTGCATACAGTATGTATGTACAGTTACGTGATGTTGATGACAAGCACTTGTTGCATTCATAGGATCGTCGAGATTCGAGCGTTATCCCACCAGGGCTATCCAATCACCTTCGAACTGACAACCGAATCCGGCGGCCAGTCCAACGAATTTGCCATCGACCAGCGCACGGGGGTCATCGACCTTCTACGCAAACTGGATTACGAAAAAGACTCGCATCAGTATCACCTCAAGGTCAAGGCAGTCGAGAATCGACGATCGGTTGGGACGAGCACGGTCAACGTGAGTACTACTCGTCTTGGGACATGATGAGTTGTGTATTTGAGCCATGTGGACAGGTTGACCGACAGTTGGTGATTTATGGCTCGTCAGAGGTTGCTGTGCAGAAAACTTTGGAAATATCGCATTTGGTGACAGGAGATGATGTTGTGGATAGGATGCTTGCAGACATCGTTAAATCACTCTCAGTTTGTTGTCTCCAGCCAAGTAACTAACAGCGTGACAGACATCGTTTCTGTTATGTTAACGCACAGTGAATGTTGTCTGCAGTCAAATAGCAACATGACTGACAACGCTTCTTTCATGTTAAAGTACAGACAACAATGTCTGGCAACACAAACATTGTTTCTATTATGTTAATTGACAGTTAATTGCTATCTTCTACCTAATACAACATGACCAATGAATGATGATGCTTCTGTCGTGTTAAAGCACAGTCGGTGTTGTCTCCAGTCAGACAACAACATAACAGACATTGTTTCCATCATGTTTAACACTTTGACGACAAACTGCATTGGTTTCCCAGTCGCTTTTAGTACACTTTCTTCGTTAAACTGTTAAGCACAGAACTGTAATGTTTTCTTCAGCTAGACATCAGCAGTTAGTGTTGTTTCCAGCCAGGTATAAACTTATCTTGTCTTCAGTTGTCCACGATCCAAGGATTGGATGCACCACAAACAAATTCTATCTTTCATCTCTCTCGATAGCTTATCCAATGATAAATCAGTCCACGACTTTGTTATCAGTCCATTTTATGTTTCCAGCCAGGCATAAACACCTCACCTGAAATAACCTCAACTGATCTCTCTGGTATTATACATTACTTTAGTTGAAGAGGTGCTATGTAAATAGCAAGGGACATAAATAATGTATGCCTTACATTACCTGACCTGACCTTGCTATTGTTTTTTTATAGCTGGTGGTAACTCTGTTGGATATGAATGACAATGCTCCAACCTTTCCTCTGTCTCAGTACATTGTTCAGGGTATTGCAGAAACTGTTCCCATAGGAACCATCATCATACAAGGTCAGCTTTCATCGTTTCTTTCACGTCTTATCTTTATATTATGCTTGTAAATGGTTTAAAAGGGTGTGGAAGTTGCGGCAGGTGGAGTTCTATAGGTCTTGGATAATGCATAAACTGTGCTCAAGTGTTTGGAGTTTAAGTATTGCCTTTCAGAATGTCACAAAAATTTATTATGGGGAATGAACTCTACTTGTACATGATGAAGAACAAGAAGAAGAGCAGTCTCTGGAGCTAGTTTTAGAGGTTACGATGGGTATGAAGTGTTAGTGACTGGATTTTTCTTAGCTTCGGCACATGAGGATGGTTGGCCCAGTCCTCTCCTTATTGTCTGATCTTCCACCCATTCTTTAAAAGCGCTGTGGAGTCATGTTATTTCAATGCAGTTTAATGCCTAAAGAAATTATTCTCTGTGACCTGCTGGATCAGTGATTCGTCAGGGCCCTAGTCTACTGAACTGGTTATAAATATGCCTGTGGTGCCATACAAGTTTTCTTCTTTATGTTGCATTTTGAAGACAGAAGTTTATTTTCATATACCAAACTGAAGTTGACATTCATGGCAAGTGCAGTGGTGAAACTGGTTTTGTGTTTTTTTTAGTTGTTGCTACTGATCTCGATTCTCCAACAAATTCTCAGCTGACGTATTCCGTGTCTGATGGCAACTTTTCCGTAGAAACCGTGAACAACATTGGCTATATTAAAACAGCAAAGTATGCATCTTATTGCCTTTGCAACAGAGAGAATTTATCTGAAAGAGAAATAAGAAGTTTATAATTACAGTAACAGTTTTATACAAGACAATACAACTGCATTTGATATTGTCCTCTTTCCCTCTTGACTTTCGACTGGACTTGCCCTGGAATATATTTGTTTTGCACTTAGAGTGTCCTAAGCATATGTCTTTCAAATTATATGTATAACTTACTGTGTTCATTTATATTGTTTAAAGTTCACGATTCAGAATAAATAAATCTTGGAATCTCAAATCTATGAGTATGGCTGTCAAAAGATTGCTTTATAACAAGTTTCTGATGTGTTGTATTGTACTTGAATTCAAATCCTTGGCAGAGAAATGAGAAGCAAGTGCAATAATGCTCTGCCACCCAAGAAGTTGATTGATTTGCATATTGATCCCAATCTGATCTGTGTGTGTTGCATTGATTGTAGGCGACTCGATTACGATGCCATTCCTGACCACACGTACAACTTCACTGTCACAGCAACCGACAATGGTTCCCCGCCTCTCAAGGGATCGGCCAGTGTCCGTGTTTCTGTGACGAATGTGAATGACGAGAATCCAGTCTTCATGCAGTCGGTCGAGTACGTCCAAGTGAGCGAAGATGCTCCAATCGCCACGGTGATTCATGTCGTCCAGGCGTATGATCCAGATGGAGATGACGTCACATACAGCTTCTCAGGTGCGATCTATAGATCAATCAATTAGTCGAATCTGTTGATTTATATAGCGCCCCTTCAAGGTCCTTACCCACCTGAGTAGAGGATCGAATCTATACTCTCTGTGTTACAGGTCATGCTCTGTAAAGGAGGCAAAAAGATTTTACATTCGAAATCTGATCTGCTTATCGTAAAATACGAAAATGGTTTTAAGAGCAACAATGCAACATTTGCCTAAAAGTTTAATTTAGGCATTGTTAAGAAGGTCTACAGGTGTAAAAACTAACTTAGCATGGAACAACTTTACAGAAAACCAAGTGGTTGAAGCTAGTCTGATATTACAAAGTTCTATGAAGTTATGTGTTGCCTTAAACTGTTGCCTTTTTATACCTGTACAAGTACAACAGTTTCGTTTGTGCCATGTTGTCCAGGGGGTCAGCTGAGGAATGGACCGTTCAGTATCGACCCAAACTCCGGAATCATGACTCTGATGGGCAGTTTAGACAAGTCGAGGGTGTCCTACCGGCTGAACATAACAGCCATGGACGACGGCCAATGCTGTGGGGATGCAACCATTCTCAGGAACAGCCAAGGACTGATCATTGTTGAGATTAAGGACATCAACAACAACGCTCCAAAGTTTAAGGACTGTGCCACGTATGCTCCGGTTGTCCTGGAAAAGGAAAACGTTGGGACATTCGTTATTCAGGTGATATATACGTTGTCTGACAGGGAATTCATGTGATATGTGTTTATCAGTGTCTCACAGTTGTTATCTAAGTGATATATTAAATTCAGTGGTGATATACATATATGAAACAAATCTATATGTATAGGTATAATATATCAGTGGTGATAGGTCTAACAGCGGTGATTCAAGTGATATATTAATCAGTGGTGATATTCTTATATAGATATAGGTATGTATCAATGGTGATACTCTTATGCCTACACTAGACAAGAAAATTAGCTTATTTTGCACTGTTGGTTATAAAGTGTTATATATATTTACAAATTTAAGTAAATACCATACAATATAGCTTTACAAATTTACTTTAAATTAGCTGTATATTTTGTAATTCAGGTGATATGTACACTCTGGGTGACATACAGAGGTGGTCAGTATCTAAGCGTTTATATGTGATTTTTGATTTTCAACTCTTTCGTAGTTCAGCATTATATATATGAAGACGAAAAGTGAAAAAATAAAATAAATTGTTACTCCGTTTCAGGTGAAAGCCGATTGATTCCGACATTGGTTCGAACGGCAATGTCACTTACTCCCTTGTCAAATCCAACGATCAAGGGGTCGAAAGATTCGACATTGACCCCTTCACCGGAATCATCACCACGGCCGACGTCTTCGACCGCGAGGGCAAGATAGGGGTTACAGACTTTGGGGTGACGGTCAAAGCCGAAGACCACGGCAGTCCCACTCTCGCAGGGTTCTGCACTTTCCGGATAAAAATCGGGGATAAGAATGACAACCCACCCGTGTTCAACCTTCATGAATATTCAGCGAGCATAGAAGAGAGTAGTCCCATTGGGAAACGGGTGAAACAGGTCTATGCCACGGACAGAGATGCCGGAGACAACAGCAAAGTGGAGTACTTCATAAAACATGACCCATCTGGATTTTTTACACTTAATCCGTATACGGGTTGGGTGACGGTGGCAAAAGCCATGACTGGGGTGAGTAGCTTCTTTTCAGTTCTTTATTGTTTCTTTATTATTTATTTATGTATTTTGTTATTACTTATTTATTGTTTATTATATTTATTGTGTATATTATTTATTGTTTATTTATTATAAATTTGTTTTAACTTTAGAGTTGTCCAAGAAGTAAAACACCATTCAGTTGTGACTAAGCTGTCATTCTTAACGAACACTAGGATCAGTTTGACTAGAGCAAAGTGCCTTCAAGAAGTTACTAGAAGGTTGTGTAGAAATGACAAGATACATACACTCACATATATACATACATGATTACATGCCTACATGCATGCATACAATGCCACAGTGCAATCAATTGAACACCTGGGACATAAAATACCAGAAACCATATAAAAATTCCCGACTCCCTAAAAAACATGTTCCTGACTTATATGACATTGTGTGATTTTATTTACATTGTCCTGATGTGTTGTTTTGGTGATTTTGCGATCTAATGACCCACTAATCAACAGATCGTTTTACTGATCGATAACTGATTCCCTCTATCCACAGATTGATTGATGTCTTGATTAACTGAACTAGCAATGTTTTCTGTGTTTCAATCCAGCAACGCAAAGTGACACTTGAAATCGTTGCCCGGGACAAAGGAGAACCGGCAAAGAGCTCTGTGGTACGCATGGAGGTCGAAATAACACAGACGATGAACGAATATCCACAGTGGGTGGAGGACTATTCGGCATTTCCGATACGCCTCAGTGAGAATGCACCAGTGAACTATCCAGTCAAGCGTTTCAAGGCCAGGTCAACAGTGCCAGACTCATCTCTGAACTACTTTATCGCGCCCGGTGATACGCCTGAGCAAAATGGTGACCCAAACAGCTTCTACACCCGACTGGATGATGAAACGAATGAGATGATTCTCATGACGTATCGGCCACTCGATTACGAGACACTTTCCAAGTACACGCTGACTATAAGAGCAGCGGTAAGGGTTTAAATGATTGACCAGCCATTAATTCCACCTTTCCACATACCAGTGTTTGTGTGTGTGTACGTGTGGGTATGTTATGTTTGTATGGGTATGTGCTGATATGTATATATGCATGCTTGCATCATATGCTCTACACACATCATGCATACCGGTATCTGCATGCATCTAGATGCTGAAGGCACGCTTCCTTCATGTTCAGAGAATACATGTGTATGCATGTGTGTGTACTTGTATTTGTGTGTTTGAATACATGTATGAATGCATGCCTATATAGTTGTGTGGGCATGTATGCCTTGCAGCTGGAGGGTTACGGATTCGAATCCACCTCAAAGCCGCCACGTAAGGACCCTGGGCAAGTCCTTCACTCGCAATTGCTCATGCGCTTCGGCGTGAAACTCCGATTCAGCATATCGCGCAGTAGTCGGGAGCGCCTCTGATTAGGAATCTGGAAGGGGCGCTATAACAAGTGTTCAAATACAATACAATACAATAAATATATGTATTGATTTCTGAATATAATAAACAGTGCTTTCTACGGAGCTTTCAGATGGCTGAAACATCTACCATGCTGTTAACAAATATCACAGTCATCGTTTTGAAAGTTCAATGAAATGCAGTAGATCAGACATCCATCTAGAGTACATTACATTGGGTGATGATGTAGTTAGTCCAGCGGTGTTTGGAGGTGTAACGTGCGAGTCGTTAAACCGACATTATCAAGTTGTTTCGACTGATCTTGATTATATTGTGCCATTGCTTAAACTAACTGCTAATGTTGAGCAACCTGTTAATATTGATGAATATTATGTGTTCAGAGGATTGGAATCGGTCCGTGGGTCCTCAGTTGGCCCTGATGGCATCCCTTCTTGGTTCCTATCCACTATGGCTCATCTCCTCTCTGCCCCGGTTACATATCTCTTTAACTGCTCTCTGGCTTCCTCTTACACGCCGCCCCAGTGGCGCTCTAGCTGTATTACGCCAGTCCCTAAAAACCTGCGCCCTCAAAATGAGGCTGACTTTAGACCCATTTCTATTACTCCGGTGCTATGCCGCATGTTGGAGAAAATTGTTGTGAGAAGTTACTTTTACCCAATCTTCACTGATCCTGAAATAAATTCTACCCTTAGAGACCAATACGCCTTTCGGCCCTCTGGCTCAACTACTTCCGCCATCATTGCTCTCACCCACGGAATTCTTGAGATGTTACACGATGAACCCTATGTTCGTCTTATCTCGCTAGACTTTTCACGTGCCTTTGACACGGTTAGGCACTCTTACCTATCTGAACAACTTGCTCTATTGCCAATACCTGACTTTCTGTATAATTGGATCTTATCCCTATTGAAAGACCGTCAGCATTGTACTAAATTTCTCGGCCAAGTCTCAGCCTTTTGTCGGATAAATGCTAGCATTATACAGGGCTCTGGTCTCGGACCTTCTGACTTTGTAGTAGCTATTTCAGGCTTGAAACCTGTGCATCGCAGTAATAGGTTGCTTAAATACGCTGATGATAGCTATATTCTCATTCCAGCATCTGCTATTACCTCCACTTCGTCTGAACTTCAAAATGTTGCCAATTGGGCACTAACTTGTAATCTTAAATTGAATAACAATAAATCCAAAGAGATGGTATTTAGGCGCCCGCGGTCTAAATTACTTGATCTTCCTCTCCCTATACCAGGTATTTGTAGGGTATCTGAGTCTGTTATTCTAGGGGTAACCATTTCGGATAGACTTAGTTTTGACCCCCATATTGACCGAATCTGTATTAAGGCTAGCCAATCGCTCTATGCGATACGCATCCTTATTGCCCATGGTCTCTCGGGGATGCGCCTTTTTGATGTAGTTCGGGCAACCTCGCTGGCTCGCCTCCTGTATGCTTCCCCTGCTTGGTACGGCTTTGCCAATGCTGGTCAGCGCGCGCGTATTAATGCAATAATACGCAAAATGGTACGGCTAAAGTTTTTGCCTGCCGACCAGATAATGTTTGATGACCTCTGTCGCCGTGCTGACTCTTCTCTTTTCTCATCTGTGCTTCACAACCCCAGCCATGTTCTTAATGGTCTACTGCCTCCTATAAAGAATGTTAAGTATTCTCTCCGTCCTCGTTCACATAACCGTGAGATCCCACATGCTGACGCATTAACTAGATGTGGTTTTATTACGCGTATGTTATTTTATTGATTTTATTGCTAATCTTTCTTTTTACTATTACCTTAATCTCATATATGCATAGATGTCTGTTTTATTGTATTTTATGATATTTTTGACATTTGTGATTTTTGTGATTCATTCTGATGTTCCCGCAGTGCGTTTGCAGGCGGTTCAATAAAGCACGTACTTACTTACTTACTTACTTACAATACTACTATATTTGATATTGCCCTCCTTCCAATGTGCACTACCATACAACAGAACATCGATGGTGCTGAGCAATTGCAAATGAAGGATTTGCTGAAGGTCCTTATGATTGCCTGAGTGGAAACGTGAACTCATGCTCTCTGCGTTACAGGCCAAACACTCTATCGAATAAGTAATCATTAGTGTAAACTTCATATTTCTAGAGTACTACTCCAAAGCTAAGCGCAGGACACCAGCGTATTCACGAACGTGGCATCATGTCAGAAGGGTTGGTTGTCCAGAGATGTCCAGGGAATTGGGTCCTATGGCCCAGCTGGAAGTTCTAATAAATGAAGTCTGAAGAAGGAGATGTTGACTTTTTCAGAATCGAGCGGTGAGTCCACTGCACATGGATATGCAGGTGCACGTTGAGCTGAACGATGAGAACGACGAAATTCCACAGTTCATTGGTCTTGATGAGAATGGACGCTATCCAGGAAGCATTGCAGAGAATCTGGAACCAGGAACAGAGGTCATTACGGTCACAGCAACAGACAAAGATGAGATTCCGGCATTCAAAAGGGTATGCAACTTAACTGGGTGAAATTGTATGTATGTGAAAACTTAATCTAGCATATTTTGAATAACTCACAGCACTCATAGCGGTTTGCAGATTGTTTAGCATGGTTCATTGGATATACTAAATTAGCTTTCAGTAGGGCTACTTATTCATAGGTAGACCTATAGGTACAGATACATGCAGGTATATGCAATTTATGCATGTACTTTTACAGTTACAGTTCCAGGTATATACAGGTACAATTAATTATTGCACTTCCTAAACTAAATTAAATTGTCTTTTTCATGATTTTAAAGAGGAACTGCTGTTCAGTTTATCTAGGATTTTTAGCATTGATAAGGGTGAATAATTGCAAGTTATGCATACAGATTTATGGTGATCAATGATTCTGTATGCTAATTTGATTTATACTGATTTCAGATTTCCTATCGTATCAAAGAAGTTGGAGAAGACTACAGCAAATTCACAATTGATGGAAAAACTGGAAAGATCCGGACCAAGATGTCGTTCGATCGAGAACTGAAGAACGAATACTACATAACAGTTTTAGCAGTCGATGGCGCTCCTTCGAATCGCACAAATCACTACCCACCAGGCACACCAAACCAGGGTGAAGGGTTAAAATTATTCTATCTGCTTTTCACATTGCATGGTTGAAGTTATACTAACCGCTTCTGTGCAGGATATTGGTACAGTTGTTTGGCAAAATCACCCCTTGCAGATAATTCCCTGTTGTATTAGGGCGTGTCGATTTTGTCAACTTTCAAATTCCAAAAATGACTAGTGCTAAAAAGTTGTGACATGACTTAGTAAGTAAAAAGATATTTTTGTAAAATTAATATTATTTAGTTTTGCTTGGTAAATAACATGTTGAAATATTTACTTTTTAACGTTTTTTGTGAATTTCCAATAATTCTTAACTTGTCTGATTAAAAGTTTTTTGTGGAAAAATATTTTGTAAAATTGCATAAAAATCATTGGAGATGATTGCCAGATACTTGCAGTTATATAATATACTAATATTATTTTTATTATTTATTTATTAAACTGGTATATTACAATTGCGCGCACACACAAATATAGGCCCTTTATATAATTCACTAATGTCGTGCAATAGCTGTATTTGCTTCTTTCGGAGGTTGAAGAATCGTCATAAGTGTCTGGAAAACTATTTGTCCGTCAGTGCTGCTACTACTTCCATCCTAACTAGTGGGAAAATTGCCCACAATGGCTTCTAAAAAGATAAGAAAAGATAAACTACAAGTCTCTTGTCTTCATTCATACAGGCGGCTGTGGTGATGGCAGCTGTGGCACGCAGGCCAACACCATATCTGGTGCTCTGCATAGCAGCATTATGCATTTCTAATATGTTGTACTCTGTCTTTTGATTAGACGTGGAAGGCATACTTGGTTTTCCTAATACCAATTCATAGCATCCATCATTTCCATCTTGGGCATCAGCTATTTGTTCTTCATTTTCATAATCAGATAACATTATTTCATTTGATGGCATTTAAGCATCCTGCTTAATTCTCTGCTTATATTCAGCAAGCCCTGTTCTCTCGTCTTCTTGCCGCTTCCGCCTTTTTAACCTGTCTGTTATGCTCTGGCAATCTAGTAAGTCAATCTGATGTGGTCCAATAGAACTAGTCTTTTCTCTCTGACCTTTAATGAAAGCAAGTTCCGTCATAGGGATCTTCATCTCCTAAGGCATGTATGCACAGTTGATGTGGGCCTCCTTCCTGCAACCAGCATCTGCAGGGTAGCCTAATTTGCAGGAAAGAAAAATGTTGCACCTGCAATAATTGAGGAGGTCAAAAAGTTTGTCAAGTTTTGACATCTGGCTTTCCTCTACTAAGAGATATGTCATTGGCCTGCTCCCAGCTATCTTAGATCTTCTTTAAGATTCTCATTTGTGAACTTACAATGAGGCGACAAAAGAGCTCTTTGCCAGTTCCCACTTTTCAAGCACTTTTGGGTAAATGTCCTTTGCAAGACTGTCTGCTGAGTAGTTTCTGACATCCTCGCCACTTTGTGTTCTTAGCAGTATCCCATATCTCATAATGTCTCGCAGAGTTGGCAGTTCATAGGGCAACAACTCTCTACCACTTTCAATTAGGTTGCTCCTATGGGCAATAAAGTCAAGAGGGCCCAAGGAAAATAATGATTAAATCCCGGGTTCAGGAATTTGATGGTCTTTGTCAGAAGGGTGAAATTGACTACATCTTGTTTGACGACCGTGAAGATACAACTAAAGTCATACTGAAAGCAGACAATTCAGATCAGCAGTTGACCAACATCATCACAGAGCAGCATTATTCTGTGTGCATTGAGCTAGGTGGAAGATATCTTTACCACTTTACTCCGGAGAAAGGCTCAATGAGAAAAAGCCAGTTGAAGTTATTGCTAATAATCTTGTAGATTTCATGAAGAAGAAGGGCACTGATAAGAATACAGGTCATTGGATGTGATTCTACAAATGGTAACACCGGTTGGGGGTGGTTCCATGCACTGGGTAGAGCTTCCATGCACTGGGTAGAGGTTAAGCTTGGTCATAATCTGATCTGGTTGGTTTGTGCTCTCCACACCAACGAGTTCCCTCTGCGACACTTGATCACAGCACTCGAGGGGAAGACCTTGTCAAACAACAAGTGGTCAGATAATATTGGCAATATGTTAAACACTGCTACAGAACTTAAAATTGATCCTTTATTCACCAAACTCTCAACTGGAGAGCCTCTTATTTCACTGAGTGCTTCGTCCCTGTTGGAGATGATAGACTGATCTGACAGAGTATATGAACCTCCCTTGACATGAAGACTTACTACAGCGGAACTAAAGAAGTTCATTGACGAACCCATGCAAGTTCCACAGTGGCCTTGTCATGCTCAGTCTATACAGAAGTACGTGAAAGAAGTCACAGAATCAGCAGGAAGGGTGTATACACATGAGAAACGTGAGGGCTACATCAGAGGCCAAGAAGCAAGTCGGCGGCTGATGACCAAGAACGAATCAAAGCAAGACTTGATGAAACTTGTTGCTTAAATTTCTTATTAACTAATGTCATCACTTTCTAATGTTGCTTTATGATTACAAGGTAATGTCGTACGCTTTTTAGGGTGTGTCTCATGCAGAGAAACTAAAATTTTAATAGCGTTACCTGACATTTTACGAAGGTAAAATTACTGTTCTTTGGTTTTTCGAGAGCTGTTTATATGCCTTGTAATCAAACAGAGATTTACCTAGCTAGATGTTGTCTGATCTCAAAAACAATGGCAGATTTGAATTCCTCACACCTAAAGACATATTTTTAGGACCCAAGACTTTAAAAATTGGGGAAAAAATTAATTTTACCCTCAAATTGACACGCCCTACGTGTTGTATTGTGTCTGGCTCTATTGTTTTAGCCTTTATCAAGAACTGTGATGACTGATATAGTATTGTCAAGAGCAGAGGCTACTGTATTGCAGAATCAAGAGCAAGAGAATGTTGTGATTTAGCGGTATCGAAGGCAGTGTCTGCTGTTAGCGCTTTAACAACGAGCTGCACTGGTTTCCAGTCGCTTTTAGTACAATCTTGTCATTAAAGTATTAAACCAACATCATGAGCAGTGAGTACTGTTATTGCAGTACCAAAAGCAGTTAATATTGTGATTGCAGTATTAAAATGCTCAGTCAACGTTGTCATTGCTGAAGTCATGAGCGTTTACCGTTGCTATCATAGCATCTTTAGGGTAAGTATTAGACTGGTCCACAAAATTAAAAGTTGGAAATACATTGCTCCACAAGGCTGCCCTTGTTACACATGAAAACATGAGTCTGTGTGCAAAATTTTGGAAAGATTTGATTATGTTTAGAGGTCGCTATGTTTTTCGACTTTTTGCCATAATCATATTATAGTATGAACTTGTCAAAAACATGTATAATTTTGATTTTTTTCAAATCGGTTATAAATTATTTTCAAGTCAGTTATTATTTTGAAAAATAAACAGCCCAATTTAGAAATATATTGTATTGTATTGTATTTGAACACTTGTTATAGCGCCTCTACCAGATTTCCCATTCAGAGGGCGCTCCCGACTACTGCTGTAGTCGGAGTTTCACGCCGAAGCACATGAGCAATTGCGAGTGAAGGACTTGCCCAGGGTCCCTACGCGACGGCTTTGAGGTGGATTCGAACCCGCAACCCTCCAGCTGCAAGGCACCGAACATACCCCTATACCACCGCGCCCCAGTATATTGTGTTGTGTTGTGTGTTGTATTGTACTCCACGTTTATAATGCGACCGAGCCACCCGCAGTAAAGATCCGAGAATAATCTCTGATAAACCGACCCGACCGGGAAGCGAACCCGGGGCGCCGGCGCGGCGAGCGGGCACCAACCCCACTCGGGATCCTTATATATACTGCAGTGTTACTGCTTAGTCAGGCTGCATTACGTTTGTAATAAAATATAATTTTGGATAATTAAAGAAGTAATCCAGTCTGCATAAATCCCGTCATTGAAGTGCTGGAAAACCCGCAACCTACTATTATTTCATTTTGCCTTTGTTGGAACAGAAAATTTTGTCCGATGACTGGAGACAAGTTGCAGCAAGTATTGTTTCTGTGACTCATCCTTAGTATATCATTGTAAGAATGGATCAGAGCCACTCCACGTTCTGCGCAGTCATTGACGACCATCAACAGTTTGACATTTGCCTTCATCGACTGGGAAGTAGGGTCCAGTGGTCAGGGAGTAAAGGACTTTGATAGGAAGGCTGTGGGTTGTTCTTGACCCTGGATGGTAAAAAGATCAAGCAGTTTTAAAGATCTCCTTGTGACATACTCTTCCAGTGGAGTCTGGTGGTCGAAGGATTTCCTGTCCAGACGCTACATGGATAGCGGATTAGGTGGATAAATAAGATTGTATTACCAGAGCAGCCTCGATGTCTTCAGTGACACGCTTCGAAGAAATAGCGGAGATGATGACTGAAAGAGTTAATTAAATCGAACTCAAACTGTAACTCCTTGAATCAGCACAAATTTGTGTTCATACAACTTCCACAGTTTGCGAACACCCGAATCCACACACTGTGCGGGGATTCTAGCCTCCTCCCGAATTACCAACGCAGCGACTATTGTTGCTTTCGTGGCCTCACCAAATGCTATAGTCTATTCTGGTAATGAAATATGAAATTCCTCAGGATTGCCCAATTTTTGGGAGTCCAGACCCAAGAAAGTGTTTGTCAGGCATCCCTAACAGACAACATTGTGAGGAACTCCTTGTTGATGCCAGTTTCACCATAGCTGCCGTTTTGTAACGTACGAGCGTTTATTGCAGAAAGTGAAAAAACATGTGCTGTAAGCTTATTTCATATTCAAGGCTGGCTTCACAGACGAAAAAGTACTCGAATCACGCTAAATTAGCAGCATACAGAGCAATATTGAACAATACAATTGTAGGATATGAAACGAATTGTGATGAAAAGGTGGCATGCAAAATTTAAAAATTAGTTATAAGCCAACAACCATTTATCTATCAGAAAGAACTTTAAATAAGTGTTTTATTTGTAAATAAGCTTATTATTCTTTTAGTTACTTAAATACAGTTGGCATATTGATCATGATTTAGAAAGATGGTGCTTGGTGTTCATGGGTGCTTATTTTAATTCATAATGAAGCTATTAACGCGTCAGATGCGCAATTTTTGCAATTTCTACAAAAAGTGTCAAAACCTAGCGACCTCTAAACATGCTCAGATCTCTTCAATTTTTTCAACACAGAGTCTTCTAGTCAAGTGTAACAGGGGCAGCCTTGTGGAGCAGCATATTTTGAAAAAATATATTTCCCAATGTAAATTTGGACCAGTCTAGTAAGTATCCTTCTAACTATCCTTTGGTCTTTTGTGCTGTTGCACAGGTGAGGCAGAGGTTCAGGTCCGCATAACAGACACGAATGACAATGCTCCCTTTTTCAAAGACCGGACGTACACTGCACGAGTTCCGGAGAACACCGACATAGGGACAGTGATCATGACGGTTACAGCTGAGGACAGCGATGAAGGTCAGTTGGCCTTATCTCATGGCCCATGGGTGCAGAAGCCAACTGTAAGGTCTTTGGTGGTTTCTTGTTTAGATCAGAAAAATGTAGTTGATTACACTTAAACATATCCTCTTGAGTTTAGTGTTAAGACAATTTTGAAATTAATTTCCGTTGTCTAGGTATTTGAAAAACCATATGCTATGTAAAACTTCTTTAAATTCACACTTCAGTGTCCAGTCTGGGAATTTGAAATGTGACTTAATCTTGTCAACACCAATTGCACTTCACCGAACACGTCTTTGATGAATCCAGCCTCCATTTGACTTTCAGTTATTTTGTGACTCTGTTAGTCTTTCATCTTCTACTGTTACAATATCACTCTTTTCCCAAAGCACACTTCCTTACTTTCTCACTTGGTTGTGTCCACCACAATCACCACTCACCAGAATTAAGACCACAGTGTCACCACATAATATGTGTTAGACCATACATAGTTCAGTGGTAATGTGACCTCAGTGTTGTATGCTTCAATCATTGTTTGACAGCCTAAAGATGCTAGTTGGTTATATTCTGATCTTCTGATTTTCTTTGATTCAATCAATTTTCAGATCAACATGTGAAGGTGATAGACTGGAAAGTTGTGATTAAAGATGTCTTTGCTTAATGAAATCGAAATCTGTGTCAAAAACCGCAAGTGGTATAGAAAGCTTCATAGTGAGAAACTGGCTTTTCCTGGTGTCACTGTTCATTTCCTATGCTATTTTAAGCATTGCCCTGACCTATTTTCATTGCTGTCTGACCTATTTCAGAGAATACTTTGACCTACTCTATTACGGAAGGAAACCGAGGCAATGCATTTGAGGTCGTTCCTGATCTTGGCGAGATCAAAGTGCGGGGACACCTCGATTATGAGACTGGACCACGAGTAAGACTATTGAACTGTTTTTAAATTAATCGATTATTATTCAGCTTTTAGTTAATTTTAAAATTACTACTGTAGTAATTGTTTTCATTATAGCTTCATATTAACTACATACATACAGTGCTTCTTATGCTTAGCTTACCCACTAAACTTACCCATATGACTTAGGCACAAAGTCTTTAGTGAAACTTGAAGAAGTTAATTTTCAACTTAGTATCAAGGCACTGTATTGGATCAGAAACAACTGAATTGTATAATAATAATTTATATTATTTGATATTAATAACATAATAGTAATAATAATACTATGTGACCTCGGCAGAGAAAAGGACCTCATGTCACTTACTAGATCAGCCAGAAAATGGCCTTTTTTCATTAGACCATGAATATTGATTTTTGCATAGATCTAATTAATGCAAACTGTATTAAGACCAAATTGAGGCTTTAATACATTTGTGTAGAGACGGGTTAAATCTTTATATGTGTCTTTGCACCAGATGATATTTTATATTTTCGTTAAAAACGTGTAGAAATTTTGGACCAGATGTTCTGAAATTTTTAGCCTGATTTCCTTGAGATAAAAGCTTATGGAAATGTGAATACGTCCATTCTTGACAAGTGGTCTCTTTTCTTGGTAGTGATTACAAAATATTAAATTAATACATATTTTAGAATAACATTATTAGTAATGATCAGAATATTGGTTGAATTCTTAGGAGTACAGAATGAAGTACCGTGTGTTTGATGACAAATTCGCGAACTGGACAACAATTATTGTTCAAATTCTTGACGTCAACGATAATCCGCCAAGGTTTGACAATGCCATCTACAACGTGACGGACATTATGGAAGAAGAAGTGGGAATATCGAAGAGCAGTCCCAAGTATCTGTTGACCGTGAGTCCGCATTGAATCCATTAATTTTGAACTGAAACATAATGGACATGATTTGCATTATGACAATTAGTATAGTAATCTGACAAACATGCAAAAATACTTACATGGATACATGCATACACAGTATACACACGCATAAATGCATACATACATTTACATGTACTACATACGCATGCTAATACATACATACATACAGACATGCATACACACTCATGTATCATGCAAGCATTCAATATATGCATACATACCCGGTACACACATATGCAAACATACATAAATACATGCATGCATGCTAACACATAATGATAGCTAATACTCCTGTACATACATACATAATAGTATGTAAAAGTATACATCTGATGTATTGGCTTCCATTCTTCAGGTGCGTGCTGTTGACCCTGACGTAGATCGAAAATCAGCGATCAAATATGGCCTAACTGGTCAATTTTCTGATGATGGGACATTCATTATTAACGAGCATACTGGCGAAATATTTCTGACCCGAAGTCTTGACCGTGACCATCCACACGGTCGACCGATGTGGAATTTTAACATCCTGGCTCATGACGAAGTGGACGCATCTAATCAACCGTCTCTGACTGGATATTCCGAAGTACGAGTCATGCCAAAGGATATCAACGACAATGCACCAGTGTTTGACCGGAACCGACTGATTGGCAGGGTACCGGAACATTCAAGAGCGGGTAGGTTCCCTAGCGAAGCAAGGATTCGATTATTATAACCCATTATTGGAGTCTAGAGGTTGAAATTCAAATTCCTGCCTGGGAAGAAATTTGTTTCTCAAGATTTCTGCTTGTCTTGCACCACTAGCCAACTCAGCTATTTTGAGTACACTGACCGTACACTGGTGGTGGGAAGATCAGACGGTGAGTGAGAGGACTGATCACATATTCCGAAGCTAAAAAAGTGAAGTTGCTAACACTTTGATACTCATTGCTGCTTTTCAGGCTGGTTAAGGATCTGCTGTTCTTTTATCTTTTAACTCAACTATTTCAGTGTGCATTTTCTAGTTGCGAATTTTCTCATCAGTCCAGCAGAAGTGTTTGCAGGTCTTCTCTGAGTTGCTGAGAAACTGCACTATTTAGATACCAAGTTACGTTATATTACTAGTCATCACTGCAATTACATTACATTATCTGTGCCTTTCATTACCAGTACACTGAGATCATTTAGATCATTCTTGATTACCATTAAATATAGCAAATTTATTATTTATACAAAGTAATGCTAATTAGGCTACTTATAACTTATGTTCTTTTGATGCCAGGGTGATAATAATTTTGTTTAATTGAATTTAATATATTAATATTAGATGATAATTTTTGATGGCAAGATTTTCTGACTGTTTCTGACATCTTGGCAGGAATGACCGTGCTGACAGTCATAGCGACTGATGCTGACAATGGCCTGAATGGAACGGTTACTTACTCACTGAAAGACGTTCCACAGAAGCACGGACTGCCACTGTTTTCCATCGATGACCACACGGGTCTCATATCCACCACGCTGAGCGACGTCTTGGATCGTGAGGTTCAGGAAGAATACCGTGTTGTTGTCCAGGCGAAGGACAGGGGAGTTCCATCCATGTCAGGTAAGTCAACACTTTGGTTGTTGTCATTATCATTGTTGTTGTTGTTGTTGTTGTCATTGTTGTTATGTCATTGTTGTTATTGCTTGTTGTTGTTGTTGTTGGTGGTGGTGGTGGTGGTGGTGGTGGTGGTGGTGGTGGTGGTGGTGGTGGTGGTGGTGGTGGTGGTGGTGGTGGTGGTGGTATTATCATTATATTTATTATTATTATTCATATATTATGTGCCTCTGTCTGATTAATGACCAAGTATCAATTGACCATGCTGAGCAAATTTCAGTGAAGGACTTACTCAAAGGGGTGTACAAAGTAACTGTCTCAGGGGAGGAGGCTCGAATTCGTATCTCTGCATAACCAGCTGGCCACCGTTTACCAAGTCACTAAATGCGGTTTGTCACTCAGGTTTCAATAACCGAATATATATACCTACTGTTTACGTCCATTTCTTTGCATTTTTGTTAAAATAAACAATGCTCACTGAAAACTTAGTTTAGAATTCACTTGGTGCTTTTGTTAGCATTTCTGAATGCGTTTGACGCTTTTTTAGCATTGGCGAACGTTTCTATTGTGATTGATGACATCAACGACCATGCTCCGAAGTTCACTCAGCCCATCTACCGTGCCACAATGTCTGAGAGTCTTGAAGTTGGTGCCTCCATCACTTCAGTCTCAGCAACTGACAGAGATGTCGGCTCCAACGCTAGGCTCATGTACTCTCTGAGGCAACAGGATCGCGAGTATTTCACAATTGCCAGCATCGATGCCACAAACACAGGAGTACTCAAAGTACACAAGGTATATAGAGAATGGATATTTGGATAAACAGGTACACTAGGTTTGTGGGTATATAGGGAAGGTATATTCGGAAAAGCCAAGTCTGTATCAATTTTCCCTTTATGCTGTCTACAGCATTGGACAGTGAAGTCATGGTTTGTGACATCATGAACAAAATTCATATGAAATTTACATATGCTTTTCAAAGACATGTAGAAATGCTTTTTCTGACAGGTTTATTCTGAACGAACATTTTAACATGTAGAAAGTCACCCAGAAATGTGAATCTGAGGCACGGAATTGCTTATATGAAGTGGAAAGTATATGTCAATTAAAGAAAGTTTATATGATTTTTTCTTTGTGCTACCATAGAATTGTGTCAGTGTCAGGCGCTGTCTGCCTACCTTCACTGATAGGTTAAGTCTAAAGACAAATTTTGCTGTATTTACACAAAACAGTATGGTAACCAATTGGTCGAACACTTGCCTTATAATTTAGAGAGCATGGGTTTGAGCCTCCACTGAGATGGTTGCTGTGTAGGGACCTTGAGCAAGTCCTCTTGCAATTGCTCAGTGCCATCAATTGATGCTTGGTCATTAGATAGTGACCTTTAATAAATACCTAATGATAATAATAATTATGATCAAATATTCATGAAGCAGTAATAAGAAGCCTTTGGAAGAGGCTTCCAAATATAAATTGCCTACAAATAAAACTCTGATTAACACTTTACCCAAAAATATTTTCAGCCTGTAGATTTTGATTCGCTCCTGAGCCCCGTCTTCAACCTGACCGTCTTTGTCGAGGACACCAACGTGAGTCACGAGGACACAGCATACATCGAGGTCCACGTCACAGATGCCAATGACAATGCACCAGTTTTCACCCCAAACCAATATCGTGTGACAGTCTTTGAGAACGTGACGGTTGACACAACCCTCTACCGATTCAGTGCTTCAGATAGGGACACCGGCCTTAACAAACAGTTTACGTGAGTAAATACATCTCTAAAAGTGACTTCTATGACGCCATTGCAAGGGTAAAGGGTAGCATAAACAACTTACAAGTATAGATATGCAAAAGATGAACCAGAAGATAGGCTACAGACTTATTGCTCTGGTACCAAAGTACATTTGACAGGGAGGGCTGCAAGCACCCCAAAATCTTTAGGTGACTTGAGGTTTTAACTTTTAGACAGACTTAACACTTAAACGACGAGCTGCATTGATTTACCAGTCGCTAAACTGGTACACTCTTGTCGTTTCAGTGTTAAGTTTAAATTGTTCTATGCTAATTACCGATTTCAAATTGGTTATCCACCACTTAGGTTGCCTCTCTGTCCTATGGACTGATCGTAGATATTGACCACAGCTTGCTTTTTGGTGCATCATCAGTTGGTGCGTGGCTCATTAGACACTGGCGATAGAAGTAATTAAAGTTACTTTCTTGTGATATTCGTTAATGAATCTTAGCTGTTTAGCAATATAAATTGATTTAGTGGTACAGGGACATGCAACCATAACAGATAAGTGCATTTAATGTAACGTAAATGCTGTCCTGCTGTGTAACATAGCATAATGTAATATTATATAGCAATGTGATGAACATAATGTAACATATGTAGCATAACAATGTAATGGGTGTTTGATGTAAACAAACATTTTATGTTTGAGTTATTTAATGTCAATGGTGTGTATCATGGTGTAACACAAAATAATGTAATATAGGTTTATATGATGAAATGTTATATTTTGTTACATAACCTTATGTAACAATGTAATGGGTATTTGATGTAAAGGCTGTGCTTTGGGTTTCAGTTATTCTGTTGATCGATTAACGGATCCAGAAAGGAAGTTTGCGATCACAAGCAATGGTTTGATCACGACAGCGAAGACTCTGGATAGGGAGACAAAGTCGGAGCACAGAGTTCACATTCTGGCCATTGATAAAGGTCAGGAGGTCATGACATTTGGTCATCATTTGATCAGTCAATGTAATATGTCTGATTTAACACTTTGCATTGATATCCCAGTCGCTTTTAGTACACGCTCATCGTTAAAGTGTCGAACCACCAGAAACTAAATCTTGTGTTTCCTTTTAAGCTCTAACAGGTGGGCTGACATCATTGCATTTTTGTGTCCCCCATTAAGTATATTTTATGTGGCATTTTGTCATTCATTCATTAATTCTTGTGTTTCATTCTTTGCGCTTCTGAGTAGAGCCACTTGAAGAAGCGCTATATAAATTCTATGATTGATTGATTGATTCATTCATTCATCAGTGATGATATAATGAAGTCATATTCTGAAGCTGAATTAAATTGAGTTTTAATTCCAAAATTCTTCGTAACAGAATTTGTGCTAAAACGAATTGTCTTGTTTGAAGGTTCTATTGGTGTTTGATCATTCGTTTCATATTCAGATTGTAGCCTACAGATGTGCATTTGATTTCTTTCAGGGTTCCCTCCTCAGACTGGAACTGGTACCCTGTTTGTGACAGTCAGTGATGTCAATGACAACTTCCCAGAGTTTGCGGGTGACTATCGGCCGGTCGTCTATGAGAACCAGCCTCCTGGACGCACAGTGATCGAAGTCAGTGCCATTGATCGAGACACGGCTTCCAATGGACCACCGTTTGACTTCTGGTTGCCCTGTGGCAACAAGTGTCCATGTCCAGCAAATCCTACTTGTGGTCTCTTTGGATTCCGGTTTATGCCAGGTGGTTAGCCATCGACTCTTTGTTATCTGTTTTCAGTTGGCAGTGTGGGTCTGAATTCAGTGTGCACAAGTATCAGGCAGCATAAGGCTAAGTATTGGAAAGTCCTGAGTACAAAAAGGAGTCCTCAGTACCAAAATCATCAGTATCAAAGTTCTCAATAGCAAAAGTCCTTAGAACTAGTCAAGTCTTCAGTACCAAAGTCATCAGTACCAGAGTCATCAGTGCCAAAGTCATCAGTACCAAAGTCATCAGTTCCAAAGTTGACATTACCATAGCCGTCAGAATTCAAAGTTCTCAGTACCAGAGTCTGCAGTACCAAAGTAAAGTCCTTAGTGCCACAATCCCTAGTATCCAAGTTCACAGTACTTTTGTACTTAGTACCACACAGTCTTTAGTACCAAGTGATCATCTTAGAAACTGGTTGACCAAAATATTTGGCTTAGCAAAATTGCCAGTTATAGTTTTATGCATTTAAAGAAGGATGGAACTGCTTCGATTGTAAGACATTAAATTACTTGCATTGTGATTACATTTTCTTTTACTTTTTTCTAGAGATTTCTGTTACTATTAGTTTCTCTGAATTAAGAAGTTCTCTGCATCAGTAGGGGTGTTTTTGGGCAAGTTGGAATGATTTTGATGTTTTAATTTATGTGAAGGTGGAGGTGAAAACGGTCATGGATCAGCAATTATTACGACACTGACCCAGTTTGACCGTGAGAAGCAGAAGGAATACTACATGCCAGTCATCATGCGTGACAGCGGCTCTCCTCCTGCCACCGGCACAAACACATTGACCATCATCATCGGAGATGTTAACGATAACAAGCACCACTCAGGCCACAAGAACATCCACGTCTACAACTATAAAGGTCAGTTTCACATGTTAAGAGACTGTGTAACATGTCATTGTGGTGAACTCTTTGTTATCATGGACTGTAACATCTCTAAGCAACAGCTGCAACACTCTTGTGAGGTACTAAACAGGTGCTGTGCTAGGTGAATGTGTTTCATATGGAAGTCACAGCTGTGGAATTTATGTTTCAGGGATATATTTGATATGGAAGACACAGCCATGGATTTTCTGTTTCAGGATTGTTTGAGAATGCCTACCTCGGTTCCGTTTATGCAGAGGATGAAGATGATTGGGACGTTGACAACAAAACTTTTGTCTTTGAAAATGCAGCCACTGCGAAGCTTTTCCGATTGGATCGCGACCTTGGTCAGCTGCACATGAATGGAAAGGTTCCTTCAGGAGTCTACGACTTCAAGGTCAAAGTCTACGACAGTGTCTGGAAGAGGGAGGTTGTGTCGTCTGTCAAAGTAACTGTTGCGGAAATTAAGGAGATGGCTGTCCGAAATTCAGGATCGGTTAGACTTCAGGGTATGTGCTTGATGAAGATATTGAGTTTAAGACTAAGGTAAGATAAAAGAAAGAATAGAAACACATATGAGATATAGATGACATGAGGTGTTCATGACAGATGCGTATGGAAATACAATTTTGACAAACTGTTGATAGAATTCGGGTCTTGACGAAGGTATGATTGATATCGGAATTGAGTTTAAGACATTGTGAATGTATCATTTCGAATTTAAAGTGTTATTAAACGAATCTATGAATTTAAATTTATTTTTCATTTGTGAATGTATCTTACAACTGTGAATCTGTGAATTTAAATTTTTTTATTGTTTGTGAATGTATCTAACAAATGTGGATTAAACATGTTATTAAATGAATCCATGAGTTTAAATAGAATAAAATTGTTTTGTTGTAGGATGTACGGCTGAGGAGTTCATCTCAAAGCCCAAAACTCACCCGAAATCGAGTTCAGAGGTCACGCAGAGCAAGTACGATCTTCTGCGTGACCACATTGCTAAGAATCTTGGCGTTCCAGTTGACAACGTCGACATATTCACCGTTCGAAATCACCCAACGCTTCCTCGGACGATCGATGTCAGGTACTCTGCACATGGTTCACCTTTCTACCAACCGGTTAAACTCAATGGTCGCATGTCGAAGGAAAAGAATGAGGTCAGTAACAATGCGTTATAAGTATTATTATTGTTGTTACGTTTATTATTATTATTTTTTCACCTGAGGTACATGTAATCCCTCAGGATTTAAAAAATTAGGGATGGCATTATTCTGGGATGTCTAGTCTTCGTTGATGTTGTGCTGAGTGCCAAAATGCTGTGAAAGTGATTGCATTGAAGCGTTGGATGGCAATGAATAAGCGCTGTTATTATTATTATTATTGTCATTATGCATTTATTACTATCTTATAACCAAGCATCAATTGATGGCATCAAACGAGGTAGTGCCACTGATGATGATGAACACACATAAGAACCAAAATGTCAGGTGTTCAATTATGCATATCCCCACCAGAACAAATTTTCTAGAATTGAGCTCCATCTGTGCCCCTTGTGAACTCAGCTATGAGTACATTGACAGTACGCTGTCAGTGGGAAGGTCAGACGGCAAAGGACTGGCCAGTCATCCTCATATGCCGTGGCTAAGAGAAATTAAGTGCTCAAAGTACCTGTGCTTCTTTTTTTCTGTTTCTAGATTGAGAAGTCATTGGGGTTGAAGATTCTCCAGACTCCAGTGGACGAGTGTCAGGAGGAAGTGTGTGAAAATGGAGGGTGCACCAGTATGCTCATCATCACTAATGATCCTCTTGTCATCAACACAAATGGAACCTCAATCGTTGGCATCACATCGTATGTCGAAAGGAAATGCACGTGTGCTGCAAGGGAATTTTCTTCAGACGACGAAATGAAGTGTCAAGCAAACAGCTGCTACAATGGTGGACAGTGTCTCCAGTTGGAAAATGGCTTCAGGTTGGCATAGATGAATGGGTAGAAAGGTTTTGAGTTTAGTCAATTTTAATGGAATGCTATTTATTCTAACACTGACATGAAACGGCCTCACTAAACATATAGAGATTGCTCAAGAAAGATTTTTGGTATAGCTAAGTCAAACCTTATTCATATTTTATTTTAATTGGTAGAAAAGTTTCAAAATCAATCAGATTTTGAATGGGGTGCTATTTATTCTACCACTGCGATCAATAAAAATCTTATTAAAGATACAGAGACTGCTTCAGAAAATTTTTAATTTCAATGTAGCTTTACTTTGATTTAAGTTTAATTTTAATGTAATTAATTTTGATTTAATTGCACTGTCAATTTAATAATAGATTAAAAATAATTTCAATGCAGATGGTAACTGAATTTTAATTTTTAATTTAATTTTAATGTGAGTGTAATTTTAATATAATTGTAATTTTAATGTAATTGTAATTTAATTCTATTCATAATTATAATTTAAGTGTAATTTCCATGTAACTGAAACAGTGAACAAGTTTTTGGAGTGGATGTTGTAATCATAATTCAAGTGGCATACATACGTTTCATTCATTTATTAGCACAAATCATAGAACAATTTAATGAGAGGTCTGCACTAGCCATATGGTGTTAAATGTCATTGAGAACTAGTTTATTACATGATTTAACAAGACAATGTGCAGCAAACTAGAAGAGTCAGCAGTGGTGGGCCCACGCAAACACATGGAACCCAATCAATGGATTCTCAGTTGACAGATGTTGTGTGTATTGTTTGAAGGTGTGAATGTCTGTACGGTTTCAATGGCCCTCGATGTCAGCAGACGCACAAGAGCTTCTCAGGGAACGGCTGGGCCTGGTACCCTCCCCTGGCCCAGTGTGCAGACAGCCACACCAGTCTCGAGATCATCACAAAGAAGGACGAGGGTCTGATCTTCTTCAGTGGACCGGTGGATGAACTGACCGAATCAGAACCGGAGGATTTCATCCTCCTCGAACTGAGGAGTGGTTATCCTCTTCTGAGGATCAACCACGGATCGGGTGAGACGAAGCTGACGATCGATGGACGAGATCGACAGGGACAGGTGCGACTCCAGAAGCTCAGCAATGGACAGTGGCATCGGGTGGATGTCTTTGTCAGCGGAAAGGTTAGTGACCTCTGGAAAACCATTAAAATTATTGAATATTCTAAATCAGGCATGGGCAACTTGTTTTAACAGGGCCTCCCTAAGATTTTAAGGGCAGCTCAAGGGCCGTATGCCAATCGCGGGCTAATTTTTGCAGGTTCATTTGCCCCAGAAAATGAGACAATATTAAACTTTATTCAAATTAAATATTGCAGAATAAGTTGCTGAATAACCGTTAAAGTAAATGAAGATAATGGTTACGATGAAAACCTAATTATCTTAATACCTACAGTCCTACACTACAATAAAAAAACAAAATATGTTTTAAGGTAATCCAGTTTTAAGAATACATAAATTGGATGAAGGGTTCCAAAGTGCCAAGTACAAGGCAAATATGAAGATATGTCAAGGGCCGGTTCAAAGGTCCCCAGGGGCTGGATCCGGCCCACGGGCCGTATGTTGCCAACCCCTGTTCTAAATCATCATCAATGACGTTCTAAGTACTATGCCATTTCAGAGGCTTATATTATTTTTGAATGCTTTAAGAGCTGTCAATCCCCAGATAACTGAGATTTTGAGGTTATTACTATTCTTAACATTTTTGCTTTAATCTAAATCATAATAGAGTTCTGTACTATGAAGCATTGTCATTGTAGCATACAAAGTTATACATATTCAAATATTAGCATACCCAGCAATGCACTGTATAGTTTTTGATTTATATAGGGCCATTACAATTTTTCTTGGCTGTTGTAATTGTTAGCAAGTGCGTCTGGTTGTCGATCGATGTGAATCGGCTGTCGTCATTGAAGACGAAAGTTCACGAACTTCCTTTGTTGACCATCGACCTTGTGAAGCTGTTGGTGAGCTTACAGGTGACAGTTTGTTCGTCAGTGTCACCCAGCCATTGCAGATCGGTGGTCGAGTCAACCCCTGGGCTTCGTACCCACCCCAAGTGTCACGGGAGGGAATTCATGGTTGCATTAAGAACCTCATTCACAATGGAGAGGTAGGAATAACATTCTGACCTTGTCTAATCGTTCTAGGAATGATCTATCAGCCTTATCTAATGTGGATTGGTTAGAGCATTTGCCTTGTAACAGCGAGAGTGCAAGTTCGAGCCTCCACTCTTACAGTTACTCTGTAGGGACCTTGAGCAAGCCCGTCACTCAATGGATGCTTGAGCATTGGATAGTAAACCAAAATGCGGTTAGCAATTGGTATAATAAAGGATATACTTACTTACTTACTTACTTAGTGATGCTTAATAAATTCATAATAAGAGTCATATTAGTGATAATAATGATAAAATAAAAAATAATAATGAAATGTAATCTGATAAATTTGATAGCAATGTTATCATGGCTTCGTTTGAAGTGAATCCATTATTATCATTCTCTATTGTGTTGCTCTGAAAATGTTTTTTTGATCCTATAAGTTTTTTTTTAAAAGACTTTGACTAATAGTCATATTGAATTCAGTTACATATGGTTTATCATTTATCGAATCTATCATGATGTAGTTTTCCATTATAAACTATGCTATCTGGTGGTTAGTTAAGTTCAGCTTTCAAGTTTTTAACTGTTAAACAAGACTGCATTCCAAATGTTTGTATTTCAATTAAAAAATTTGAAACAAAGTTAATAAACAAGTGAAATGAGCAACGAGATTGAAATTTTCCAGATGTATGATCTTCACACGGGAAGATCTGGAGAGCATCGGAACAGCGTGGATGGTTGTCCAACAGAGGATGTTTCCTGTGGGCTGGATGACCCTCAGAAGTGGAACTGTGGCATCAATGGGACTTGCATTGGGAGCTTTGCTGGGAACTTCCAGTGCATCTGTCGGCCTGGTTGGAGGGGACCCAAGTGCAGCATTCGTAAGTTTATCTTAGCAGCGTTCAAATGACTGAATATCTAATCTAATCTAATCTATTGGCTTTTTAGTGCCATAATGTCCAAGACATCAGTCAATGACTGATGGAAGTTTCGAGTGATATTGCAAGCAAAAATCATGGTACACTGGAGAAATCAGGTCGAAATCTGATAGATGAGAGAAACCAGAAGCAGGCTACTGTGGGTGTTCATTGTGCAAGATGAAAGAGATGAGAAAATTCCCAATTCAGTAGTGATGACCTTAACTCAGATAGATATCATATAGTATCTATTCTGTAACTGAATTATAAATTGAAGTGTCTAAAGTTAGGTAAAATTGGAGTCCATGTCACACTTGTCATTTCAACTTTACAATATATTATGGTTTTTGTCTTGTACTCTGCAGCAACAACCACTAAAGACTTTCACGAGCAGAGTTTCATTGAGTGGGATTTGCAGGACCAATTCTTTGCCGAGATGAGTCGACATCTGCATCGATTCGATCTGCAGCTCATGTTTCGCACTCGCCAGGCGTCGGGCGTTCTGCTCAAAGCACAGAACACTCAAAAATCAGAATATGCCATTCTGGAGGTACAGTTGACGTTTCTGTCAGAGAGGTCTTGCTTCGCTTTTGTTCTCCTTTTAGTTCTTGTGAATGAATAGCTAATTATTTTCGGTTTAGTTATCAAAGTAACACTGCATAGTAGTATTAATGCAAATATGTAATTTCTTATTATTTTTATATTATTTTTATTACTAGTATTAATACTGTTATTACGTAGTAGTGCTCTTTGAAATCATTGGTTTCACTTTCACCTTTTTTTAATCTAAAGTAGAATTATTCCCTGGTGATTTTTAAAAAGCAAAGTCGAGAGATTATAAATCAAATTGTGAGTGTCTAAGTAGTTGTTAATTTGTACTTATTTATATCTATATTCTTGTTATTAAGGAATTCTTTCATATACTTTTATCTCAAATCCATGTGTTCCATCGTTCTTTCCAGCTAACCCATTCCCGACTGAGGTTCCGCTATAATCTTGGCAGTGGAGATCAAGATGTGACCTTGACTCATGTCAATGCATCGGACGGAGAGTGGCATTCGGTCTTTGTCAACCGGGTTGGGCAGTGGGTCGTGCTGCGGGTCGACTCTGGTGAGGGACGCTACTTCAACGAATCTTCCGGTCTTGTGGGAGGTCATGTTGAAATGCGCATCGCACAACGAGGTCTTCTTGCTGGAGGAGATATCCGATTTCCTTCAGCGGATTCACAGCCACTTGTTGATAACGACTTCAACAATGGTAGGCAATGATTGGTGCAGGGATTTGATTAGATTATGATATCTATGACTGAATAGGTGAATGATGATTATAGTAATATTAAACAAAGGTGTTTAATACTTTAGCGAATTTCAATTTTAGTCCAGGTCTTGCTTTCAGTTATTAAGGAGCTTGTATATAGCAGCCCTTCAAGGTAAACTCAGAAGAATTCCGAGTTTTACGTTCAAATATTGCTTTCATTGCTGATGGACTACGTCTGCTTACAATTTATTATTATTACTAATTCTGTTTCGTAAATGTTTGTATTAAAGGTTGCATGAACGACATTCGTCTGAATGGCGATTGGCTGCCAATGGACCAATCACAGAACAGAGAGAGCCATGCTGCCAATTACTCTCTACGCAGCCAGAACATTGAAGACGGCTGCACATCTAGCGCTTGTGTCTCTGGAAACATCATCTGTCCGTTTGGACTCGTCTGCATTGACCTTTGGAGATACGCACAGTGCAGGTGGTACCATCCATCATAACTTGGTCTTCTCTCATGAAGATATTTATTCACTTTATCCTATTTTTTCTCATCCAGTGTAGTTAGGTCTGGTGGGGTTCAAACCTGTTTTATCCTATCCTATCTTGTACTCTCTTATCCTATCTTATCATATCCCATATTATCCTGTCCTGTGCCATCCTATCCTATCCTAGGACAGGGATGGGCAGTATTTGCAATTATGTAATTGAAATCATGTAATTTGTCATTTGCAATTTGTAATTCAATTACATTTTCCAATATATTTTGTAATTTGAAATTATATTTCATGTCCCAAAGTAATTTGTAATTCAGTTACATTTCTCCGAGTAATTTGCCAACCCTGTCGTAGGATATCCTATACATATAAAATATGAAATAAACCTTTCATTACTTTCGAGGCTGTGAGGACAAACATTTTGCATCCCCCACCCTCGCGTGCTTACCAACCATCCGTAGGCCTAAAAAGGTTGCCACCCCTGGTGTATAGGTATGTAAGTTATCGGTGGACTGTACAGTCAGTGAATAAATACCTGAGTTTAATTGGGTGCTCATGGAGGCTATCTTAAACAGATTTCTATCCTGGTGGGGATTTGAACCCCGACCTCTTGATTGACACTCCAGCACACTACACTAGGCTATTATTGTATACTTCTATGCAGAGCATTTTAAGTGCATTTCAAAAGCGCTGCACATGTGACTACCTAACAGATCTAAACCAGTGCTTCCCAAACTTTTCAGTATCACGGTGCCGGAATGAACTTTTTGTGTCACGGACCAGCAGGAATTTTTCCACTGCAGAAGGACCGGTGTCAAATTTATTAATGATTTCTCTTTTTCGTTTCTGATCACCTAAATTCAGATTAAAATATTAAAACTGATTTGAACCCGATCTCTAGCCAATTCTAGTCCTGCACACTAACCACTATTGTATACCATTTATAATTTTATACAGTGCATTTAAGTGCATTTTCAAAGCGCTGCACATGATACTACCTAATGGATCTAAACAACGGCATTAGGCAATATTTAATTCTGGTTGTCTTGTGGTAGATGTCCTCTCGGACGCCGTCTTGTGGACGATTACTTCGCTGGTGCCATCTGTGAACCAATCAACGAGTGCTTGGAGCAGCCGGACATCTGCCACGAGGGACGATGCCTTGATACGGAGGACGGATACAGCTGCGACTGTTACTATGGTTACGGTGGACCGACGTGTGCTGAACGGCGCGAACAGCCAACAGCTTTCGTCAGCACCAGCGCCCTGCTCATCATTCTGCTCTGCATTGTCCTTCTGCTGAGTATGGCTTATTAATTATTTGGCACTTAATTAATTGATTTCCTTGATTGCTATGCATTGCATAGTTTTGAATACACCTGCATGTATATGCTTAGTTGAAATTCATAATCATAGTTAATAACTGGAATCATATTTTCTGTGTAGTTTCGAAGAAAACTTGACGACTTTGATGTAACAACATCTCATAGTCTCGTGGAATGGATTCTTGCTGGTATGTGGCTGAGCAACCACTTTGTTGGTTTTCACTGCCGCAGCCTGGGATAAAATCTTGAGGCTCCCTGTGTGTAATGAATCCACTGCCTTGTGAAGGCTATAATTTTTTTGGAGTACCTACGTAAATCCAATGTGCATGGTTTCAACTCTGACAGAATAGAGGTACAGAAATGAGCTAGGCACTTATGTACTTACCTAAAGTAGTTGTTATCTTATTGCTTTGCTTCTAGATGTAAATGGACATTCTTCTAAAGTAACTTGTGATTGGTCAGAAACAAACACTTGTGATTGGCTAGAAACGCTTATGATTCTGAAAGTTGAGGTTGTAATGAGGTTCAACTGTAAGTGTTGTCTCTTAAATCTCTTCTGTAGTGCTGATTCTGATTTTCATCATCTACACACGCCGAAGGCGAAAGCAGAAATACCCTGAACTGGTGAATGTCGACGATGATGTCCGAGAAAACATCATCCACTATGACGAAGAAGGAGTTGGTCAGTATGCGAGAATAACAATATAGCTGAATGTGTTAATGTTTGGGAATAACAGTATCAGGGTGGCCACAACTCTGGAAAACAGGGAAATCAGGGAAAACTCAGGGAATTTCTTAACTCTGGAAAACTCAGGGAAAACTCAGGGAATTACTCCATCACTCAGGGAATTTGTTCAGATCGATTATTTAACGCCTGTTTTGTGCAATAAATTATTATGTCTAGGATTGCTTAGTAGCAGAGCGTGAGCATATAACATTGCTGAAGGTCTTGCTAACAAAGTCGACAGAGATAGCAGCATTGTTCATTACACCAGGTTCTATTATGTTATTATTTAATTGTCTGTGCAGCAAAGATCTGAAAGTGAAGAAAGTCAAGCTGACTGAAGATGCAGGCAGTGCTGTGTTAAGCCTTGAGCATGAGATGAAAGAGTTAAAGAAATTGGACTAGTCTACATAGGGGCAAAGTAGTTTCAATTAGGTGCATTCACAATACATATTATTCATTCGGGTTCTTATAGCGCCTCTTCAAGGGGTCTACTCAGAGGTGCTCCCAACCACTGACATTAAGTTTCTGACTTGCACTCTAGTGATTGCATCTGCACCTGAAAAGATGTGATCTAAATTAAGTGAACATAGTAATGTTTCGATATTTTTGTTTTCACTAATTGATCTGAACTATGATGAGGAAAACAATATAAAAAAGGCGAAATGTGCAGCTATAAGGAGAGGAGGCCGCTCAAAGTTTTGTAACTTTTAATCTTTAGGTCTATATATAATAGGAAAGTGATTAAAATGTGCTCTGGAAAATTAAAAAAATGACTCTGGAAAACCTGGAAAACTCAGGGAATTTTAAAATCATATTTCTGTGGCCACCCTGAGTATGGCCATGTGTGTTAGTGTTTGGGAAATACAGTATGGCCAAGTGGGTTAGTGTTTGGGATTGACAGTATGGCTAAGTGTGTCATTCATTTATTCAGGAATGACAATGTGACCAAGTAATTCAGTATTCAGTAATGACTGTTTGGTAAAGTATATCCATATTGGGATTAACAGTATGCTCAAGGGGGTCAGTATTTGGGAATGACCATATGCCCAGGTAGGTCAGCATTCAGGGGTGAATGTTTGGCCAAATAGGTTCGTATCTGGGATTGACAGTATGCCCAAGTGGTAAAGTATTCAGAAATGACCATGTAGGCAAGTCATGGGAATATAAAAATTCTTTTAACTGGTGGTAACCACTTCTTTTTTGAATATGAATTCATTGTCAGAGATGATTCACATGTTTAAAATTTGGTAAATGTTTTAGTACTTGTTTCTGTCAGTGAATTCTCCATAATTCATTCTTACAGGAGAGCAGGATCAGAATGCATATGACATCAGTCAACTGAGAAAACCAATCAATGAGCCGTATAGAGGGCGCCACCGTGGAGAACGTACGCTAACGCCATCTACACTTGAAAGGCCACAACAGTTGATGCGTAAGAGCTTTCTCTGTGGCAGCCATATCTGTTCAACACTTTAATGACGAGCTGCATTAGTTTCCCACTTTTAGTATTCTCTCATTGTTATTGTTTTAATGATAGAAATATGTTTCATAATTTCTGCCAACTTATGACCCTATGAACTCGGCTATAAAATGATTATATTGACTGTAACTGACCCTACACTGACCAGTAGATACGATGGCGAGAGAGGGGCTGACCACACGCTTGCATATACCAAGGCTAAGAAAATAAAGTTGCTAGCCATTTTCAGTGTCCGACGTTAACTAATTACCGATAAGCATAATACGTAAATAATTACTAATAAAATATTAAATGAAGTTGAATGATCTGTGACTATCATTAGTTCACTGTCTTCATCGTTTCAGCTGGACACGTAGGAAGCAATCCAGATGTTAACGATTACATAAACAGACGTTTGAACGACGCAGACGCCAACCCCCATCAACCGCCCTTTGAGAGCGTTCGGGAATACGCATACGAGGGAGAGGGTAGTACGGGCGGGTCACTGAGCTCCCTGGCGTCGGCATCAGACGATGGCGATTTGGACTGGGATTATCTGAACAATTGGGGTCCAAGATTCCAGAAACTGGCAGACATCTACAGCGGAAGCGATATGTAGAAGCAGAAGATTCAGCCGGTTGATGTGCGAGATATGGCTCAAAGATATTCATTGGGAACGAGAAATAATCAAAAGATGTTACACGACAAGTTTGTGAGAATCCTATGAAGTGTGTAAATCTTAATGTTGTCGTGTGCGAAAGTAAACTGTTGCTGGTGTTGGCGAGAATGTGAGTGAAGTTAATTGTTGAAGGAGTGTGCAGCCTGTCAGCGGCATGCTTTGAACAGTCTGATCGAGTTTCATAGTCAGCGTTACACATATCGTTTTTCGTGTTGATAGCTCACGTAATTCTTTCTTGTGAGGTAGGAGCGTGTATGTCATGCATCGAAACTTCCTTAGGAATTGTATCATTATAACAGAAACATTAATAAAAGTTGGTTTGCGACATAAGTCAGCTTTAGACAATGACTTGATTAGTTGCTGTTTAACGATGCTCTGTTATTACAAAGATGATTAGCAATTTAGTGTTGCCCTCCTCCTGTATCCAGGTTTGGGACAGGCACCACCAGAGTACAGGTAGTGGCAGAGTTAAAAATGAATTCTTTTAATATGACCTCAATATAAGTACAGTATTTTATATTGCTCTCAAACAAGGCGTTTGTCTAGTGCAGTTAATTGTTACCATTCCGTGCAAAACTGAGCAAGATAACTTTTCTTGCAAATTTACAGGGCGAGAATGTCATGATTCTATTTGTAAGTTCTGTGTTTATTTAGCTATACTTCAGTGCGACTGTGTGTGGTACAGATGAATATCACCATTAGACCTTCAGCTTGTTACTTTATTAAAGTTGGATTGAGTCCAGAATCATGGTCAGTTTTTCTGTTAGTAATGACAATTTTAGAGTTGCATATATTTTTTGGTTTACTTGGCATGATTAATATATACCGTGTTAGCGCTTGGCCAGAAAGTCGCAAGCACACATCCTATATCCAAATTTTATGATTGGTTTAACACAGAAAGCAACTAATGTCTTGTTTACTATGCTAAGAGCACTACGAACGTTCCCTGATTTGAATAGATAAATTTCCCATTACTCTGTGATATTCCACTGTTGTGAAGCTGTGCAAACGAAGTAAATGGGATTGATATTATGTGTATCATTTCCCTGATCATGAGTTTAGTTTATTACTGATTAGTTAAATAGCAGTCATTTAAATCTGACATTTTAATGGTGTCTGCCTGCATTCCGGATATGTTTGTATTAACTTTGATCTGATAGTAAAAGTACATCTATTTGGCTGCTTTTAAAGAACTCTTTAGTGTGCTACAGCCTACAGATCTTGTCCACTTAGTTATTTCTGTCTTTCAGATTTTCACTGATATAACTGTAGCTCATGTCATTTCCACTTGGACAGAAAATATGATGGCGAATATCGATGTTAGACGCCAGTACTCAGTACATTGTGACATGTTATTGGTGACTGATAAAGCACTTGCCTTGTAATGCGGAGTCTGAAAGTTCGATCCTTTCCTGTGCTGTGTAATTGCTGTGTAAGGACATCAATCAAGTCTATGATGCAGTATTCATTACAGCCATTGGTTGATGTCTAGTCGTTAAGTAACTTTGAAAAATATAAGTAAATATATAGCCGCATTCTTTGGACCCATTTTGGGCAGTTATCCAGCCACCAGAGTCCAGTGGCACAACGCGGGCCAGCTTTATGCCCAAGTAACGTTGGCTGGTTGGGGTTGCATGATATTCTGTTTATGAATTTGTTGTATTGTGTGTTGCATTGAATTCTTGTTCTTACTTCATCACTGGAGCCACAGTTGTTGAGGTTGCATTCAATGGACTTGACCAGGAGCTATATCACATAGCACAGTGATAACATGGTCCACAATTGTGGGGATTGCAGACTTGGACCCAGATCTTTGTAAGATGGGATTGACGTACTGAGAACCTAGTATCAAGGACCTATTTACGCTCAGGACTGGAAACTCCTTTTTAACATCATGTTACTAATTTTGTGGGCTATAATGGGTTGGTCAGGAAAATATAACGTCTTGTTTACATTAAACAAATGCATCGAGTTAATTATATTTATGAATGAAATTCGATTATTAATGCTGAAGTAAAATTTGCCTGTGGAGAGTTGCTGAAGTAAAACATGTTTGATATTTGTCATAAAAACTGAAGTGGAGCGATATCTATGGTTAAGGATGCAACCAGATGTACAATTATTTTCACACGAGTTACCATTCTTGTTACCATTCCTTGGTACTGTACTAAATATGGAGTCCACTTATTTAAAATCATGAGGTTCAAAATATGAAGTTATGCCATTAGGGATTTAATGCTGGGCTTACCAAGTAGGCCCTATTATAGTGTTTTTCCTGTATTTTTCTATTTCAGTTGTCTTCAGAAAGAGTAGTTGATAGGAAATTTTTTCAAGTGCAAGTAGATGATGTGTAACGAGGAGTGTGAATAGGCCTACTTGTCGTTTAAGTGCTGTTCGATATTACAATGATGTCATCTGTTGGCAAGCTCGTTATCAGATGTTGCACAAACCGACTTAAGTTGTTCATGAACTTAATACCAACGATCTGTGGCTTAATACTCATCAATCATAATAATCGCCGTTGACATGTCTATTTCCTCAGTTATCGTCATATTTGAAATACATAAGTACACACAGGGTCCGATTTGTCAAAAAAGAAGCAGGGGGGTCGAGAACTTTGTTCACTTGGATTACATTCTTGAATAGAAATATTAGCATAAAATATGCCCCTATAATTGTTCTGAATTTGTTGAGTTCCGGAACCTTCTGTTGTAGTGCAGTGTGTAAAAAAAGCACTGAGACCCCTAGTAGGCCTATATACTATTCTATATAAAACTGTTTGAAAGTAGCGTTCATATCTGATGGGGTGGGTCGCAAGTAATTTTTTAAATTATTTTCAATCTGCTCAAAGTTCTTTCTGCAGTACAATTAGGCTACCAGATGGCCCGAACGGGGCACTGCATGTACTGCAGTGGCCGAAGTAACAGGAAGAGTGAGATACAATTTATAAAGTAATTATGGCAGTGATTCCCAACCTTTTTGAGAGCATTGCACCCTTACTAGCCTAACGGCAGATCACCTTTGACCTTAATATAAACTATATTTCTTTCAAATTAGTTCTTTATTTTAGTGGGGAACGCCTGCATATTGAAGTAAGCAAAAAGTGCCATCTTGCAAGAATTTTGCATAGTGTGAGAAAAAAAGTGGTGTAGCAGTATATATGTTCTGTACCTTGATACCTCGGAGGGTCGCAGGTTGACAGCCAGCCTAGTGTGCTAGCCATTGACTATTCAATGGACCTGCCTTCGGGCAGAGAACTCCTCATCACCATAATCATCATCATTTAAAAACACCCAACCTCAAGGTTGACAGCCAGCCTAGTGTGCTAGCCATTGACTATTCAATGGACCTGCCTTCGGGCAGAGAACTCCTCATCACCATAATCATCATCATTTAAAAACACCCAACCTCAAGGTTGACAGCCAGCCTAGTGTGCTAGCCATTGACTATTCAAGCCATCACTGTTTAAGGACCTTGAGCAAGCCCTTCACTTAATTGCTCTGAGCCAGCAATGTTCTGTTTTATGGTCAATAGTACACGTGTGAACTTTGAAAGGAGGGTAATATCAAATACAGGTGTATTGCCGTGCATTGCATTGAGTATTTTGCACCCACTTGAATATCACATATAATCCAGTAACACATACAAGAACTCCATGTAAGTGACTAATTTGCTATTATTTTCATACTTAAAGTTAAACAGACCAAAACATGAATAGTGTAGGCCTAATGGTAGGCCTATGTCAAAACTAGCACATACACGCAGACATTCACTACTATTCTTTAACGTAACTGCATAGCCTACACCATGAAACTAGCTAGCCTTAGTCATTCAGTTAATGTTGTTATTATTAATAGTTATTCATTCATTCATTCATTGCATAAATTTATATAGCACCCCTTCAAGGCTAGGCCTACTACTCAGAAGTGCTCCCGATCGCAGCACTGTTAAAAAGAACCTCGTCGAGGTTGGAATAGAACATATCTGAATGAACTCTAACACATTAATTAATTATATTATTACTGACTTCTTCAGCATTTATGTCTAATGCACAAGGCAACAACTAATGGCACACAAAACCCCCGTTGTAATCAGGTGGAAATGCCGGTCGCTTTGATGAGAGAGACAGCCGATGCTGAATAAACAACTTAAGAAGTGAAGTTTAGGCTTATATCAAATTACCACAGATTGAGCAGAACGAGCAGAAACAGGCAAGTATTGTTGAAAAGTGATCAGATTGAAATAAAGGGCCTCATTGTGAATACTGTGAATGCCATGGCTTGAGTTCAATGTCCACGCACCCTGATACTCAATTTGAGAAAGATTCTTTTTTGAAGAGCAGGAAGCCAAATGCTTCAATTTAAGTACACAGACCGTAGCATGTATGACTAGAAATATTATATTAATATTCCAGTGCTTAACCCAGACAACAGCATAAAGTTTCAAATCAGAAAACTTAACTTGCTGCAAGTTCCATTCCAGTTCGACTGCAGGACCAGACAGATGGTAACCAGTCGTTTCACAATACCCGGGACCCATTATTGTCTTGCTCAAGTGCCTTCCACCTGGACTTGACACAATGTTTACCTACAGCATACAAAAGAAAAAAACATGATATGCTTATACATGGGTAAGTTATGTGGTGTCCGTATGCCTATATAATTATGATTGACGTAATGTATGTCTGTCTGTAGATATTGTTCTAGACACGTCATACATGGCCTTGAAGGAGATAACTGATTGTCGTTTTGGTTAGCCTTAAAGGTGCTCTTTAGGCCATAGAAAAAGGGCTATTACATACCTAGACGATAAGCACTTCGTTTCAAGGGTCAAATAGCAGCATTTCTTGCAATGCATTTGGTGTAGAATTCTGCTCAGATGTCAGTGGATAGTACAAATAGGCGTAAATTTGCCTCATTTATCCAGACAGAGGCCTAATTTGGCAGGCGGTAACTACTTTGATGCACATTTGCGATTGTGAAAAAAAACCCAGAAGATTGCTTTGTTTTCATGATATAATTGTTTCGGTGAAATAGGAGCTTGATTTAAAGTTAACTTGCTTATCTGGAGCTAGGCTAGTCTATGCTGCACCAGCTCTTTCGAACGGATTCCAAAGACCTCCGTGAGTTTGCTCATCTTTCTTTCTCGTCTCTTAATCTCACCTCTCCTCCGCTTGCACTCAGATTTGCTACGTAAGTTTGCACTCATGATTGAAAACCGAACTCTTCTACAACACGACCACCATCAGATCCTGAATCTACTCTTGCGATACAACACGACCACCATCATCACCGATTACCACCGTAGCACCATGTTGCTCCTCGGCTTGACCTCCCGGATTTTGACCTGAACAAACAGAGGAGTTTGGCTATTGCGGACTTGATTTGATTTAGCGCCGGGGTATACATGTAGCCTAAGCTGGTCTCCGTGGCATGGCTTTTGTGGGCGCTGAAATTTTCGATGATTAAACATTACATAACATTGCATTACACTATTGCACTACATTAAAGGACGATTAGCCTAAACAAGAGAGTGTGAGGCTTTACTTTAGATGTTTATAATGCATTGTTGAACAAGATACCACATTGTATTACAGCTTAGCACAATACTTTGGTCTGCATTGGAGAGATGGCAGAAGCATTAGGAGGAGATACTGCACACGCCAGTGCTCAGCCGCCATTCGAAGAAAATCTTCAGGCTGGAGGTCAGTATTGTTGTGCTAGAGAGTGCTCAGGAGGTGATCAGAACATGCACAGGGACTTTAAATGCTACTTCTCATGGTTTTGGGATTAACTTGAGATTTATTGTAATTATTATTAACAGTTGGAGTCATTGTATATTTTTTATTAATTATTATTATTTGGAATTACCAAAATTTGGAATTATTATATATTACTATTAAAGTTGGAATCTTTATATTACTATTAGTTAGTAATTATCAACTTCTAAAGTGCCAGTGTCTAATGCACAAGGCATCAACCAATAGTAGGCCAAACCAAGGGTAAAATCAGCCATATTGTATGTGAAGTGATAATCTATTGCCAAGCTATAGGTCAGAGGTTGAGATTCTCACCAAAACAGAAAGATATATGAAAGTTGTCTGTCTCCAGAATTTCCTCGGTTGAAGTTACTAAGTTCGAAATGAAGTACTGAACTGTAGACTGAACTTACATTGCTTCAAATTTACTTTGATTTTGATTAGCATTATTCTGTAGGATGAAAGTGTGGTATTGATTATAAAACGTGGTAGGCCTATTTCTTGACTGAAACTTCATCTGGATTTATTTCCTCCATACACTGTTTTCATGTTGTCTTCGTAGGATTTTGGCTTGCATGCGGATTCTTCTTAGTAGCAACCAGTGATTCATGCCCTGAGCATTACACAGTGTCATTTTAGAAAGGTGTTACATAATTTTCCTGCATAATTAGGTTACATTGTGTTTTAGGTCCTGGAAGTGATGAGGAAAACATGAACAATGTCCGGCATCTGCTTGTTGAACGAATGGATCCAGATTTCGGACTTATAGATAAATTACTTCAGTTGGGTGCCTTGACTTATCCTGAAACAGGGCTAATCAAAAGCGAAAAGTCAATCTTTGATCGAAATAATAAACTCTTGGAGCTAATTTTCAGCAAAAAGAATCATCAGGCCTTGTTGACAGCACTGACAGACACCGGGCAGAAACACCTCTTCAACTTAGTGAAAGGAAATGGAGGTATGCAGGTTGTGGTCACTGAAGGGGAAAGATATACATGTGCAAGAATGTACATACCATATTACATGCATCTACATTCCTAGAGAATCTGATATGGCACTTTGTGTGTGCCTCCTAGAATGCTAGATGTAAGAAATCTGTTTAGTGTATGGAGAGGCATCCTGTGAGTTTAAATGCAGGATTTATTATGTTTCTTGGAACTACAATTCAGAATGTGAGTGGTTTTTCGAGATTTCATATGCCACTGCAGTATTTTGCTCCAACTGCTCAGCCATGTCTTCAGATGAGAGCAAAATGCATACTATGTATGGAATGGCCCGAATGGGTTTAAGAAATAGTAGGATGCCATAACAAAATATGATTAAGAATAAACATTAAGAATAAGAATAACAGAGGACAGTGTATTTCTGACTGAGAAGCTTTTATCTTACGCATTCTAATCCATTATTGCTGCTGGGTAATAATAATGGCAATGACAACAGCAACTGTTATAGTAGCTGCTGCTTGTACGATGCTGCATTTGTTTATGATGACAGGTTACAGACCAGAATATGGCACAGTTTGGCCACTTCGAGAGAGAGAAACACAAATATTGGATGCAAATCGTTTCAACCTGGTTGATATTATAGATCCATGTGATCTGATCACAAGAATGTTTAGTAAGAGTGTCATCAGTAACAGGCAGCATAGGTACATCAACGGCCTACCCAACAACACAGATAAAGCTGAAGCGCTGTTGGATATTTTGAGGCGTGGCAGCGAAGAATGTTACTGGAAGACAGTATTGTGTCTTCAGGAGTCAAATCAAAGCGACGTTGCAGAAATTCTGGTGGAAGGAGGAGGTAATATTCTCTGGATTTTGTAAAAATTCAGGTTAGCAAACAGTGTACTACTTAAATTCTGAGGTCAGTGAGGACAATCGAACAATGGATAGCTACTTCTGATTGTTTAAATTAATGTAATATTACACATCAGGTGGAGGTGTATCTTCACCCACTAAACTTTAGACTATAAACAGCCTGGAGATGAGCCTTAGAACAGGAAGATTAGCAGTCATGGTTAAATGGCAAGGCTTCAGAAAAGGGCACGTCATTAATGATGATGGTGATGTGACTCAGAGCTTTCTTGTTAATTTTCATGCAAGTCTTTTTGCAATGCTATCAACAACATGAGATGTGAATCCATACAAAGCTCGTGCCAAGCATTAGTTTCAGTGACACAGAACTCTTCGTTTTTCAATCATATCTTGAGACACTAAATCCTTTGGACTCAGAAATTCTGCATCACCTTAGTCCTTCATGTGTCAGTACATAAGTTCACGGTTTTCGTCTTGGCCTTCAGCCTCCTGCTCTGTGAAATTCTGCAACCATCTCCTTAGTCTATGCTGCACCAGCTCTTTGGAATGAACTCCCAAAGATCTCCGCCAGTTTGCTCATCCTCCTCTCTCGCCTGTTAATTTCACCTCTCCTCCGCTTACACTCTGCTACTTTCCACTCACGACTGAACACCAAACTCTTCAAGCTATCTTGTCCTAATTCTACTCCTGTGCCACCACATGGCCACTATCATTAAGGCTTTCCACCGTAGCACCATGCTGTCTCCTCTGTTTGACCTCCGTATATTTTGACCAGGCACCGGAACGGATAAAAAAACCTGGCTATAGTGGACTTGGAAATAATGTTGCACTGCTAGTGAATAAGCTGATCTCCCTGCCGTGCCTTTTATGTGGCGCTGGGAAATGTTGGAGATTTGCATTACATTAGATTACATTACATCATTAAGAGCACTAATTTTTCATTTGCTGCTTAATAGCCATGTGTAGAACACCTCTGAGGCTTTAGAGACGCTACACATTTTGAGTCTGGCTTAAGTCAATTGGTTGGTTGATCAACCGATACATTACTTATACATGTAAAAGTAAATTACATTTTACTGCATGACAAGTGTTGATTTAATTAGTTTTATTTAAGTTTTGGCACAGGTGCATGTTTCTAATGAGGGTGAGGCAGAGCAGGTAAATGAGGAGGAAGACCACATTCTTGAAGCCATGGAAGCCTTACTTCAGAACTCAACGCTTCCTCAATACCAAAGAATAAGGGAACGTTTAGACCTGCGAATTATGCGAGCCAAGAAAGGACAAAGCATAGTCTTTTACATCTACTGCAAGACTCTGGAGGAACTCTTGTACTTGTATGACTTCCTGAGCAAAGAAGAGTTCGATAAATGTATTGCAACTGTCTTTGATCTGTTGATTTCTAAAAGAGAAACAACAGTGTCGGCAGTTAATTGGTCAGACGAGGAGTTTGCAAGATTCAAGAAGTACTTTGAGGGTAAGTTTACACTGTAATTAGAATGGAAACACTTTTTGGAAACTGAGATGGCTGAAACTGTGCAAACAGTCAGTTTGTTGCTCAATCACTGTTCCTCACTGTTCCTTGTACTTCACAAAACTTCGTCTGAGAGGTCATCCGACTTTCTAATTTTTAATTTATTGCAATTAATGTGAGGTTTTCATATAATTATACTCACATTAAAATTGATATGCATGAGTAGTTGATAAAGTGATGATTTAAGCACAGGTAGCGGACAAACACACTTACATACTTACACATACACACACATGCACACATACAAGTACGCACACATACAAGTACACACACATACAAATGCACACAGGCTGACACAGCACACATACACACGGACATGGCACAGGGACCTGCCACACTAGTGTGGTCCAAAATATTTAAAGTTGGAAATGCATTGCTCCACAAGGCTGCCCTTGTTACACATGAAAACATGAGTCTCTATGCAAAATATTGGAAAGATTGGATTATATTTAGAGGTCGCTATGTTTTTCGAGTTTTTGCTATATATTATGAACTTGTCAAAAAAACTAGGGCTGGTACTGATTAAAATAATTTTAATCGATTAGTCTCCAAATTTTAATCGATATTAATCGATTAAATGGATTAATTTGGTCCATATTACATAAAGCGTGAAAAACTGTTTAGACTGTATACACTGCAAAAATCCTTCACTCATTCGACGTGCTAAAGTTCAAATTGTCAAACTCAGAAATGTAGTAGTAACTACCTTCTATCTACCAAAATCTTTAATAATTTCGCCATCTTCGACTTTTTTTCTCAGCATTTACCTTAAATGCAAAATGATCGCTTAATTTTCCACTCAATGTTTCACATTATTACTGTTCGCTATATTGTTTATTCTGGAAATAGGTCGTTTATCGTCATAAAATAGGTAAGAAAATTAATCGAAAATTAATCGAACAATTCGAAATTAATCGATTAAAAGTTTTAACGATTAATCGCTTAATTAATCGTTAAGATCCGCAGCCCTACAAAAAACATGTGTAATTTTGATTTTTTTCAAATCAGTTATAATTTTTTTCAAGTCAGTTTTGATTTTGAACAATAAACAGCCCCAATTAGAAATATATACTGCAGTGTTACTGCTTAGTCAGGCTGCATTAAATTTGTAATGAAATATAGTTTGGATTATTAAAGAAGTTATCCAGTCTGCATAAATCCCATCATTGAAGTGCGTGAAACCCGCAACCCACTATTATTTCATTTTGCCTTCGTTGGAACAGACAATTTTCCGATGACTGGAGACAAGTTGCAGCAAGCATTGTTTCTGTGACTCATCCTTATTGCATCATTGAAAGAATGGATCAGAGCCACTCCACGTTCTGCGCAGTCATTGATGACCATCAACAGTTTGACATTTGCCTTCATCGACTGGAAAGTAGGGTCCAGTGGTCAGGGAGTAGAACTGCAGGGCGGAGACTTAGGGGGGACGGCGGGGGACGGTCCCCCCAAAACTTGAGGTGGGGGGGGACGGAGCTGCTTATATCCCCCCAATATTTCTGAAAAATATAATAATAATAGCTGTGAGTGACAGCTGGTTCTTATCAGCACTCAAATTATAGAGCAATTTTGTTCAGATTATAGCTTAAAATGCTACCATTACAGTGTGGAAATTCAAAATAAATCCATCCCCAAACTCAAACACGACTCAAACTACATGTAAGCTACGAGTGACAGCTGGTTCCTATCAGCACACAAATTATAGAGCAATTTTTTTCAAATGACAGCTTCAAATGCTACCATTATGGTGTGGAAATTCAAAGAAATTTAAATGGGGAGGAGCACATCCCCTCCCCAAACTCAAACACGACTCAAACTACATGTAAGCTACGAGTGACAGCTGGTTCCTATCAGCACTCAAATTATAGAGCAATTTTTTTCAAATGACAGCTTAAAATGCTACAATTACTGTGTGGAAATTCAAAAAAATGTAAATATTCGCCAGTCCCCCCAAAACCCAAGACCAAGTCTCCGCCTATGAATTTACTGTAGAAGCCTTTGATAGGAAGGCTGTGGGTTGTTCTTGACCCTGGATGGTAAGAAGATCAGACAGTTTTAAAGATCCCCTTGTGACATACGCTTCCAGTGGAGTCTGGTGGTCGAAGGATTTCCTTTTCAGACGCTACATGGATAGCGGATTAGGTGGATGAGTAAGATTGTATTGCCAGAGCAGCCTCGATGTCTTCAATGACACGCTCATCAAAGGAAGCGCGTGGCTATAAGATGTTCGAAGAAATAGCAGAGATGACAACTGAAAGTTACTTTAAATCGACCTCAAACTGTAACTCCTTCAATCAGCAGAAATCTTGGCTCATACAACTTCCAGTGCTTGCGAACACCCGACTCAGCACGCTGTGCGGGATTCTAGCTATCTCCAGAATTACCAACGCAGCGACTATTGTTGCTTTCGTGGCCTCACCAACTGTTAGTCTATTCTGGTAATGCAACATGAAATTCCTCAGGATTGCCTCAGTTTTTGGGAGTCCAGCCCCAAGAATGTGTTTGTCAGGCATCCCAACAACCAACATTGTGGGGAACTCCTGGTTGATTCCAGTTCCACCATAGCTGCCGTTTTTGTCACGTATGAGCTTTTATTGCAGAAAGGAAAAAAACATGTGCTGTAAGCTTATTTCATATTCAAGGCCGGCTTCACAGATTAAAATAATACTCTATTCATGCTAAATTAGAATTATCAGCATATAGAGCAATATTGAACAATCCAATTGTATTTGAAACGAATTGTAATGAAAAGTTGGCATGCAAAATCTAAAAATTAGCTATAGGCTATGCCAACAACCGTTCATCTATCAGAAAGAACTTGACACAAGTGTTTTATTTGTAAATAAGCTTATTATTCTTTTATTTACTTAAATACAGATGACATATTGATCATGACTTAGAAAGATGGTGCTTGATGTTCTTGGGTGCTAATTTTAATTTATAATGCAGCTATTAACGCGTCGGATGCACAATTTTTTAAATTTCAACAAAAAGTGTCAAAACCTGGCGACCTCTACACATGCTCAGATCTCTTCAATATTTTTCAATTTAAAGTCTTCTAGTCAAGTGTAACAGGGGCAACTTTGTGGAGCAGCATATTTTGAAAAAATATTTTTTACCATGTAAGTTTGGACCACACTACTGGCACACACATACATGCGCACACAAACACATACGACATACACACACACACACACATACACACACACACCACACACACACACACACACACACACACACACACACACACATACACACACACACACACACAAAAACACATTCACACATCAACAAAACTCAAATAAAAACATATACACTCAAACTTTGCACACTTACATACAGACCATGCAAGCACATACGTACATACACACAAATACACACAGATACACACGGATATAGCACAGGGACCTGGCACACACATAGAACACACACAAACACATACACACATATCTACACATACAAAACAGACATAGAACACACACAAACACATACACACATATCTACACATACAAAACACACATAAACACACATACATACACAAATTACGCATACAGACATATGCACACATGCACCTAGCACACATACATACAAACACAAATACACACATGCACACTCGGACCTGGCACACACATAGATCCACATACAAACCCACAAACACGCACATGGACCTGGAAGAGGAGCTGGAACAAACATGCATGCACATACATTTGCAGTTAGCATACTGACCTAAGTGCATTTTAGAAAGTTTATATTGTTTGAATACAGTTCTTAACGTCTCGTCAAAAAGAGCCCTCTAAGTGTAGCCTATATAACAATAGGCCTACACTTGTGTATAAACTTTACAACATAAATTCATATGCCATTATCATTTATATTGATGGAATTGGGATCTACCTGTGGCAATAAATCATTTTCATCAATCCAACTTCTGTTTACTCAAAGAATTATTTCATCAATCCAACTTTAATATAATTATGCAAACAATTATTTGCATCAATGCAACTTCTATTATTTTATGCAAAGTATTATTTTCATCAATGCAATTTCTATTTATGCAAAGAATTAGTTTTCACCAATCCAACACAGTATTGTTTTCATCGATCCAACTTCTGTTTACACAACGTATTATTTTCATCAATCCAACTTCCATTTAGGCCTACGAAGAAATTATGCCAAGTCGCAAACCATTTGATGATGCTTCCGGTGTTCGCTTATGGTGTAGGCTACATTTGAAACTATTTTAACGTCGAGTATAATTTCCGACGCTAGCACCCGGTTTTACCTAATAGCCTATAGGCCTAGGCTACTTGTGAATTATGAATTGGTAGCAACATTATGCATTTTGCATATAAATGCACAGAGGTGGCAACGAACAAATAGGCTAAAGACTTAATAAATTTTACTTTAATAGTAGTGCCAGATGGAAAGTTGTTTTGCATGTCGATCCATGTGCTAAGATTTATAGTTTTGTAATGAAAGTTTTTAAACTGAATCATGCGATCATTTCAGTACAGTGCATTCTATATTACAACAATGGGGCAACATCTTCCTGCTATCTTTGTTTAGGAATAGTCGTATAATCTAGAGCTGCATCGAGCATACTTCGCAATAGATTTTTTTATTATAATTATTGATGGTCCGCTATATATATTTTCGTTTATTGAGAAAAACAATCTGACAAAAACGCAAAAATGCTAACATGAGTGATAATGAATAATTAAAGTTCATTAGAAAATTTTAGAATAAACTAGTAAATATTTTTATATAATGATCTGGGAATAAATTGAGAGTTGTCCTTGGGTGGGAGAGTATGGTTGTGTGCTCTAGGTCTTAATTGGTGAGAGGAGAGGGGTCGGAGTGGAGGTAGGAGTTGGTGAAGTATACATGCTTGGGGTTGTGTAATATGGAGAAAAGGATTTTCGCATCGGCTATATTGGCAAGTTCAGAGACTGTTGGAAAGGATTGCTCTAGGTAGCCTAACCTAGGCGTTTGGCTCTTTTTAGGAGTTTTCCAGGCGTTCTTTATCGGAAGCCAGGGTGAGACCGTGAGACCCCACCAGGATGGGGAGGCATATAAAAGTTTAGCAACGGTAGGCTAGTGGCTTTGGTTACATTATAAATGGATGAGGTCTAACGGGTTTGGTTATATTTCCATGTTGTAGTTGAAGCTGATGCCTTTTGCAGTAAATTAGACAGACACCGAGAGTTTCTGGAAGAACGAATAGATCCAGACTTTGGTCTTTTGGATCGACTGCGATCTAACATAGGAGGTAAACATTATTATTACTAGATGTTTGCCCATCCTAATGGGTCCTACTGCTCTTGTTAGACGACACTCAGTTGGTGAGGTTTCCAAACGGTAAGTTCCTCCAGACATATGTTGAACTTTGGGATGTTTTAAACTCTGTCCACTGTGCCGTAGCAGCGTCTATTGTTCCTGATTCCTGAACAATATTCATCATATATTCGTTTATTGAGCTCATAGCTGATATACCGCAGCCATTTACAAAGAATGAAGAAATGTATTAGAAAAATATTTAAAAATCAAATCAAATAAATAAAGAATTCAATCGGTCATAGTCAGATAGAGGGGACCGTGGTCGAGTGTCTGTACAGTACTCGGGAAATGTAGTTTCGCTCGTCCTTTCATTAACATTGACTAGAAGTGTTCATAGGAGACTGAGAGTTACGATTATGTTTGGGAATAAGATGTCGAGTTGAATCTCATGAAGGGCTGAAGGCTGGTGAGTAGGCCTAACAGAAGCGGTGATGAGTGACGTTTCCCGAGATTAATTGCATAATTAAATAGCTTTTAATAAAAGTGTTATATTTCAGTCACCTCAGTTCCCCAGAAGCCCGATAAACGATAATGTTATGCGAAAAGTAACAATTGTTACTTTTCGCATAACATTATCGTTTATTTCGCGTCCACAGAATGATGTTGGATAATTGCTGTTTCATTCATTCATTCATTCATTCCGGAAATTTATATAGCGCCTCTTCAAGAAGCCTACTCAGAGGCGCTCCCAGCCCAGCCACGGTCTAAGAGAAAGGACATGAGCAGTTGGCAGAAAGCAGGCAAATTATTCCGGGGCAGTAAGGCAGTGGCGTAACTAGGGGTTCGTGCGCCCGGGGGCAAGAATTTCCTGAAATGTTTTTTCTTACTTCCGCCAAAAATTCTGATGATTTTTTTTTGCTTTTCCGTATTTTTCCATGAAAAAATGGTTAAATTGTCAGAAGCCTCATTTTGCGCCCCCCCCACGCCCGCGCCCCTACCAGACTCATGCCATAATAGGTACTTTTTTGTATTTTTTTACCTATTCTTGCCTGATTTCTTTAAAAAACATTTTTCTAAAGCCTCATTTTGCGCCCCCCCCGTCCTGCGCCCGGGGGCGGCCGCCCCCTGACCCCCTCTCGTTACGCCACTGAGTAAGCGTAACGCAAGCAAGCGAGAGCCCATTCCAAGTGGAGGGGCCAACAACCGAGAAGGCTCGACGCTGTCTGACCGAGGAGCGGGCCCGAGCCCCGAGGGACCAAGAGCTGCATCATCACATAGATGATTTGCGTCGCACTCCACCTTTCTCCAGGCTTGGGACTGGCACTGCCCGACCCGAGTATGGAAAGAAGTGTTCATTTTTCATTGACTATATCCTATGGATGAGCACCAGTGGCGTAAACAGATTTTAACACCAGGGGGAGCGAGGACATAAATACCTAAATAACTTACCTAAATAAATAATTTATTTTTATCTTCGTATTTTAAATAGATACAGTAAAACTCCCAAAAGGTGGAAAAAGCAATATGTACAGTAAATTAGTAATACTAATGGTACTGTATATTATTGTATAGTACTCTAATAGTACAATAGCATAACAGTACAAACACCGACCCTCGCTCCATTTTCCATCTTTAGACATATAGCCTATATACTGTATCTTTCAAAGCTGTTGCCTAGCACATCAAATCAAATCAAATCAAATCATTTTTTTATTGACCTTCATGAACAAAAATTGCCAGATTACATGAAAACACACAAATGCTGAGGAAAGGTAAAAAACGAACAGCCAAAGATATTCAATGTAAGTATTTACGTACATACAGTTTTAAATCCGCAGTAGATAGCATAATGGGTTAGAATAGAAGGGTCAATAAAGGAGACCTAAAGGGACCTAGGTCCCGCTAATAAGGCCCCCAGTTTCAATTAGAGAAGCGATAGCCGTTACCAAAAATAAGGTGGTCTTTAGTTATGCATTGTTTATAAGTAACTAAAATAGCAGAAAACATAACTGGAATTAAAAATAAAATAAAAATAAAATAATAAAAACCAAAGAGATAATTACATGGAGATAGTCACAATAGAAAAGGAAAAAAGATAGGAAAAAACAAAATTAAATAGGAACACGACAGTAACCTATTACTCAGACCTGCAGAGGGTTATCCAGAGACAGAAGGTAAACACGGAGCTTTTTTTAAATACATGGAGGTTGGGAGTATGTCTTAGAGAGAAGGGGAGACTGTTCCAGGCTCTTGGGCCCCATGAGATAAGCGAGAACTTACGTATATTAGTGCGAGATAATTCCACAAAATACTTATTGCTTTTGTTGCGCGTGTTGTAAGTGTGCAGGTCAGAACTAGATTTAAAGCAATTGGAAAATGCAATTGGGAGCTGGTTATAAGTATAACGGTACATAAATTCAGCCACTTGATAGAAGTTAATTTGGTCTATTCTCATTATTCCAAGGTCTTGAAATAAAGCAGAAGTATGAGAATTAAAGGGGGCCCTGGCCAAGACCCGAACCACTCGTTATTGGAGCGTGAGAAGCCTCCCTAGCCTAGTTTTATAATTTGATGCCCAGACTACATTTCCATAAGAGAGGTAAGGGTATACAAGGGAGTAGTAGAGGCTGAGAAGAGTTTTATTTGGTAAGAGTGTGGAAATGCGCGTTATCACCCCTATGGACTTGGCTATTTTGACTGAAACATGGGTAAGATGTTCTGACCAGTTGACGTGTTGGTCGATAAAAACCCCCAGAAACTTAACAGAGGCAACTCTGGGCACTTTTATATCGTCAATTAATATAGTTTCATTAGAATGCGGTAATAATTTACGACCAGATTAGAACAATACATAGTTAGATTTACTTACATTCAGGGACATTTTGTTAGCTTTAAACCAGTCAGAGATTAGTTTAAGTTCATCGTTTATCACACCCACTGAGAGGTGATAAGAAGGAGTAGAAATAAACAAATTCGTGTCATCAGCAAAAAGAACAAAGTGCAATAGTGCTGAAGAGTTTGGAAGGTCATTAATATACACAAGAAAGAGCAGAGGCCCAAGTATACTACCTTGGGGGACCCCGAATTTCATGGAGCCAAAGCCTGACAAGACCTGGTTACATTTGACCTGGTGATAACGGGAGGACAGATAATTTTTGAACCATAGCAGAGTAGTTCCTCGTATTCCGTAATTTTCTAGCTTTTGTAAGAGAATTTCGTGATCTACCGTGTCGAACGCCTTACTCAGGTCCAAGAATATGCCTATAGAGAATTTTTTGCGATCAATGGCCTCCGTAATTTTATTATGAATATCAATAAGCGACATTGCTGTAGAGTGGCCGGATCTGAACCCATGTTGGAGGGGATATAGTATACCCCTAGAACTATAAGGCTCTATGTCCACTTTTTTGAAAAATCAACCTAACGCTATATCCGTTACCTGGATGACAGGGGCTATGTCCTGAACAGTCTAGCTTAACTGGAGACGCTTTCTTTAGCTCAATCTGTGAGTGCTATAAAGCTCTATGTCCACAAATTTGGACAGTGTCTCAAAGCTATAGAGGAACAAGTCAGTCATCCAATAGAATCATTAATTTTGTATCACGTGAATTGGAGATATCACCGTGTTCGATTGTGGTCTGAAAAAAGAATTATACGGTGCTATGTCCATAGCCAATAGCAGTGAGAGATCTTAACACGTGACTGGACTTATAACCGTGTTCGAGTGAGGTCTGAAAAAGAATTATACGGTGCTATGTCCATAGCCAATAGCAGTGAGAGATCTTAACACGTGACTGGACTTAGAACCTACAGCAGTCACCCCTGCCATAATTATAGCCAAATTACTCATAATCGGTTTACATTATGATCGAAATACAAATATAATCATACTAAGGGAAAACTTTGTTTTCCAAAAAGTTTAATTTAATTGCCATTAATGAAACAGAGCAAAAGATTTTCGTCAGCAAATCTTAAAAATCGTTTTTCTCCGTTTCGCAAAAAGTGGACATAGAGCTATAAAGTTCTAGGGGTACGATATTCATTTTTTCAATAAAGTTATATAATCTAGAGTGGACAGTCTTTTCTAAGAGCTTAGAGCTTTCGTCCATGAGTAGGCATACATTTGCAAATATTTCTCTGTGGAATCGAACATAGTTGAGCAACTCACAGCTGACGTTTGTAGCAGCTTCTGTCTTTTATATATATATATATATATATATATATATATATATATATATATATATATATAATAGCTTTCTAATGTATATATATATATATATATATATATATACATTAGAAAGCTATTTGCTCTGGATTCAAACATGCAGTTTTCCTCTGTTGCCTACGGAGCCCCTAAAGGGACATGCGGGGAAAATATCCTATGTCGTGCGCACGACTTAGTAACTCGTTCGAACGAGTTACTAAGTCGTTCCCACGACTTAGTAACTCGTGCGCACGACTTAGTAACTCGTTCCCACCACTTATTTAACTCGTTCCCACCACTTAGTAACTCGTTCCCACGACTTAGTAACTCGTTCCCACGACTTACTAAGTCGTGCGCACGACATAGTAACTCGTTCCCACGACTTACTAACTCGTGCGCACGACATAGTAACTCGTTCCCACGACTTACTAACTCGTGCGCACGACTTAGTAACTCGTTCCCACGACTTACTAACTCGTTCCCACGACATAGTAGCTCGTTCCCACGACTTACTAACTCGTGCGCACGACATAGTAACTCGTTCCCACGACTTACTAACTCGTTCCCACGACATAGTAACTCGTTCCCACGACTTACTAACTCGTGCGCACGACATAGTAACTCGTTCCCACGACTTACTAACTCGTGCGCACGACATAGTAACTCGTTCGAACGACATACTTTGAATTCAGAACTCGTTAATCTCATTGTAGCGGGTATGTGATGATGGATTAGAGCGCCGTCTATCGGAGAATGTAGGTCAGCGTTTATGGAATGTAGGTCAGCATTTACGGAACGAATGGTGGATAGGCTGCGTGGCGCAGCTTAGAACTGCTAGTAGGCTTCTAGCACACATGGGTCTTCGGGTGCATGTTTAAAGATTCAGAACCACAGGGAGAAAACGCTTGCGAGGCCTATATTTCAATTTCTGATTCAAAATTAATCTAAGACTCTGTGTTTCTCTGGCCTAACTAAGCGTTCCCGCATAAATGTATGTAGGCCTATGTATGTATGTCTGTATGAGAATTTGTTATAGCGCCCCTTAAAGATTTCTACTCAGAGGCGATGCCGACTACAGCTCGGACACTGAATCGGAGTTTCACGCCGAAGCGCATGAGCAATTGCGAGTGAAGGACTTGTCCAGGGTCCCTACGCGGCGGCTTGAGGTGGATTCGAACTCGCAACACTCCGGCTTCCCCCCCACCGCAACCCTCAGGCTGCAAGGCACCGCAACCTCCGGCTGCAAGGCACCACAACCCTCCGGCTGCAAGGCACTGAACATACCCCTACACCACCGCGCCCCATAAATAGCAAAGCATAAACTCATCACATATCCCCACGACATACCCCACCACATACCGGCTACAGCGAGATTGACGAGTCCTGAATTCAAAGTATGTCGTGGGAACTAGTTACTAACTCGTGGGAACGAGTTACTATGTCGTGCGCACGAGTTAGTAAGTCGTGGGAACGAGTTACTATGTCGTGCGCACGAGTTAGTAAGTCGTGGGAACGAGTTACTATGTCGTGCGCACGAGTTAGTAAGTCGTGGGAACGAGTTACTATGTCGTGCGCACGAGTTAGTAAGTCGTGGGAACGAGTTAGTAAGTCGTGGGAACGAGTTACTATGTCGTGCGCACGAGTTAGTAAGTCGTGGGAACGAGTTAGTAAGTCGTGCGCACGAGTTAGTAAGTCGTGGGAACGAGTTACTATGTCGTGCGCACGAGTTAGTAAGTCGTGGGAACGAGTTACTAAGTCGTGGGAACGACTTACTAAGTCGTGGGAACGAGTTACTAAGTCGTGGGAACGACTTACTAAGTCGTGGGAACGAGTTACTAAGTCGTGGGAACGACTTACTAAGTCGTGGGAACGAGTTAGTAAGTCGTGGGAACGAGATAAATAAGTCGTGGGAACGAGTTACTAAGTCGTGCGCACGAGTTACTAAGTCGTGGGAACGACTTAGTAACTCGTTCGAACGAGTTACTAAGTCGTGCGCACGACATAGGATATTTTCCCCGCATGTCCCTTTAGGGGCTCCGTAGTTGCCGCACCCCTGTCTTGAAACCAGGAAAATTCCATTTATCATGAATATCTATTATTAAAAAGGGAGCTACGGTTAACATTCTTTTTCATACAAGACTCGGTTCACACTGGAAACTATGCGTGTAAACTGTTCTAGTATAGAGGTACTATAGTCGCAGTTTGACCTCGGCACCGAATAGTTTGGCTATCGCGGACTTGATTTGATATAGCGCGGGTGAATAAGCTGGTCTCCCTGACTTGGCTTGTGGGCGCTGAGATGACTCATTGACTGTGCGCTTTGTATGACTCTGTTGGACTTTGGAACTTTTAGCCTGCATCTTGAGAGATAGTTACACTTCGCTCACTCGAAGAGTGAGGGTCAATTCAGGGTCATGCCAGCCTTCCATGGTATGTCAGATTGTCAGTGCTGTCTGTCTCTCTATACTCGTTCGGTCCCTCAATACTTACCTACCATATCAACCCCAGGCCTATGCCGCGATTGCTACTACCAGCTGCGTCAGCTTAGAGTGGTCTTCCTTTCTTTAGCCTCTAATGCTGCCTTAACGCTTATCCAGCCTTTTGTTGTTTTCCTCCTCGATTATTGCACCCTATGTGGGTCTTCCGGCGGCTCGGATTGGGTCTTTGAATCGGGTCATGCACGCCTCATTGGCCGCATCCCAAGATTCGGCCATGTCACAGATTACATGCGGGATGTCTTACAGTGGCTCCCTTCCCGCAGCGGATCACTTGCCGGATCTCTGCCTTCGTTTGGCGCTGTCTCGCGGGTGTGGCCGCTGTTTACTTATAGGAGCTCTGCTGCTCCACTCTGAGCGTCCAGAGCCGTGGCTCTCTCCAGTGATATTTTCGTGAATAAGAAGTAGAATAAGAATAATAATTATTTGATTTTCGTTCAGCAGAAATAGAAGTAGAATAAAAATTATTTTAAGAACGAGAATAGAATAAGAAGTGAAATTAAGACCTTCAGAAGTGAATAAGAATAAGAAGCATAAATATTTTTAGAACGAAAATTAAGAGACTTCTAATTTTTAGGTGCCATGTTTTATTACTGTGATGCCAACGAAACCCATGCCTGCACTCGACCCATGAGGGATTAGAACCCGTTTATCCAGGTCATGAAATAAGAAATTCCTCACAGTACCGCCATACAGAAATATGTTTAAAATGCATGTTCCTTATTTGGATTTGACGTACACCTCTGCGCATAATGTGAATCTCGTAGCTAATCTCATGAACTCCAGCCTACTTTCGCCACAGTTCTGCACTCCTCAGCTTTAATGAGTACACTGACCGTACACTGTTGGTTGGAAGATGAGACAGCGAGGGAGAGAACTGACTCCCAGCCCTCATTTGCGGAGGCTAAGAAAATGAAGTCGCTAACACTTCATACATATGGCTGCTTCAGGGTTAGCTTAAGGGACTGCTCTTCTTTCTCCTCCTCTGTTTCTTCTTCATAATATTCTCTGTGCATGAGGGAAATGGTTTAAAGGTTTTGTTCATATCTCTAATCTTGATAAGTGCACGAATAAGTAAAATTATGGGTTAAGTTAACCTGAACTAGAAGTAAAATTATTTGAGAACTAGAAGTAGAAGTAAAATTAAATGAGAACTAGAAGTAGAAGTAGAAGTAAAATTGCTTCAACAGAAGTGAATAAGAACTAGAAGTAAAATTAATTGAGAACTAGAAGTAGAAGGAGAAGTAAAATTGCTTCAACAGAAGTGAATAAGAACTAGAAGTAAAATTAATCAAAGAACTAAAATATCACTGGCTCTCTCCGCTTTTCTAAGCAGGCTGACCTTCTTGTTTCCCGGTCGCGAATATCTATGCAACGCCGCGCCTTTTCTGTTGCTGGCTCAGCAATCCGGCATGAGGCTCCCTGTGGATTTACGCCTAATGCCTAGAGCCCCATGCAGATCGGTACGCCACTCTTAGGCGCCGTTTGACTTGCTTACTGTCGAAACCCGGTATGTTTTGGACCATAAATAAATTGCGAAAATGCCCCACATTTTGCCAAAATGGTCTCAGGGGGAGAGGCCGCTCCCTCTGCTCCTCCGCTGGCTACGCTACTGATGAGCACGCTGATAATGTACCCCATTGGATTTCTGTGCTGTAACGACATGTTCTACTTGAAATTCCATATTTTACCGGGTGCTTTTTTTTAGAAAGAATGACGACTAGTTCACACGAAAGTGATAGGGAAGAAGAACCCATGGACATTATCGAGAACGCAGAAGGTAAGACAACTTTTATCCATCAATTAGAGTGTATAGATTAAAAACTCATCTCTTTGAACAGCTCATCTCGTTTAGAATGCTTACCCACTGCAGCATAACTTAAACTTCTGAATTTTCTGACATGTCGACATTCAACCTGACTTCACCGGTAAAAAAACGTAGATTTCGTTGCTAAATTATTTTATATTAAATCAATCAATCGATCAATTTCGTTTATTCACAACACCAAGCTGACAGGTCGCAACTTGTTACAGGTAACAGAACTGATAGGAAAAATTGTCTAAGCTCTGACAGTTAGTGGGTCCTCTATAATAGCTGCTGTTCTTTCCAACCCGCTTTGCTTTAGCCCCGTCCTTCTGTAGCCTATTAACATTAGGTCCCTAAGCATAATTTTAAGGTGTAGTGATCCGATGTAACGGGTTTCGGTTACATTTCTCTTTTGTTTCAGTTGAAGGTGATGCCTTTCGCAGTAAATTAGAGAGACACCGAGAGTTTCTGGAAGAACGAATGGATCCAGACTTTGGTCTTTTGGATCAACTGCGTTCTAATAAAGGAATAACGTATGGACAAAATCAGAATATTTGCGCAGAAAAAGTCTCCGTCAGGAAAAGTCGAATGATTCTTGATTGTATTTTACAAGGACCTGGATCGGACAAGATTGCAAAATTCCGTGATGCATTGAGAGAAACAAAACAAGAACACCTAGTTAATTACGTGTATGGAGATGGAGGTAAACTACTGCTACTGCTACCGCTACCGCTACCACTACCACTACTACCACTACAACTACCACTAATACTAATACTATTACTATTACTATTACTAATACTTTTTTTAATATTATTATTATTATTATTATAATTATTATAATTAATTATTTTTATTATTACGCATTATTAAGCGTTAGGCCTAGGCGAAGAAGGCGAAGGCGGAGGAGGAGGATGAGGAGAAGAAGGAGAAGACGAAGAAGACGAGGATGAGGACGAGGAGAAAGAAAAGAAGAGGAAGAGAAGAATAAGAGTGCGATCGCTTAATCTAAACCAGACAGGCAGCTTCATTATTTTACTTAACCCATGCATATGAGATCTGGAGGCCATTCCTTTTCGCTGCCACCTGATATGCTACAATGTGCCGTTATTGTACTCATTTAATAGCTGAATTTACTATGGGCGCCAGTGGAACAGAATCTTGAAATATTTTTCTGCCCTGGCGGACATTTGAATCCCCTAACTATGGGGTGACAGTCCAGTAGGCTACTCCAACCAGTAGAAGTTACCTATACGTATACAATATTGAGCAATCTCTTACCTGCTGCTTTCTCTGGTTAGATCTCCATATCTACTTTCGCAATTTTCCTCCTTTATGAATGGGTAAGAGTACCCGTGAGGAAGTGAAGAAAACTTTCTTCTTGCTGGATCAGTTACACGTTCGTTTCGCTCGTCTGCGTCTTTCTGTATCTATCCAAAATTGCTTTATTTCCTGCTTGGCGATTTGCCTACATAATAGTACATATCAGTCAGTTAGTCAATCGGTCAGTTAGGTAGTCAATTAGTTCGTCATCTACAATTCTACAATTCAGTGCTTCCCAAAGTGGTGGTCCGCGGACCGGTCCGCGAGCCCTCAGTTACCGGTCAGCAAAGGGAGTCAAGAAACTGGTCAAATTGTCTCGGAATGAAGAAATTACTATTTTTAGGATAGCATTTAAAGGGTAATAGAGTCATATAATTGGCCAGTGGCGGCGCCAGGGGGGCTAGGGGTGCTTAGCCCCCATAACTGCGGTTCAGCCCCCACCCAAAAAACGGAAAGGTTTTAAGCAAAAAAAAAGGTCGTCGCATCTCAATGGGAATAACTTACCATGGCGTTTTGAGCTTTAGCTCCCCCAAACCTGAAATTCTGGCGCCGCCACTGTAATTGGCTAAAAATGCATTGAAATAAATTTTTGAGGAATTTAAGTGATCGAAAACGAAACGGAGAAACAATAAATAAATTGGCTCCGGTCCTCCTGCAGTGGAAAAATTTCTGCCGGTCCGTGACACTGAAAGTTAATTCCTACCGGTCCGTGACACTGAAAGTTAATTCCTACCGGTCCGTGACACTGAAAAGTTTGGAAAGCACTGATCTACGTGCATTATTCTATAGTAATATTCGGCCTAGCATCGTCTTTTACCTTTCCGTTAAGTCCGGCCATCACTTTTTAATGACTAACAGTTAGATGCATGATGCAAGACAAGGATTTCCCAGGAGGCCTAAATGCAAATGTAGTAGCAGCATTATTATTCTGTTTGTAGTAGCATAAACGTGTCATTATGAACAGTGAATGAGCTAACGAAAGTAAAGTGTGCACTGATTATATTTTCTTCTATTTGTTAGAATACAGGCCACAGTATGGTGGCAACTGGCCACTTGGCGATGCAAAAGTTGCCATACTAGACGACAACAGTACTTTTCTAACAGAAAATATTGATTCTACGCATGGTCTATTAGCGTGTATGATTCAAAAAAAGGCCATCACACAAAGGCAAATGGAATCCATTTCCGCACATCCAGAACCCTACAAGAGAAATGGCGTTCTGCTAGACATTATCAGACGTGGTAGTCAGTCGGAATTCGAGGGAACCATCGAAGCACTCAAGGCGACGAATCAAGAGAGCATTGCCGAGGTTCTGATTCTCGGAGGCAGTGAGTATCCTTGTTTTTTTTATATTTCTAATGTGAATGAGCTTATTACCGACAGGATTAGAACTACAAGGATTAGAACATTCGAGGATTAGAACTGCAAGGATTAGATCTGCTAGGATTAGAACTACGAGGACTAGAACTAGAAGTTCCAAGATTAGAGAAGACATCGTGCCTTTGCCCTTTCGCGAAGTCCATTCGAGAACAGATTTGCGGATTTCATTGTGCAATATTTTGAGGCCACACCTTCATCAAGCTCATGTCTTTCAAGTTTAAGTATGCGTAGGCCTACAGTCTATTACTTTCCTTCTCGAAGCAATATTTTGTTTGCACACAAGTTTTGTGTGTTGTTGTAGTGGTTTTATCAGTACGTTCGAGAGCTGATTCGAATTTGCCGGAAATTGATCCAGCAGAAGAGGAAATAATTCGTCAGATAGACGAAATCTTAGGAAACAAGACGCCCGAAGAAAAGAGGCATTTACTAGAGACATACATGCGCGCAAGCCTTAATCGGGACCAAGTGCAAGAAAAGCGTCGTTTGCTTTTTGCACTGCAAAAACAAGGAGCAGCTGCGGCGTCTGCTGGATCTGCGGGTAGCGGAGGAGCTTCAGAAAACTATCGAGATGATTTACAGCAGAGTTCTTTCGACAAGAAGTAATGTGGGAGTTAAAGTGACCTGGAATGATGCTGAAATTAAGAAAGCTGAAAGCAAGCTTTAATGTATCGTCATTCTTCTTCACTGAAGATTAGGCCTGTAGGTTTTCTGTCAGTTCAAGAACTAGAAAGAGTAAGCGTAAGGAAAGCACGCCTTGGTAGAAAGTTCTTAGAAGTATGTTCTTAGGTAGAAAGATCATTCGGCTAAGGAGCAAACTCAAAGGCAATTCAATGACAAGTCACCTTGTTATCCTTCCAATTTACGCTGCATGGTTAACCTAGATCGACTTCTTCATTGCTATGCAGTTTCCAAATTAGGCTTTCTGTAGCTGCTGACAGCCTGCTGTACTGTTACTACCAACCCGCTTTACTTTAACCACGGTCTGTGGTAATATTAGGCCCTAGACATAATTTAAGGTCTAGTGATCCTCTGTAACGGGTTTTTGTTATTTTTCTCTTTCGTTTCAGTTGAAGCTGACGCCTTCGCAGTAGTTTAAAGAGAAACCGACAGTTTCTGGAAGAACGAATGGATCCAGACTTTGGTTTTAGATTGACTGCGATCTAATAAAGGTATAACGTATCGACAATTCCAGGACATTTCGGCCGAAGAAGTGCCTTTCAGGAAAAGCCGATTGATTCTTGATTGTATTTTATAAGGACCTAGATCGGAGAGTATTGCAAAATTCTGCGAAGCACTGAGAGAAACTAAGCAAGAACACCTGGTGAATTACGTGTACGGCGATGGAAGTAAATAGGCCTACTACCTGTATTAGAACCAATCATCAGGTAGAAGAGGAGAAGGATGGAAGGAGGAAGAAGAAATCCTCCGTATATCTAACCCCAATGGAGCGCTTCTGAGTAGCTTCTTGAAGAGGCGCTATATAAATGCTCTGAATGAATGAATGAATGAATGAATAAATGAATGAATGAATGAATGAATGAATGAATGGCATCCATGGCCATCTCATTCATTGTTCTCGTTCAGTGTTGGTGAGGAAACGTTTAAATTTCCACAAACAGAATATTAATGCTACAGTTGTCTAAACTGGGCACTCCTCACTTAGTACCATGGATAGTTTGTACCATGCATACATTTTGCTATGAAAGTGATAGTGGGACTTAACGGTAATTCAGAAGACAATGTCAAGCGGAATATTACTATAGAATTCTGCGTTCCAGCATGCCTACCTTCATGCCTGCCCGATATGCAGATAAGTAGGCATTCATAGGTACAATAAGCAAGATAAGATCATGTGATAGGCAAGTAAGCATATGGGCAGAGGTAGACTGACACCAGGTGAACGGAAGGAACTTACTGAGCCAGTCAGAAGAAGGTTCTCTTCAAATCTTAGCGTGAACTTTTTTAATTCAGTGTAAATCATAGAGGATAGGAAAGAAAAACATATTTGCGAAATATCGAGATGAAGATTTAGACAACGGAAGCAGGTGAGTGGTTGCCCAATAGGCCTAGGCCTATTGTAGGAGATCGGGTTAATGCTAGTGGCTAATGTGGTGGACTGTCAAACAAGGTTGAGAGTTCAGATCTCCACAAAGGCAGTAGACATCGAGATTTCTGTTCTATTGGGGTCCCACTATCAACCGCATGCTATACTGTTCCCAAGTATGGTGGAGCTTCGCCAGTAAGCAGGAACTTGACTCTTTGAGAGCGCTGGTTCACAAGTTGGTAGGCCTACGCCTTGGTTTCCTACCCAGATCTTTCCCAAGCTTTGAGGAGCTTTGTAAAAGAGCTGACATAGACCTCTTTAAAACATCTTAACAAATACTAGCCACACCCAGGTGACACCCTACACGACCTTCTCCCCTCTGTCAATTGTACTGGTCATGACCTGCGCCGACGTCACATAACCGTGTTCTCCCTATAGATTTGATTCAATTACCAGGCGCGGCTACTTGGCTAGGATGTTAACAGTTACAGTTTTCTAGTTGACTTAATTTTCTTATCCTAATTATCGTTTTCTTTATACCTAACTTATTTTTGACTTTGTATGTAAAGCGCTAGCGTTTGCTTGCGTCTAATAAAGAACACACTTACAACTTACTTACTTACTTAGAGAATTAACGCGGCTATAAAAACGAGTAGGCCTACAATGTCCCTACACTGTGCGAGGATCAAGCGGCGAAGGAGAGGACTGGGGCCACCCGCCGTCATATGCCGAGGTTAAGAAAAATTTATGTTGCTAAAAATTCATACCCAAGCAAAGGTTCGCTCTAAGCCTAAGGCAAAGATGCAGAGGCGGCACCAGACATTTTTTGTAACCAGGGCATAGCCTGCAGGGCAGTCATGCAAGTAACCAGTGCAGGGGCGGTTTATGCCCCAAACAAATTCTCGACAGGCAAAAATTCTGGCAGGGCAACGACCAGGGCAAAGGCTTTTTTACCAGGGCATTTGCCCTGGCTTGCCCTGGTGTAGTGCCGCCACTGCAAAGATGCAAGTGTTCAAGCCTTGTCATCTGCTGAGCGGTGGGTAACTGGGTATACAAGAGACATGGGCAACGAGTTTTTATTTTTTACGATGACCGCATGATGCACGTGGACGTACTTTGCCAATGTTTTGAAACACTGTATAGTGTGCTGTGCTGTGTATACTACATTTGTGTTTAAATTTGAACTTTAAAAACGAACAATTCGTGCTATTTTGCTAGATTTTATTGATACTTTGATTAATTATCTTGATTCTTGAGAATGATTAATAACTAATAATAACGCTTGATAAGTGATAATAATAATAATAATGATAATGCAATCCTTACTTATTATGAATTTGAGACACTGACATTTGCTTCATAGATCTTATTATCGCTATAGTATTATAATATTATTATTACTTATGTTATCTATAATAATTATATTCGTTTATTGAGAAAGACAACTCTAATTGGCACACAGCAATCAGTTACAATGTCTGATGATTATGAGTATCTTATGAATGGTTTGCAGATATTAACTAGACAAATTGTATTGTATTGTATTGTATTGTATTGTATTGTATTGTATTGTATTGTATTGTATTGTATTGTATTGTATTGTATTCAAACATTTATAAAGCACCTCTCATAGGGTGAACCATTCAGAGGCGTTCCCAGTGCGCAAGGCCAAAGAGAAGAAAAAGGTTTTGAGAAAAGCAAAGGTGGAAGAGAGGTTACTAGCTAGAATTCAAGAGCGAGTAGATGGAGACAGTGCATTCCAAAGAGAGGGACCAATTGAGGTAAAGGACCGGGACTGAGCCATAGCTGTTCTAGTATGAGGTACTAGAAGCTCAAGTCTGTTTGATGAGCGCAGTGGTCGATGGGAGGAGGCTGAAAGAGGCCGGAGTAAAACATCAGCTAAATATTTTGGGGCAAGACCCCTTTGTGCCTTGAATGCACAATATACTTCTGTATATTATACAATCATGTACCTTGCTGTAAAGTTGAATTTCAAGTGGACTACTAGTCTTGTAACTGTTTTATTAAAAAGTGGTGTTTCGTGTTGACTTAGAAGTCTTAATGCAAGAAGCTTTAAATTTTGTATTAGCTCATTTCAATGTAGGTCTACTTGCTCTACGTGACAAGACAACGTAAACATTAGCACTTTTATTATCAAAGTGCTGTCTGCCACAGCCAGGCTGCCAGCTACTAGTCTAATCTTTATTACACATTCACTCTTTTTATTCACCTTATTCGCTTATAAACGATAATTATTTGAACAATAAATTATGTGTCTGTCCTGTAGCATTCCGACTGCGGTCGTGGGGCCCCTGTAAGCGGGGGCCCCATGCTAAAACAGATTGGGCATACTAATCTCTGTGCTTGACCTGGTCTTCTGACGTTTTTAATTGCACAGTTCCGTTGGTGGCAGATAGTGGCAATATACATGTAGATGACCCAACGAATGTAACTGTCACGACAAAAATAATGTTTGCAGTTGACTTGCTGAGTGTGCAGTGTAGTAGGGCCTATGAATTTTCGAGAGATCAGCCCGAGTCAGCTAAACACGATTTCATTGTAATAGCTGAAATTTTACTTAGCAGTTCAAGTACAGTTTGACCGATTAAGGAAGAGTGTAAAGTTGGCATTTCTAGGTATTTTAGGCACTCTATCACGGTGCATGCCTGAGTCTACTGCCGGAGCCTATAACGATTCTTAGTAAGCCAACGTTTGCCGTTTAAATCAAGTGTGCAGGAGGCGACTATAATTGGCGACTAAAGTAGGCCTGGAGTTAGGCCTACATTAATGTGCACGGCTATCAGATAAGGTGTGTCGAAGTTCAGCGAATGGGTTTTGATCGTGGATGGTATAAACGCTGTTTGTTTGGATGTTTTAATTAGAAGGTCTAATATTAAGTCGAAACTTTCTGAAGTGGCATACAATGTACTTCAAGCTAAGTTCTAGGAACCAGCTTGGTCGAGAGTGCTGGGTTAAACCAGAGCAGTGGTCCAAATACCATAGGCAGATCAAGGTCGGGTCATCGGGAGGTCAGAAAGAAGGGGCAGAGGGGCGGATGAACTGTTGGGTGTCTATTTGGCACTACACTGCTGTGGCGTATGGGTTATAGTCAAACGAGCCTCGTTCAGATCGCAGGCGTGTACAGGCCTAGGCTTACAGAGACTGAGCCCAATCTCGAGTCTGCTTGGACGTTTGAAACTGTTTGTTTTCCGAGGCCCAGCTTCCTTCACGATGTTATTATGGTCGTCAGTGAAGTTTGAAATTTAGGACGATAGTGTCATCATCTCGGTCTAATGTTAGTCGTAATGAGTAGGCCTACTAACTCGATAGCTCGCATTTCATCAGTGTGCATAGAAATTCGATCTTTGTTATCCTGCACATGACTTTCTAGTCGACTACATACAGAGGAGTGGCCTCTTTCCAAGAACTATGCGACACTTGCTTTGGAAGTCAAACACTGACGGTAGGATGTACAATTGTACATTGTCTATCTGTCTGTCTGTCTGTCTTGTGTTTGTGTGTGTCTGCCTGCTGCCTGCCTGTTTTGCCTTGTCTGTCTGGTCTGTCTTGTCTTCCTGTCTGTCTTTTCTGTCTTTCTTTTCTGTCTGTCTTGTCTGCCTGTCTGTGTGTCTGACTGTCTTCCAATTTCCTTAAACCTAAACACAACCGACAGTTGCAGCTCCTCTTCCTCCTTCTCTGTGTGTGACCTGGCCACGTGATTATGTTCTTCATTTGGTGTCTTTGGACAACCTGTCTGACCTGATACAGCGCTCGTGAATAAGGTGGTGTCCTGCGCTTAGCTTTAAGTGGCGCTGACCATTGTTTTTCTAATCCTGGCAATTGGGCCACTGACCTACAGATAACATTATGCCTCGTGTTTATAAGATTACATGATTATGCTTGGCTTCCGTAGCCTACTTCAAAGACAGGAATCTGCTTTTAAGTTTGATATAGATGTGCGTGTCATTGCGTGCCCTTCTTAATCTAAGTATTATAGACTGATAAACAGTGAGACACGGATAGATAAAGACAGACAGACAGCCAGTATCGATATGAATATCAAAAGAGTGGCGCAACAGAAATAATTTTATAAGACGCATAGACCTAAACGTGAGTTCTTAAAATAATTTTTATTCTACTTCTATTTCTGCTTATTCGCCCAATGCACAAGCATCCTATTAAAGGACAGCCCTGCAAGACAAAGAGAGAGGCAGACGGACAGGCAGACAGACGGACAGATAGACTGCCGCGCCCATATGAGGCTGAATCTGCAGATCTGCTGACGCGAGCCATTGCTGCAGTGTTTGTTGGTGTAACGTCAACATAATGCTGAATAATGCAGCGATGTTCTCAGCGTGGTTATGTGGCCACCTTTATCAGGCCAAAGCATAGCGTAGGCCTATGCCTTGGAGCTTAAGGCCTTCGTAGTCGCAAGTGGGGCAGTGGGCCATTGATTTTTGTTAACAGACTGAATGTAAACCTCGGGCATGTGGCAACACTGGTTTTTAGATTGGGTATTCAGGTGAGTACCCTTCGTAATCTAACTGTAGACTTAGACATAGTGAGAAACGGAGAGACAAAAACAGACGGACGGATAGGGAGATTGACATGAGAAGTGTGTCGCCATAGAAGTCATCTGTTAAGACGAATAGACCTGACCTTTGAACCGACAATGAATCATAGATAAATATTGTGATTAGTACGTGCGAATTATCTGTAATTATTGTCTGTAAGTATTGTTACTTAACTATAATAATTATGCCGACTGCAGGTCTTTTTTGGTGTGCAGTTCTACACAAAAAGGCAGTTCTAAATTAATTTTTGCAGCTGTAAAAGCATTTTTGTGCAGTTTCAAATAGTTTAAAATGTTCATAGTCATCGAATTGGGAATAATTTACCATGGCTTTTTGAAAAGGGAAAGAAGGGTTGTGCAGTTCTAAACATTCCTTAAAAAATTCCCAGGCCGACTGATCGTCAAGTGCTCAGACTCTAATATGACGTGTTCGCTAGCTCGTTCGTTCGTTTAGCCTATTTGTTTGTCTATCTCTGTCAGTCTCTGTCTCTCTCTCCAGTCAGTTTGTGTGTCCATCTGCATTTTGCCTTCCTGTTCGTATGTGTGTATTTTTGTATGTCTGTATGTCTGTATGTATGTATGTATGTGTGTGTGCGCTGGTGCGTTTGTCTTTATGTGTGTACTGTGTATGTGTGTATGTATGTGTGTGTATGCGGTGTATGTATGTATGTATTGTATTGTATTGTATTTGGCTATTTATAAAGCGCTTCTCACAGCAAAAGCCTTTCAGAAGCGCTCCCAGTGCGAGCAACCCGAGAGAAAAGGCAGGATTTTAGTTTCAAAAAGATGAGGAGAGACTACCAGAAAGGATGGCAGAGCGAACCGGTGGAGGAAGTCCATTCCACAGAGAAGGACCTATGCAGGCGAAGGATCTGGATTGAGCCATTGCAGTCCTGACACGGGGAACAAAAGGTCAAGCCGATCAGAGGATCGGAGAGGACGCAGCGAAGTGGCAGAGAGTGGGCGAAACATGAGGTCGCAAAGGTACTTCGGAGCAAGACCCAGATGAGACTTAAGGACTAAAATAAGAACCTTGAATTGTATTCGCACAGATAGAGGGAGCCAGTGAAGTTCTTCAACCATTAATGTAGAGATGTGAGAGAATCGAGGAAGACGAGCAATCAGTCTAGCAGCAGCATTAAGTACTGACTGTAGAGGAGATAGGCGAACCTTAGGGAGACCAACAAGGAGAGAATTACAGTAGTAATGTATGTATGGATGTATGTATGTATGCATGCATGCATGCATGCATCCATGTCTGTCTGTCTGTCTATCCGTCTGTCTGCCTGCACGTGTGCTTGTATGCAAATCTCATAATGGACGTATACATGTATGAGTATCTTTTTATCTCTATCTACTTGACTACGATTTTAAATTCAGCCCCGATGAATGCATATTATTCAATCGAAAGTAGTCTTCTTAGGTTCCGGAACTTGATGGTTTTCTTTGACAGCCTTCAAGAGACAGAGAGCTCTCTGTTTAAGTCACTTAGTAATACGTCACTCGACTCAAGAACTTTCAAGTTCTAGACCGATTAAACCGCTTGGAACTCCGACCCACGCATCCGTGTTCTGTAGAGGCTTCCATTGCTTAACAACATCTCATGTCTACCAGGGCCAATGACGTCGACCTTACCCTACGTTACTCTGCGTTTTGTAAATCCAGTCTAAAACGTCAGAGAAATAGCTGATGATTGATGCTTCGCAGGAGACCAACGAAAGCGAATAACAGCAGCTATATAATAGATCCACAAGACTCGTCTCATCCGCTCAAAGGGAATCTCCCAAATATGAGCGAAGGAGTGAGCGATATCGGTAGGTGTCTACTTCTTCAGTTGTCGAGAATGTCAACAGAATTTTCAAATTTTTTACCTTCAATTTCAGAGAATCTCTTAAACGGATGATGCATTGAGCTCCATCTAAATTATTATTATTGTTGTTGTTATTATTATCTTTTATTGTTATTATTAGTATTATCATCATCATCATCACCATCACCCCTCCACGACCACCACCACCGCCACCAACTGCATTGTAAATGTGCAAAAGGGTTTACTTAAATTTTCATACAGTGATTCCTTTGAAGATCTATATTCGAAGAGTGGACCCTAAATCTGTTGAGCTTTCGTTACCGGCGTAGGCCTACTTGTGGGGCGCGGTGGTGTAGGGGTATGTTCGGTGCCTTGCAGCCGGAGGATTGCGGGTTCGAATCCACCTCAAGCCGCCGCGTAGGGACCCTGGGCAAGTCATTCACTCGCAATTGCTCATGCGCTTCGGCGTGAAACTCCGATTCAGTGTCTGCGCTGTAGTTCTGGAGCGCCTCTGAGTAGAAATCTTGAAGGGGCGCTATAACAAGTGCTCATTCATACATACATACATACATATATACATACATACATACATACATACATACATACATACATACATACATACATACATACATGCCATATAATAACTATTGAATAATAATGAGGCAAATTCTATAGGGATGATGTACAACCCATGGCTTACCAAACATAAGCCGGTCAGAGAGTCAGTCGACTCGGTCCACTGAACCGTAATAAGGGCCTATATAAATGAACCTTTTCCACACTTGGTATGAATGTTAGTTTGTCAAAGTCTACTCGGAATCCGATTTGTGGTCAGATGCACAGATCAGCAAAGTCCGTTTTCAACCTGACGGAACAATTTCAATAAAGAAAAACAGGTTCTAATGAAGTTCGCTTACAAGGTTCCAGTCTGAAGTCTGAACGTATTACACAGAGGTTGAAGACTGAAGCGATATCATACCATCCACTATTAGGCATAATAATTAAGTTATTCCCCAGAAATGCAGTAATCGTAATCAGTAGTAGGCCCTAATTATTAATAATAATTAATAATAATGATTGTAATTGCACACTTATATAGCGCCTGTGCAATAAAACTCTTCGGAGGTTCTCCAGACTTGAAAGTAGGCTACAAAGAAGATGGAACAGAATGGTTTTCAAACGCTTACGGAAAAGAAGCAAATAAAAACCAAGGAGCTCATATCTAGGAACTGTTAATTATTAATTCTTTTATAATTATTCAAACACTATTTAGATGGAATTGGAAAAGAGAAACTAAAGGAGCTGATGGAGAAACACTTGGAGCTTATAACAGACCGACTTGATCCGAACTTCGGAATTCTTGACAGGCTGCCTCTCTTGGGCTGTTTGTCTAGTCGAGAGTGTCGGGATATCAGAGAAACTGAAACAACTGGAGCGAAGGTTGATAAACTGCTGGAGAAGGTCCTGAAGAAAGACAAAATCGAAGAGTTCATTCAAGGCCTTCGGGAATCGAATCAGATGCACTTGGTGAACTACTTAATCGCAGACGGAGGTGAATTCTCATTATATTCAACTTATTTAACTGTCCTCATCTCTTTACGATTCCAATGATAGAGACAACCGTGAAGATTAAACAATCAATAATTTAACTGAATGATTGATTGATCGAGTGACTGTGACTGACTAATAAACTGACTGATTGACTCTATAGATTGATTAATAAATTGATTGATTGAGTGACTAATTGGTCAATGTATTTATAAAATTATAAGGAAGTGTTTTTTTATTTCAAAGTGTAGGCTACTTGAGTGTCTTCGTAAAGCTACAGCTTCGTAAGTAGGCCTAACACTTTAAGGACGAGCGTGTACTAAAAGAAACTGGGAAACTAAATGTTTAAACTAATATATCTAATATAATATAAACTAATAAAAACTAATATAAACTAATATATCTAAACTAAACTAAACTGGCTAATTTAGATTTATTGCGACTACTATGATGTGTGTACACCAAAATGCGGTTAGCAATTGGTTTATTAAAGAATATTCTTACTTACTTACTTACTAATGCAGCTCGTCGTTAAAGTGTTAACAAACACCATACGAATAGTAGTTTCAACTGATTGGAAGCCAGATCCGGCAGTAAAAAATCTATCCGGGTCAGTCATTTAACTCCCTCCTCAATGATCTCAGCACAATTCCCCAATAGACCACGACGTGACGTTGTTTGCTATCTGCAGGGTTTGTTCTTAATTGCATACCATTATCAGCGGACGCAGATTCGATGGACACTCCCAGTTTTTGGCAAATATAGAAGAATTATAACCGAACTCTTGTCACCTCTTGATAATCGACATTGTTTGTCAAACAGTAACTTATTGCATTAAACGTTTCCGGCGGGACTGCATAGACTATGCTAATTGCTATTTAGCCCATCGCTACATTATTATAAATAGGCCTTGCTGTGATGTAGCCTAATCATTTAATTCTATTGTTACTGTAATTGTATCTGGTAATTAGAGATTTCGCCCTCTAGCGTGTAATTACTTACACGAATGCGTGAGTTATGATTTGACTTTAATCGCAATTAGGCCAATCACTGTCAATTATCACAAGTCGACTTCCGCATTCTGGAAAGTAGGTTGGGAACGTGCATGAGGTCATATATCGGGCTGAGTGCAGTCCACTTGCACAGTACTATGCTGAAAGGGTAACTGACTGTCTTGCGTAAACTCCAAATGTCTAAAGCTGTAAAGCTAAGGGCAAAGCACCATCTGACGTTGAGCACCAGCTTATTCACGAGCGCTGTGTCCACGATTCGATCTTTACGTGTTACGCGTAACTGACAACCAGTAGTAGGCCTACTGCTGTCAACGCGACCCATGCGACCCAGGTTGTCCTTTAATTAGTCAGATGGCAAGTGTTGTCTTTACACTTCGACCGAAAGCTTTCTCCACATAAAATGTTTAATCGTAAATTCGTAATCTCAGGTCACTTCAGCGATAATCAGGAGATCTGGTTTCATCAGAGTCTTTTAGCTAAGTGGCGGAAAACCATCTTAAATCACAGGCGACAAGTAAGAAGCAAAGATTTATTGCTCGTCGTTGGTAAGGGTGCCTTGCTCTGATTCTGAAGAAGTTGGGAACCACTGTGTTGAGGAGTTGCTGAGCAATAAAAGACACTGACCGGTTCACTGAGCGAAAATGCAACCACTTGTAGCCTACTTCTGATTGCCTGAAGAGGATGTGCGAGAACGAATGGTGTTTGGCAGTGCAGTATTACAAGCTACCTTGTAAAAATGACAACGAATGGGCTTGCGAACAGTTTCGTGATTTTAAATTATATTGTATAAAGAATAATTATTAAGGTAGGAATGACCAAGAATTTCACAATGCAATGCACAGAGTGCTCAACATCCTTGACAATGGAGAATTCGTTGAGTCTATACAGCTTCGTAGCCTAGATGTTTGTTTCGTCTTCTGCCAATCTGATCGTGAACTCAGCCCGATCAATGCTACGAAGACCAAAATGTGTGATCGATTTCAGGCAGACAACCTGCACAGTCTGATATAAGAATCAATACTCTAAAAATTATGGTAAAACAGTCATCAACCCGACTCATGTGCGTAGACGGGTGACAATCGCAAAAACAGACGAGAGAAAATCTGATACACGTTTAACTTGTCTTTAGTCTCTTTTATTTTCGTACAATACGATTTTGCAGCATTTAATTTTAGACCGAATTGCCGCGCAATCTTGCACAGTTCGGAGTGCAGGTCCCATGGCCAGTACACGCAAAGCAAATAACAAAATTTGAGAGAAAATTGTACTAGATCCATATGTATGCATGTTGCATTGGCACAGCTTCAATACACATACATACCTCTTCATTCATTCATTCATTCTGGGATTTATGTAGCGCCTCTTCAAGAAAATCTACTGCGAGGCGCTCCCGACTCCAAAGCGCCCCAAAAGAACAGTTATATGCTGTAGAACACCAGCTTTAGGATTAGATACGGATTTGTTTTCTAAGCTATAACTCGAAAGTAATAAGACATCGACAGCTGGCGGTGACAAGACTCACAAGAGCGTAGAACCTCAGAAAGAGAAGCACATTTTCCAGTATTTAGTGACTAATGACGAAAACCGATCAGAAATAAACGATAACGGCTTCCGTACGTAAGAACCAAATGCTCATCCACATACGAAGTTAAAACGACAAGTGGGGAAACTGGCTAAAAACGAAACTGCAGGACCGACAATCAGCCTATAATTAAATCAAGCCCAGACAAATATTATCTGCAGCACGTTTTGTAAAGTCGGCTTTTCCGGTAAAATGTTTCCCTTTAGTATTCTATCTCATTGATCTAGACAAAGACATAGAATTATCCTGTATGAGAAACATGAAGCCGTTTACGTTCTAAAGCAATTCATGTTGTTTATCCACAGTTTATGACAAGAAGCGATTTGGAAACGTCTGGCCTTTGGGACAAAATGAGACAAGTCTGCTTGACGCCAATCAAGAAAGTCTGACGGACAATATCGACTCTGAAAGCGGTCTCCTGTCGAAACTGAAGGCTGAAGAAGTCATTAATAACAGGCAGTATGAATTCATATCGGATAAACCTAACAACTACAAAAAGAATGAGGCTCTGCTAGACATTGTGAGACGATTCAGTGTCGCCAGCTATCAGACATGGATCAAATGCCTCGCTGACACAAATCAGAAACACTTAGCAGAAACGTTACAGAACGGAAGTGGTAAGAACGAAAATTGTTAATCTTGCAGGAAGCAAACTTCTTCTTGAAAATCTTCTACTAAAATTAATTTTAAATTAAACAAACTAATATTCTCTTATGTTAGATAAAAATTAGAACTCTAATTTTACACAAAAGTAAACTCTCTTCTTTGATGAAAGAAAGTTCCTTTCTTAAACGAGACTATACGTCTTTTCTCGACAAAAATACAGACTCACTTAGGCCTACATTAAAACGAAACTGATTCTTTCACGCAAGCAAAGATTAAAAGTCTTTTCTAGCCTACTGTCAGAACGAATGTAAAATTCTCTTTCGTCAGTTATATCAAATCTCTTCTGTTTATCGAAACGATAGGCCTAATTCTCCAGAGGATTGTATCGATTTTCAGCTGTTATTCCCATCCATTGCGATCTCTCCGATGAAACGGTTACCGACGGTGTTCCAGCCAAAGTAGATGAATCTGAGGAGGACGTCATTGTCTCCAAAATGTTCGACCTTCTTGCTAACAAATCCAACGAGGCATCCGCTCGCATCCTGGAGAAGCTGCAGCTACAGCTTGTAACGGCAAAAACAAAACAAAGTATCTGTTTGTACTTTCTTTGCGAAACACTTCAAGATCTTCTGCTCCTAAATGACCTACTGACCAGTGGAAAACTTAAATCGACCTCTGAGACGATTTTCAGTCAGCTTCTGTCGACTGTGGACAAACCGAGAGTGATCACAGTTACTCCATCATTATCTGAGGATACGTTTAAGAAATGCAAGAAGTACTTTGAAGGTAAGTTTCTTGGTTGATACGAATGTCAGTTCAGTCAATATTGTAATTAATTATATATATATATATATATATATATAATTAATTACAATATATTCATTTAGTCGAAGCACGTGCTGGTAGTGGGCAAACGGAACACAACGTGCATAAGTTCATGCGATGCACTGCATGGTTAGACAAGAAACGTTAAGCGTGTACCCTGAAATGAATCATGTACACAGATGACTGTACACTTTTTAAATACATATCCATAACTGAGCAACCGTCATGCAAAGCACAATAAAGACGTCCAATGTTTTGTATATAACCATCGCCCTGTCTTTATAATTATGTGTCTGTCTGTGTATGTTTGCCTGTCTGTATGCATGTATGCTCATATGTATGTACTTATCTCTGTATGTATGTCTGTCTTTGTACGCTTGTCTGTCCGTATGGTTGTCTGTGTGTCTGCCTGTATGTGTATATGAATGTATCTTTGTATATCTGTCTCTGTGTGTCTCTAGCTTACGGGTGCCATGTTTGTTTCTCGAGTATTGTATTACTTCATAATTTGTGGAGCTTTCACATTCTCGAATAACCCTACCCTTACAACGAGTGTAATTATCTTCGCAGCAGTTAGCAAATCGGTCTTGAGTATTTCTCCACGTACACGGTTATCAGGTGTGATATAGTCAACAAATTAGTGTATGTTGTCACACGCTTGGCCCTGATCTATCAGAAAATTACAATAGGTCTATGAGATGCGATTAGACAAACACAAAGCGATTAGGCCTACAATTCTCCAACTGCTTAATTTAATTTGATGCAACCACAATTATACGGCGCACTGTAAGAGCTTATAAGAAACATGTATGCAAATGAGGTGAGAACGCGTCTCATTTTTTGGGTTATTTGCAGGAAATGTCGACAGAAGACCAAAGGAACATGCCATGCATACACAATGTCATGTACACTCACACGGGGACTCAACGCTGCATGGTTAGATAGCAATCATTTTTAATGCGTACACTAAAATAGCTTTCTATCTCCTACTTTCTACTTTCTTACTTTCTACTTTCTTGCTTTCATACTTTGCATCGGAACATTTTGTAATTTAAGTAAGTTTACAACTGAGCGTAGTTTAGCATGCTGGACCGTCAACCAAGAGACCGAGGGTTCAAATCTCCACCACAGCAGAAATTTGTTGGAGATTTCGGCAACGCATTCGCCTCTTGCACACTCCGTCATAATGAGTAAACTAACCGTACACTGTCAGTTGGGAGATCATGCGGCGAGGGAGAGGACTGCCTTCATATGCCGAGGCTAAGAAAATTGAACCGCTAACAACGGGTAATTTTACCCCGTGGCTCCCTCTCAGGCTAGCTTAAGCTTGTCCCTGCTCCTTGTCCTTCTTCTCCTCCTTCTCTTCTTTTCCTCCTCTTCCTCCCATCTTTATTCTTTTTCGCATACTTCTTCTTACAATTCTCGCAAGACCTGACACTTCCTGTTACTACTTTTTAGCCGTGAGAAAATTGTCAAGGTCAGTTTGTTGCTTCAAATTCCTGCTCCCTTTATACTCTATATACGTATGAATGACTTCGTTTTAATCCTGAACTGGTTCGAATGTCACCAAATATATAAAACTGTGTGTCGAAAGTCTCGAAACTCCTTCTGTCATCTGCTTAAAAGAACAACCTGCATCAGATCCGCACAAAGAAACCTCTCATCGCGCTGCACTGGATGCCCTCGCGGCAACGCATTGAGTTCAAATACGAAGTAATCGTGCATAACCGCATTCAATCTTTGTCAAAGATCCATTGACCTCCGGGTTAATCTCCTACCTATCTGCAGATCTCTTGGCTTGACAGAGCAATTTGTATTTGGCATTGACTGGCCATTAATTCTTAAGTAAGTTTCTTAAAGAAGCTGTCACGGCGTGCACACAATACTTCTGGGTCAATCATTTAGCTTTGAGTCAAGCACTCGAATGATCAGATAAAATTAACAGCATACAAACATGCAAAAGTCATGCATGCATGCGTACATGCATACATACATACATACATACAGAGCCCTATATGCATACGTGCATACACATTGTACATACATATCGTACATACCATACTATCCGGTGGTCCCGCTACGTCTTTTCGCTACCTCAAAACTTGTTTTTATTCTCGAGGACTTTCGCACTGGGAGCGCCTCTGATTGGTGTTCACTGTGAGAGGCGCTTTATGAATGTTTAAATACAATACAATACAATACATGCGTTTAGTATTTAGAATATAGTTAAAATCTATTTCACCCAGCACGATTACGACTGGATTTGTCTATGATATCGTCTCTATGTCTATTCTACATCTGTCTGTGTCTACATCGGTTAAAATGCTTTGGCGAGAAAACTTAATGTAATGTAATGTAAATCTTCTAAAAGCCACGTCAGGGAGACCAGCCTATTCACCGGCGCTATATCAAATCTTCTGTTCATTAAGTTTCCGAGCAACAAGAACGAAAGCGGACTAAGTTATCGAGCATCAACACGACGACCGACGTCGGACTGTCGCCAAGACAACGCGATCTGCTGCGCATCAATCGCCAGATTCTGATCAACATCCTTGACGCAGCGAATCTCCTGGATGGGCTGTACACGAAAGGAGTCGTCGACGCTGAACAGAAGGACGTCATTTCCGCATTGAAGACTGATTCCGAGAAGAATGAGGCGCTGTTCAATGTCCTTGAACATGGAAGCTTTGACAAATACAAGAACCTGGTCAAGTGCCTTCGAGAAAACAACAAAGAAGATGTCGCCGACATTTTGCAACACGGAGGAGGTATAGGCATATATATACACTGTGTCCACGATAAAGTAGACCCCTAGACTTTGTTAAATATCTTGGTCAATTGTACTACTATAGGTACTAAATTTGGTGCACATGAACTTCAGTCTATTCTATCTAAACCCTGCAAATTTTATTACAATTGATGCAACGGTTACGATGATATACCCTTATGAAATTGGGTGGTTCAGGAACCAAGTTACCAACACGTAAAACGCATAGAATTACGTCATTTTTCTGGCTACCGCAGGGATAGGCTGTTGTTTATAAGCGTCATTTTCGGAAACAATTACACTACGAGACCTGTTTTACGTAACAGTAACAGTAACAGTAACAGTAGTTGGTTGTAAAGAAATGGTTTTCAGTGCAGAGGACAAGATTTTAATAAAGGAGTTGAGAGAGACGAAGGGGTATGGCGTAGGAGACTCATTACAGAATTTCCAATGAAAAATTGGTCCCTAGCTGGTGTCAGCAAGCTGTTAAAAAGATTGCCACAACCGGATCAGTTGCAAAGGAAACCACGAGACGCAAACAAAACCATGGACGCAAACAAATATCAATGCTGTCGGAGAACTGGTGCTGAGTCAGGATGATCAGCCGCGCACGCATCTATCGATGCGTTTTACGTGTTGGTAACTTGGTTCCTGAACCACCCAATTTCATAAGGGTATATCATCGTAAACGTTGCATCAATTGTAATAAAATTTGCAGGGTTTAGATAGAATAGACTGAAGTTCATGTGCACCAAATTTAGTACCTATAGTAGTACAATTGACCAAGATATTTAACAAAGTCTAGGGGTCTACTTTATCGTGGACACAGTGTATATACGTATGTGTGTATGTACACATGCACGGCGCATGCATGTATGTATTGTATGTAAGTATGCGTGTATTTATGTATTTATGTATATGCAAGTGTGCTTGTAAGTACTGTATGCATGCATTTGTGTTTGTATATTATGCATATACGTATGCATTTAGGCATGTATATACTATATGTATATATAGATGTGTGCTAGCCTGTTTAATTATATATATATATATATATATATATATATATACCTATACATGCATTCACACACACTCACACACACACACACACACACACACACACACGTATCGATCTGGTAAAGACTCCTGTAGCAGTCTAGCACACTGATAAAGTTGAAATTTAGGACACCTGATTGATTTTGCATCACTCACTCACACGTAATATAGTGTGTTTCTGACAAACTGTGCAGTCGACATTGCCGAGTGTGCAGTTGACTTGTGTGCAGTGCATAGTATGATTTTGAAAGATTAACTACATACACGAATAAATACATGTACACGCGCATACATGCATACAGTCAAATATGCATATAAACATAGATGAATATATATCCATCCATCCGTCCATCCAACGCTATAATAAATCATGTTATAATTAGTCTCCGGTGTACAACTTTTGCTGCCATTGTTTCTGCGCAATCAGTCGTTGCAAAAGTCGAGGCCTCTCTGCTTCTGCCTGGAACCACAGAGCAACGCGAAATGACGAGGACAGTGGCAGACAAGATGAACGGTCTACTGAGGGACAAGAAATCGCCGGGTTACAGTCTCTTGCACGAACTGACCCGACTGAAGCTGATCGCAGCCAGTCTGACGGCAGATGGTGATGGCGCAGTTCTCTACTTCCACCTGCGAACACTCGAGGATCTGATTCATCTGTACGATCTGAAGCAGTGCCATCAACTGAGGAGCTTCGTTGAGTCCGTCTTCAATAGTCTTCTGCCTCCGTCGGAAACGAAACAGAAATTGGCGCCACTCAAATGGTCCACGGAAGAGTATGAAAGTCTCCAGCAGTACCTACTAGGTATGCCAACCATTCTGCTATCATCTATCGAATGTATGGATGTATGTACGTATATAACTATATATGTATGTATGCATGCATGTATTTATGTTTTTGTGTATTTATACATATATACCTGTATGCATGTAAGTAAGTATATCCTTTATTGAACCAATTGCTAACCGCACTTTGGTGTGCATTTTGAAGTATGAATGTATTTATATGCATAGGCCTATGTATGTAGATGGATAAGTATGCATGCATGTTTATTTGTGTATATGAATGTATTCATGTACGTATAAAAATTATATGCATAATGGTAGTTTTAATATCTATTATGGTAGTACAGTTAAAATGACTGTCTGAACCGTTTCAGAGTCTGAGAAGGCACCGAGTGAAATGGAACGCTTCGAAAGCAGGAAAGAATACGACATAATATCATTGACGCAAGTGAGCATAACAGCCTATTAACAGGACTATAGTGATTCTTCTGAAACGATGTGATCGACATGCCATCTGTGTGCTTCATTAATTTCATTAACTCTTTTCGCATTAAAGCTGCTTCATCTTCTGAAATAAACGATTGATGTATTAAATTTATAGGTTAATAATCTGCCATTTGAACTGCTGGACATGATTCTTCGGAAAGCCTATTTGATACCGATTTGCAGCAGATGTGGCAGATTCCCTGGTGCATCCGAAAGGGACTCATTTATAATTCTAGCCTCAGTTGGCAGTTTCTGGTTCGAGAGAATTAGAAGACGACGATTCGCTGCTACTATAACACGCAACATCAAAGGTATGATGTTAATTCATTCAAGTATTTCAGGTATTTATATTATTAGTAGCCATTGTTATTGAAAGTAACATCTTGTTCAGTTGTTACTCTTAAGAAGCGCTTTTGTTTTGTTCTTGCAAATGCTCAAGGTGCTGGTATAAAAAAAACTTCTTACTGAAGGAGAAAAGTTACATTTCTTAAAGTAGCATGTCTTTGTAATGATCGTAACGCTCTTAGAAATTGTCTGTAGCGAATCCATTTCTATACAGCCACACAGTAACTAGACACTTTGACGACCATTTCATGTATTCTACTAATTCAATTCTAACTCTTCAATTATTTCTCCCTTCTTACTTCTGGCTTTTTTCATATTAACTTTAATCTAGTCTTATACGCTTATAAGCAATTAGGCATACTTTCCCTTCACACTTTCCGTTGCATCACTTGTAGGATCCGGTCTCGAATAATTCCACTGGACATCGCTCTCTGAACACGATATGGCGCTCATGAATAACATGGTATCCTCCGCTTAGCTTTCGAGTGGCGCTTTGGATATTCGAAGTTTACAATTACGATTACGATTTCAGTTTCGAAACATCTTTAACCTCACACTTTTTAAGCATTACTGTATCTCTCAGTTGTTCTTAAAATATCTTGCCTGTGTATTTCAGCTCATATTCAAAACGTATCCAAAGAAGTGGTTTTACTCAGAAACAATTGGAAATACCTGATGGAGAACGTGAAACCAAAAGGACTAGCCAGTCGAATGCGTTTCTTTGGCCTATCAAAGGACTATAGCGTTACAGACTATCAGCTGAGAGCCACGAATGCACGAAAACACACAAATGCTATGAACGACGAACTGCTAAGCACGATTCGATCCCTAGCACTTTCGTCTACCAGTTCCTGTCTGCACTCTTCTTATCCGTCCTCCTCCTCCGCATCCCATTCGGTTTACAAGATGTTCGTAGAGAGTTTGATCCGTGGCGATCAGAAATACGCAGCTGATCTGGTGGAAAGAGGAGGAGGTTAGTAGAACTGTTCGAGATTGCCCAAGCATATTTAGTAATCTGTACTTTATTACGCCCGAAGGCAGAAACAAATTAGACGTCACAACATACATGCATAAATCTGAACAAACATAAAGTCAAACGCACAGACTGCGAAAATGTTCGTAAAGGTCAGTTATGCAACTAAATTTACCGTTCAAGATGCCGGCGAGTTCAGAGTCACAAAGAAAGTGCTCAACAACGTAACACCAGAAAATATCCTGGAGAAAATTAGATGTCGAATGAACTAGTCGCCTATAGAACATCATGCGACGTTTCTTAATAATGTGATGTAAGTCTAGTCTAATGGCACTAAAGCATATTTTATGCCAGTCATTTAGGCAGTAGTATCGTTCTCATGTAGTTTAGATTATAAATTACCATAAAGTAGCATTTAGCTACATATTTGTAGTTGAAGCACCAAAGTGGGCAACAATTATTCACGAACCGATTGCGTTATTGAGCAACCGATAAAATTATTGATGATCGAGTCATTGACGAACCCAAAAAAAATTTGACGAACGCATAATGGCGATGACGAACCCATAGTGTTGTTGGCGAACCGATAAAATTATTGACTAACTTATTGAGTTTTATTGATGAACCGATATAAATACTGACCAATTCATTTATAGTGTTATTGACGAACAGATAAAATTATTGACGAACTTATTGACGAACCGACAGTGTTATTGACGAACCGCTAAAATTACTGACGAACCTATTGATAGTGTTATTGATGAACCTATAGTGTTATTGTTGAACCCATAACATTATTGACGAACTAATTGTCGAAACGATAGTGTTATTGACGAAAAGATAAAATTATTGACGAACTTATTGACGAAACGATAATACACATTAAGCTCTTACTCTTTCATGATATTGTTCAATTTATCTTAGAGAAGTTCTTTGACGACTAAAACTAAAGTAAACTGACTGGACACCTTTCTTCGCATTATATACGAAAATTATCATGTCTGACTTGCCCTAGGCCTACACATGGTCTACATAGAGAGTTATATAACTAGTGAGTAGGCTTGTAGTTGATAACGCCTGACAAAAATGTATAGACTATCATGGTGCCGTTAGAGAAATATGATCACTGTGCGCGGTTACAGCAAGTCATAAGCGCAATCGTAAACTGCAAATTTCTAAAACGCTACCATATTAGTTCATTACCAAGCGCTGTGTCATATTCGGAGATGTCCAGTGACGCTACGTGTTCGGTTGCCATTGAGATCAGCAAGAAACGCTGTTCTTAGGCCAAATTTGGCAAAATTAATGTGTATGCAAAAACCACAACAATCCAGCGACTCAGTACCTTCTTTCTAACCTCCTAACTCGCGTTTCTAGTCACTTAACACTAGAAGGACGGCTCTTTTCTACCACCTAAAAGGACGGAATGGGTCATTTTTGACCCATACAGTTTCATTGATAGAAATCATGTATTTTTAAGGATAATTCTTCTGCAGCGGAAAATTCCGCCCCAGAAGTAATATTTTTGATATAATTCCGCGACAGAAGACCTTTGCGCATGCGCAACCTTCGGCGCATGCGCATTGTCCAAACTGCGTTACTTCTATCAATTGGCGTAGTGATGGTCGGTTATGGTGAGATTAGGCGTTGTGAGGGTCGGTTAGGGTCAGTATTAGTCGTCATTAGATAAAATGCTAAACACCTTCTGCCGCAGAAGTAATTTCTTCATGCGCTGCGTGGCGGAAAAAGGACGGAATGGGTCATTTTTGACCCATACAGTTTCATTGATAGAAATCATGTATTTTTAAGGATAATTCTTCTGCAGCGGAAAATTCCGCCACATAAGTAATATTTTTGATATAATTCCGCGACAGAAGACCTTTGCGCATGCGCATTGTCCAAACTGCGTTACTTCTATCAATTGGCGTAGTGAGGGTCGGTTATGGTGAGATTAGGCGTTGTGAGGGTCGGTTAGGGTCAGGATTAGTCGTCATTAGATAAAATGCTAAACACCTTCCGCCGCAGAAGTAATTTCTTCATGCGCTGCGTGGCGGAATATTCCGCCGCAGAAACACCACGCATTTTTGAACAATTCCTGACAATAACTGAATGATTTACTGATCTCATTGTAATTGTAATTATTGTAATTGTAATCGATCATTTATATAGCGCTGCTCAAAAATCAGCCGCGCTCTCGACCTGCTTCAGTGCCTGCGTCAGGGAACAAAAATGTCTTAAGGCGTCTACCGAACTGGGAAGTTGATAGGGCTAGTAACTCAAGGCGAAGAGATTGGGGAAGAGAGTTCCAAGCTGATGGGTCAACACGTGCAAAGCACCTAGAGTGGGCCGTAGCAGAGCGCATGCGAGGGACAACCATAAGGCCATTGGTCGAAGATCGCAAAGAGGCCCTCGCAGGTAAGGAGGAGACAAAGGTGCAAAAAGACCTCAGGTAGGATGGGGCCACCCCAACAAGGCAGTTACGTATGAGGGACAGGATTTTGAACTGTACCCGCTGTTGGATAGGGAGCCAGTGAAGGGTATCCCGAATATAGCCTGAGATATGGGAAAACTTTGGAATGCCGCCTATAAGCCGAGCTGCTGCATTAAGAATAGACTGAAGTTTGTGAGTATTAGAGGCGGAAAGTCCAATGTATGCAGCGTTCCCCAAGTCAACCCGAGTGCAGATCAAGGCGTGAATCAGAGTAGTAATGGCATGAAGTGAAAGAGAGCTGCGAATGGAGCGTAGTTGACGCAGATGGTAGAAGCAAGATCTGGAAACCGAGTTGACCTGGTCAGTAAAAGAAAGGGAAGGATCCACGACAATTCCCAGGTCACGAACAGAAGAGGAGAAATGGATGTGAGGAAATCTGAAACGAAGGGAATCAGTATCAATCTTATTGAGCTGAAGACGGCCGCCAAGCCATATGAATTGTGTCTTGTCCGGATTCAACCGCAGGCGATTAGAGGAGAGCCATGCGTCTATCGCAGAGGAAGCCTCTAACAACCGCTCTACCATTTGAACAGCAGAAGATGCTGGGCCATGTAAAAAGGCCTGGGTATCGTCGGCAAATTGATGGGAAGAGACCCCAAACAGTTGGAAAATACCTCCAAGGTCCGAGGTATAAAGCACAAATAAAAGAGGAGCAAGAACAGAGCCTTGAGGAAGACCATAGGGCACAGTGACCCAAGGAGTGCAGTTTGAACCAAAGACCACGGACATAGTCCTACCAGTAAGAAAAGATTGGAACCAAAGAAGAGCCCTGTCCGTGATGCCAAAAGAATTAGATAACCGGCTAAGGAGAATGGAATGGTCTACTGTGTCGAATGCTGCGCTGATGTCATACAGAGCGAGCAAAGTAACGTCACCATGGTCAAGGGCTTGGAAGACATCAGTAATAAGCCTGAGCAGGAGAGTTTCAGTAGAATGGAATTTCCTGAAACCGGATTGAAATGAAGGCATGAGGGAGTTAGAGTCGAGGTAGTGAACTAGTTGGAAAGCGATACATTTTTCCAGGAGCTTGGAAAGGAAAGAAAGGTTAGAAATAGGCCTAAAATTGGAGGGGGAGTTGGGGTCTAATCCCTGCCGCTTGATGGAAGGAAAAACAACAGCCCGTTTGTGAGAGGCTGGAACGGAACCCTGTGCCAAAGAAGAGTTGCAGAGTAGATGCAAAAATGGAGAAAAATCGTCTACAAAATCCTTAATTAGAAACGATGGCAGTAAATCTAGTTCACACGATTTGGATGAAGAGTCAAGAACAAGCTGTCTAATGGTAGCTAGTTGAAGAGGGTCCCATGATGCGAGCGAAGAAGTCGTAGGTTGAAATGATGGAGGCTGAGCGTTGGCCGTTGCTTGACGTGTGGCGGCTATCTTTGACTGTAAGAAGTTCAGATAATCAGCAGCCGTGAACGCAGACTGGGTCGGTAGGCGAGGAGTAGATGATCGACCAAGTACGTCAGAGAGCGCAGTCCAGAGGCGACGTGAATTCCCCTTCTCCCTCTCGATCAGAGACTCCCAGTATGCAGTCTCCTTGTCACGAAACTCGCGCTGCATACTTCTCAGGTGGTCGATCCAGATCAAGCGGTCGGCTGGATTACGTGTGTGTCGATATTTTCGCTCCAACGGTCTGACATTCCGACGCGATGCCCGGCATTGGCAGTCAAGCCACGGCTGTAGTGGCCTAGAGTAGACCCGATGATGACGGAGTGGAAGGAGAGAGTCGATGAGAGGAAGCATCGTTGAATCGTAAAGAGAGAAGAGATCTTCAGTTGAGTAGCCTGATAAGGAGGTAAGGTCCCCACATAGAGGACTGCTGCGTAAACCATCGTGGAAAGCCTGACGATCGAGACGACTCCAACCACGTGACAGCCGGAGAGCGAAGACAGGCGGAGAGCAGAGGAATGGCACTGTGAAAAGGAGAAGTCCATGGTCGGAGATGGAAGGTGGTTCGACACGGAGGTCAGTGATCGCGCAGTCATCACGCGTGTTCACTACATCCAACCAGCCACCGAGTGTATGTGTCGGCTCAGTCACATGTTGTAGCAGGCCAAATTGCATAAGAATGTCCAGGAACCTAGCGGTAGCTGGAAGAGAAGGAGTCTCCAGGTGGATGTTCAGGTCACCAGTTATGATGAGTTGGGAATTGAAGGTAGCGAATTCTTCGAGGAGTACAGTTAGCTCGGTGAAGAATTCTGGCGTAGGCAACGTAGAGCCCGGCCGGACCCGGTAGAGGGCTAAGACGGTGAGAGGACCTCTAGCCGTAGCACAAGAGAGGGCTAGGCCCTCAAAGGTGGAGAAGACGCTTGGTAACTGTATAATTTTAGTTCGCAAATGTTCCCGGTAGTAGACGATGATTCCGCTATATGTTGTAATAAGCTTTCAGAATGTTAAACTTTTAATTTATTTATGCTGCCCCTAAAGTACCTGAAGGTAGGCCTACTACTTAGAGGCGTCAAGTTCCTCAAGCGATACTGACACGCTCGTGCTTCCCTTTCAGTGCATCGTTGGATGATATAGCGCATCATGCCTTCATCAGCTAGAAGTTGAAAGTCGCTCAAATAGAATCTTGTCTTATTCGCTGTGTCGCAAACAGTGGCGGCGCCAGAGGGATAGGGGGGCTCAGCCCCCCCCCAAAAGTGGGAAATCACTGCAAATCACAGAGAGGAGGGGACAAAGAGGAAGGGCTTGGAGCTTTAGCCCCCAAACCTGAAATCCTGGTGCCTCCACTGGTCGCAAACAGCGTTATAAGTCTTGAAACTTCGCTGAACACGTTCTGACTGTTTAGCCTTCCACGAGGTGCATCATCGGATGAAATCACAATCCAGACATTGCCGTCTCTTGATGTTTCCCTGGATTCTGTAGCTGCTGCTTGTGTGCTGTCACGATGTTGAAATGATGAGTGACCCCATCTGTAACCACGACCTCGTCCTTGACCACGAGAACTCCCTCGACCACATGCACGCACACATCCAGAGACAGGAACTTCAGGATTTGGAATGGCTAACGGTTCGTCTTGTCCACCATGATCACTTCGACACTTAGAACAGAAGAACTGCTTCTTGCCTCAACGGACAGGTTGTGTATTCCGGTATCTGAGACAGAGGCATCACTATCACTGTCTTCAGATTCGCAGAAGTGTACTCATCGATTACTTGAATAAAACGAAGGGCTTGGTTTGCTGTATGCATATAATCGTACACGACGACTCATTTTAGCGCAGGTATTGATAACCCTCAGATATAGCTGTTTTTATATCAATTGTGTTTGAAACAATAAACAAAACTGTTTACAAATGGCGGTAAGAACGTGATCTTTGCAATACCGTCATAAATAAGTAAGGTTAATATAAGATAAACACTAGAAAAATAGGCATTTGCAGTAATAGTGTCATGGGTCAAAAATGACCCCAATCCGTCCTTCTAGGTATTCGCTGCTCTAACTCCTATACCTGACCAGCCATTAATAAGATTTTTCTTCTATGCCTTTGCGACCACAATGCCATAGATATCATAAAATATTTTATTTTAATGTTTACTGGGTGCTACATGGCACGCTCGCAAAGTGCGCTATGGGTCAAAAATGACCCATGCCGTCCTTCTAGTGTTAAGGACCATTAAAGAGAGCGTGACTGAATGGGCGAAAGACGATTGCCGTAACTGAGCCTGCCAACATCGCATCAGCAAAACCACGCAGCCATCCCTAGTTGTAGTAGGCTTATCATCTTTACCTGTGTGCTTTTTTAGTTGTCGTAAAATGTCACATGGTCTACCAGAGAGTGGAGAATTTCAGCACGGCGATCTATCATCAAAAAGCAGTTGAAATGCTAAACGAATTAAGATCGAAGACAACTGAGACGCCAAAAACGGCGACGAAACTGCTACGAGTGCTTGACGAATATGGGATCGATTGTCTAAACGCCACAGAAGACAAAGGAATTGTCTTCTGGTTAAGATGCCGCCACGCCAACGCCTTGAGTCATCTGCAAGAAATTCATTCATCTGGGAAGCTAACGACTCTTCTGAAAGATCTGATTCGTTCACTAACTTCATTCCATGAACACTGGTCGATCTTCTTGGACGCAAAATTGGCAATGGACAAAGAATATTTTCCAAGGGAGCCTGGTAAGTTCACCGCACGTCACGTTAACGACTGATTCTTGAAACTATAATAGAGGAAAAGTCTCAGTGAAATTTATGTTATTTAATGCACTGTAATCTAATCAGAATTGATGATGTATGGTGCATTATTGACAGATTTAGCACTATTTTAAGTGATATCATAGTGTAATGTAATGTGCAATCGACCATTTTATTATATAGCGCCGTTACTTTAAAACTTCTAAATGCACTCGGTTGCAACATCAATCAATACTTTTATTGATCAACATAATACTAACACATACAACCACACTTTAGACATTCATGTGCAGTGGCGTCAATAGGCAGACCCAAAGGAACATAAGGTTCCGCTAAAATGGATAACATCAGCAATTGCTATAACAGCTCGACATTGATATAACATGCAACAGCCACCCCATTGGCAACACCACTAGCAGCAGTAGTAAAAAATAGCAGCAACGTCAGCTGTGAAAGTAATAGCAACAACATTTCCAACAGTAGTAACAGCAGCAAGATTACAACAATAGAAGTAGCAACATTACCGACAGTAAGAGTGGTAGTGACATTAATGGCAATAGTAGTATTAACAGCACTTCCAACAATAATAGTTGCAACAGTAGCAGAATTACTAACAAAAGGTCTAGGTACTAACTAATAAACTCTGCTACAATTACCTTCTGGAAGTTCTGGTGATAAGGTGTTGACGGATGGACTGACGGACGGACGGACGGACGGATGGATGGACGGAGCGATGAACTATTATTTTAAACGAGATGAACCTTAACCTTCGGAATGCATGCAAATACAATGACAAGTGCATGTTTCGTTTATCTAGCTGTTTTGCGTCCTTCGGTGACTCTGAGGTCAGAACTCGACACAGGAGACCGTTGGGTATCTGGCGTCACTAAATTCGACAACCATTTCTATGTCATGTGCCACTCGCCAAGTGTCCTTCTCGTCCACGTGGACCACAGTCCGTTCCAACTTCTCAGAGAAATCCAGACGAGTACCATCCGGAAACCTCTTGACATCGCAGCCAGTCCAGCCTCGAACTGCCTCTACGTCACGGACCGCGGGAGCTTCAGCGGCGAGACGGAGACCCACGAGAACAGTGCCGTCTGGAAGATGACGTTGGTCAAGGACGAGGTCTCAAAATGGTTGGACGGAGTGGACAATCCATTCACGCTGTCCGTCGTCACATGCGATGGACGAGTTCTGCTGCTGCGATGGGTGGAACCGCCTCGTCTGGAGATCTACACAGCAGACGCCCAGCTGATCCGAACCATCCGACCTCCATCGACCTTCGAGTACCCGAGACACGCCGTCGAAACCCCTCAGGGAACCTGGATCATCTGCTACTGGGTTCGACACGACAGAACCTGGGGAGTGTGCGAGATCGGCGAAGTGGATAGGGACGCTGAGACGGCTGAGATCGTGCGCAAGTTCGTCCCAGTGGAAGGATCGGAACTGCTTAACCATACATACCATCTGGCTCTCGATTCCTACAGTCGTGTGTTTGTCGCCGATAACAGCAACAACCGCGTCGTTCTATTTGATCCAGACTTCCGGTGGAGTGAGATCCTTCTAACGGAGGCCAGAGACGGAGTAGTCTGTCCCTCGAGGGTCCACTTTGACCCGGAAAAGAGACAGCTGATCGTTGTCCATGGAGGGAGGTCGTTCCGAGCAACTCCCGGCGCTTGGGGTGGACGCAAACTGGACGTCTACGAAATCGTCTAGTCGACAATCCGACAATACTCAGGAACTGACAAGAAGGTGATGTGAAGAGGATGAAACTATGTAAGCAAGGGAAACTTTTGTCAGATTCAGTTGGTCAGTCTCTGTTTAACGAAGCAGCTGTATCTCAAGAAAGATGGTTAACGTCGCCACACTCCTCGTTTATCTAGGCTTTGGACTGGCACTACCCGAAGATGGCAGTGACGGAGTTAGTCAGATTCGGTTCCAAGGACCTATCAACAGCCATTTAAGTGGTCTAATCAACTTTAGTCTCCGAATACTCAGGCTCACACTCAGTCTCAGGGAGATGATATTTTATTGACAATAAACTTAGAAACTGTAATAGGCCTAAGTAACAATACACGACAGATGAAAAAAGGAGTACTAGATAGCGCTCGTGAATACGCTGGTGCCCATCGCTTAGCTTTAGAGTGACGCTTGAAGAATTTAGGGTTTACGATTACGATGATCATACGAGTAAATTTTAAATGCTACAATCCTACAAATGTGTATTTGGAGATCTCTACATAGAGGCTTTTGATCTCACAGTATGAACAATGCTAACAAGAAAAATAGTCCGCTAATAAGTAAGCAAATCGAATTACTATGAAATAGACACTCGATAGCAGAGACTCTTCTGCGTTCACGAAGTTCAGCCTAACATTAAAACATCTGGACCGTTGACAGTGCTCTCATTGCAGTTGAATATTATAATACTCTGTTTCATTAGAGATGTTGGACTTTATTGGTTAAATCCAACATTTTTGAAGGTGATATGGTTTATTGAACGTCAGCGATCATATTCCGGCGGTAATCTTATACTGTTCACTTGGAGGATCTTTTATTCATGGACGCCACCTATTGAGCCTCGTAGTAACAAGAATGACTTTCAATTTCAAGTTAGAGGTGTATCTAAGGTTCCTCTTATTGATTGTAAGGGAGGACGCTGACGGTTGGCTTAAGGTTGTGCCAATAGAAATATCGCATTCGAGGAAGAAACGTTTCAAGCAACATCAGCTGCTCTGCTGATGCGTGTCCTAGTTGTGAAGTCTTTAAGTAAGAAAGTAGTTCGCCGACTTGACACGGACTTGTGTCTTGAACAACTATCAGATAGCCTACATCTGATGTTGCGTCCTTATTAGTTAAATATACTGTACAATACAATAGAAAGAACGGTAAGTTGATTATGCTTTCCATACCAAGTTCTAAAGTGGAGATTGAAGCCGAGCAGCAGGAGACAATAATAGCCGTAAACGAAATGGAAGTGGTAAGGCCTATCTCTGTAACTGCTAAATGTAATTTAAAAAACTAGACGCATGTAAGCAATTAAGTTAGTTATCAAGAAACGCATTTGTTGACACGCTTGGTGTCCAACAGCTAAGCTCGTAGGCAAACACCTACTAGGCGATTTACTTATGTATGCATCAAGTCAAAATTTTCAGAGAATTTTCTAAAACAGTGTTCTGTTATATTTCACATTTTTAATATGCATAACCCAGGCTGGCTCTTCTAAATAATCTGACAGACGCCCATTAGTTACGCAGTCCGGCCGCACACAATGCAAACGATAAATTTTCCTCTGGAGAAATGAAGTAGAGAGTTCTGGTTAAGCAAAATTATGATACAACCTTTAAAACAAAGCTAAAACATTTTCTGCAAATATGCATAGCTTAGTCAATCCATCCAGAGCTGCAGCTGGTCTTCATATCGCTTCAGACTTCCATGCGAGCGGATTTCCAGGTCGACCTATCTGCGAGTCAGCGCACGCAGCCCACACAGCTGGCAACGGCTGTGGATATCAGTCCGTGAGTTTCCTGCACTGAATAATGATTGCTTTGGTTTTCCATAGATCGTCTCTGCCACCCAGGCGTAAGCAAGCAACAGGCGCACTGTGGGCTTCTTCTTGATGTTATGGTAATGAGTTCTCTTGCGCATGATTGATGAGGGCATTGATTGGTGATGGAACCGATGTATGTATGGCGTACACATCAAGCCAGCGAAAAGAGTTCGACTAAATTGCGTAGATTTCTGAGAATAACTGGGCCTTCGATGCAAACAACTCCTTAGGCATCGCAGAAAAGACGCTGTAACATTGTCTGTTGTAACGCGTGTGCTTTGCAAGATGCTTAAACGACATACATACTTACTTACTGATTACATTACATAGGCCGAGACGCATAGCTCCTAAGATAAGATAAGACATGAAGCACATACAACCTGCAAGCAAATTACGCACAAGCATTACGATCTGAAACTCAATGCGTTTTCACATAGGTAACAAGTCGCAGAAGAGTAAAGCGTTACAAGTTAAAGGTTAAGTTAATGCGTTCCTTAGAAATTGAAAACTAAGGTCAACTGGTGTGAAAAATTATAACAGCAGTCCGACAACAGGATACATATTTAACCTCCACACATCTACGTTGGTATTCATTTCCCAACCAACTGAAGATGAGGGGATTACTGAGTGCCAGGCCAGATTAGTTCTGCGCAGCGGTTGAGTCAACAAAGGTGATCAGCTGCGTGCATGTAGCTTTTATGATTGCTATTCGCAAGTCTATGCGGACAGTCGTCGAACATGATTGAAAGTGTTTTTGGAATCACCACATAACAGACAAATCAAATCAAATTATGATAGTTCCGCCTATGGCATTTCAAGTAATGGCGTCAAAAAGGCAATCGAAAAGGTTCAAAAAGTCCCGCTACAGCCTGGATTACCTTCTCACATAAACAGTTTACAGGCGACCAGTTCAACACAGCATAACCAGTGATCCCGTCCTAAGCAAGAAACAACCGGAACGCCGGTTTCAGGCGCCATGTTAAATTGTTAATCTAGAAATTTTTACTGGTAGGCCTACGGTGTTCCGGTGGTCATAACATAACGGAATGTCGTTGGTGCGTTCCGGTCCCAACCGAACCCTGAGCATAACATAGCTTCATGATCATTTCAAAAATCATACGCAAAGAATCTAAACAGTGCAGTGCAGGGTGAACAGTTACGAACAATACAAACATTAAATCTTTGGGGACATATGTAACGTTAAACCTTAAACAACAATACAAGGGACATAATGGGTTCGCCGTGGTTGGCCCTTCGCTCTGGAACAGATTGCCATGTCACTTGCAACATTCGCTTCTTGCCCTTTCTCTGAATCTATATCGCCAACGATTGAAGATCATTTATCTGATCGCTGTCTAGCGCTATAAGGTCGGAAGCATCTATATGAACAGATTTCTTGAAGAGACGCTCTAGTAATTTACGATTATGATTATACAGAATATCATAATCGTAATGAAGAACTTTGCATTTCTTTATTGCCTCAGAACTTAAAATACCAGGTTATGGGAACCTTCATAGGCGCTCAATCAAAGCACGATTGATGAGGCAACCTGGGTCTAACTACACATCCAAAGTTCATACAGCAAACCGACAGACAGATAGACAGATTAGACGTTAGACAGACAGGAGGCTACGGTAGATGAAGATGGAGCACCAGATGTGGTGGAAGAAAATAGGATTATGAAATAAACGTGTGATCTTCATGAGACAGCTACGAAATTCAGCCGACCGTCTAGACAACCGGAACTATGACAATGCTTCGCTACAGTGGACCTCCCACTGATTCTACATTTCCTTCGAAGATATGAGAATTTAATGATCAAATGCAGGCGTTTGGAGTATTATCAAGATATCTAACGCAAACGAAATGATTTTCTATGGTAATAGGTTGTTATGTTGGTTTGACACGATAGCCGATTGGTTGAGAGCGCTCGGCCTGTAGCGCGGCGAGTAGGCTTAGGGGTTCGAGCAGCCACTGAGGCAGTTATTGTGTAGATACCTGGAGCAGTGAAGCAAGTCCTTCACGCACTATTTCTCAGTGCCATCGATGTTCTGTCGTTTGGGAGTGTGCAACTGTGCAAGGTCGACTCAACCTTTTCCAACGTCAGATGGTGTTGAAAAATTAGCAGTAGGACGTGATCGGCGCCTTGCATGGCTGCCAAACAGTTAAAGTTCGACTCTTGTAATAACTTGTGATAATGCGTTCATACTATGAATTGTAATCATTAGTTCTGCGTAATTGGCAGAATGAAAATATTAAACGAAGATTATTATTATTATTATTATTATTATTATTATTATTATTATTATTATTATTATTATTATTATTATTATTATTATTATTATTATTATTATTATTATTATTATTCAACATCAATACTGAAGGCTACAATAGACAAGGATGCAGTAGCTGTCTAAAATGAGCGTCATAAGTGCCGTTAGTGTCACATCTCCCTAAGGTCTGGCTCCGCTAAAGTGCCGCGGAAAGCCACCGAGTTGAACCGCTGGATAGTTATAGAGAGACGCTGCAGCAAGAAGCAGGTCTCTCTCTTGTCTCCTGTGGACAGCGTCAGTCTACGATCTAGATCTGATAAAGTTTTGGCCAGTGGTGTTAATTGGACCTAAGGTCTCGAGAGCTAGAGGCACGAAAAAGTGCGTGTTTAAGAGTGCATTGTACTTGGTCATTTTCCTGTCCGTGGCGATCTCGGCTGCCGCGCCCGCCGTCGCTGCCGTGGCCTGGATGTATGATGGAGCAAGGGTATCTACCACCGTCGCGTTCACACCAGATGACGACCCGCGCGCCATGGAATCATTATTATTATTATTATTATTATTATAATTATTATATTATTTATTATTATTATTATTATTATTATTATTATTATTATTATTATTATTATTATTATTATTATTATTATTATTATTATTATTATTATTATCATCATCATCACCATCATCATCAGTGTCCCATCATCATCATCATCATCATCATCATCACTCCATCATCATCATCTGTGTCATCATCATCATCATCATCATCATCATCATCATCATCATCATCATCATCATCATCATCATCATCATCATCATCATCATCATCATCATCATCATCATCATCATCATCATCATCATCATCATCATCATCATCATCATTATTATTATTATTACTTCTGAGCTTTGGCAGAAAACGAGTTATTGTATTGCACTGTATTGTATACGTCCATATGGAACGCTGATATCCTTTTCCATGCCTTTGTTTTCATACATTATGGCGCTGAGTCGCTGCAGATGTTATAGCTTGTCTGTACGTCGACCAATTAGGCGTCGGACGCTGAAGGGATTGATTTTTAGCGATAGTTTTTAAGCGGCAGAACAGTAAAGATAAGTGGACCAGTAGAGAGAGGTTTGAACCGAAGAAGGAAGTGGATAATGGAGGTAATTTTGAAGAAGAGGAAGCGGCGACATGAGAGAAGATGGAAGATAAAGCGAAAAGGAAGATGAAAGCGGAAGACGAAAGGGTGATAAGGATGAATAAAGTCAGCGAGGAAGCGGAGGAAGATTAGAGGAGATAATTCAAAGAAGATTAAAAGGAAGAGAAGTGCGAGGATGCATGGAGGGTGAACTGCTAAAGGTGATAGGCAAGAGGAGAAAAAGAGACCAAGAGACCAGAGAAGAGTAGGAAAAGATCAGAGGAGGAGGATAGAACGAGGAGACAGAACTAGGAGGAGGAGGAGGAAGAGGAGGGAAAAGTGTAAGAAATATGAGGAAGAGGAGAAGGAGGTAGGAGGAAGAGATGGAAGACGAGGCAAAGAGGAAGAAGTAAGAAGACGAGGAGGAAGAGGAAGAGGCAAGAGGAAGAGGAGGAAGAGGTAGGAGGAAGAAGAAGGAAGAGGGCAAAGAGGAAGAAATAGGAGGAAGAGGTGGAAATAGGAGGAAGAGGTAGGAGGAGACGAGGAAGACTGAGGGAAAAGAAAAAGAAATAAGAGGAGAAGGAGGTAAGAAGAGGGAGGAGGAAGAGGAGGAAGACGAAGGAAAAAGATGAAGAAATAAGAGGAAGAGGAAGAAGATGAGGACGAAGTAGGAAGAAGAAGAGGAAAATAAAAGCAAAAGGAGGAAGTAGGAGGAAGAGGGCAAAGTGGCTGGAGGAAGAAATAGGATGAAGAATTAGGAAGAAGAGGAGGGAGAAAAAAACGAGGATTTAGAAGTAGGAAAAGGAGAAGGAAGAGGTCAGAGGAATAGGAGAAAGGAGTAGAAGAACGCAATAGAAGGAATAGAGAAGGAATCGGTTAGAGGATGAGGACGATGAGAAGAAGTATGGGATAAGGAGAAATGGAACAGACGAAAAGACGAAAAGGTATGCTAGATCCAGGTTGAAACGCTGTGATCGATTTCTTCTGGTGAGGTCATGGAGTCTGCTAGTGTCATCTACTGACGAATTCATCTCATAATTATGACGTCTTCTCTGGAAAAGATCAATCAACGGATTACGAGCAGCTACTGATGGAATGATTGATCACTGACGGATATTGGCTTTGTAGAGGCATCAACAAATACCTCAGTTAGCATATAATTATTTCGCTATTAAGGTTGGATCTGTTGCTATTTACAGATGTGCGAAGCGGTGTGTTGTGAAGTGTACTGAAGTATCTCTTACTTCTCTGTGCGTGTCTGTTTGCCTATCTGTGTGTGAATGTCTTTACAAATCGGTCCCTTTGTGTGTTTCTTTCAGTCTTTCCAACTCTTAGTGAGTGATTGTCTGGCCATTTGTATGCTTATATGTTTGCCTGTATATGTCTGTCTGTCTGTCTGTCTGTCTGTCTATCCATCTTACTAACTAACTAACTAACTAACTCCATCATCCATCCAAATCCATCCAACTCCATCCATCCATCCATCCAAATCATCCATATCCGTCCATCCATCCATCCATCCATCCATCCATCCATCCCATCCATCCATCCATCCATCATCCATCCATCCATCCATCCGTCCGTCAATCCATCCATCATCCGTCCATCCATCCATCCATCCATCCATCCATCATCATCGATGCATCCATATTTCTATCTATGTATACCTTTCATCACATAAGATTCCATTAAGTGGATCCATTAAGATTAAGATTAAGTCTATCCATTAAATCCTGTGTGTCATCCATCCATCTATCTCTATCATGTGTATCTATCAAGTCTATATATCTCTGCCTTTCTCACTGTCTATTCTGTGTACTGGGCATGTGCCTGCAAGTGTCTCTGTTTCTCTGTGTGCCTATCTGCATGTCTATCTATCTAGCTATCAGTTCATCTGTCCCTCCATCAGTCTGTCCGTTTATCTGCCTCTGTGTATTCCAGCAACAGTGTGCTCTTCGTCCACAAGCACTCCTACATGTAGGCGCCCCAGCCCTGAAATAAAACTCTTCGTAGGCCGATGCGTTGGTTCCCTGTTTAAGTGCCAAGTAATGATTACACGTTCAAGTGCCGAGCAACAGCCTCGCCCAGGTATTTATCCGGTCGATGCCGTGGGTTCCAGCGGCAGCCGACAAGACTTCCAAGGAAACTGATCGCTCGTTGCGCCCTCCCTACTCTTCCCCTCAATTCTTATGCCTCCCTTCTTGTCCCTTTTTGTGTACCACCCTTCCTATCTGTCTTCCATACTCTGTAAGCAGTTATCCCTCTCACCTCCATGCCAACGCGTTGAACTGTTGTCCACAATATTGAAGGGTATAATTCCGTCATTCTCATCCTCCATTTTTACATGATTAGTTACGCCATTATGCTGTCAAATTTTATGCCACACTTTTTTGACTACTAATTAAAATACAGCATTAGATAAATGTAAAGTAATTGTATCAATTAATGAGAAGATTAATTAGTTATTCAGTCAGCCTGATGCATGAAACAATGCGCAAACATTTTGGATGAGTGCGGTTTCTTCCACCAAACTGTGCGGTATATGCCACCTCTGTCCTGGTGACGTGGTTGGCTACAGTGTAGGTACGTTGGTGGGGTACGGTGGCCCATTGGTTAGAGCGCTCGGCCTGAAAAGAGGACAGTGTATGGGTTCGAGCCTCGTCCGCGACAGTTACTGTGTAGGGACATTGAGAAAGTCCTTCACTCACAACTGCTCAGCGCCATCGATGCGCTATGGTCGTGTGTACAATTTTGAACTTTGGAAGAAGTGCATTATCAAATGCAGTCGTATTGTATGTAGCCTATTATATTGTATGTTTATTGGTCAGAGACTGCATCAAGACGCAAGGAACTGAGGATGCCTGTTCGCATACCGTTCAGAGATTTTTTATCTCGGGATAGCACGGTCCGTACACGAGGACAAGTATCTACCTATCATAATTGACTACTGTCACTCGTTACTTATAGGCCTACCAAAACTTCGTCTGGCTCCACTTCAATCAGTACTTAATGCAGCTGCTCGTTTGACTGCCCGCCTTTCTCGTTTCTCCCATATTTCGACTTCTATGACTGAACACTTTCATTGGCTTCCCTTAAATGCTCGGATTCAGTTTAAAATTCTCTTTCTTACAAGTAAAACGTTTTTGGGCCAAGCTCCACGCTACCTCTGTGACCTTTTTTTCAGACGGCCTATCTCAGCTACCTCTGGACGTCCTCTCCGCTCTTTAGACCATCATGACCTTCTAGTTCCTCGGTCTCGGACTGCCACAGCACAGCATCGTGCCTATGCTTCTGTTGGCCCTTTGCAGTGGAAAGTGACCTTCCTGCTATAACTCGTGCTGTGATGTTATCTAGGGGCACTACTGTTTTTGCTTGTTCTCTTAAGACTTTTTTTTTTAGGGGCCTTTCACACTGGAAACGTCTCTGATTAGGTTGTTCTGTGAGAGGCGCTTTATAAGTCCGTAAATAGAAAAGAATAGAATAATTATATTATATATAATATATATGTAGATAGATATATCTATAATATATATCATGTATATCATATTCCTTCTTTCCATGGCGTGGCACCCATTCAAAAGAGCATCGGTGGTGAAGGATCCTACCTAACCAATTTCATTGCCAAATGAGCGTGGGTAGGCCAAAAGATTGCCACAGAAAAACGTTTAGGCCGTATACAAGTTATGTTTGACTAAGATCGATTCGTTCCTATCTTCATATCGTCTCTCGTTGTCTAAAACCTCTATAACTCTCGGCCTCTACTTATCCATCACACTAATCTTTTGGCTGGGAACTGATAGACTGCAGCTTTCCTATAAGACTCGAGACATCAAAGTGAAACGAATTTCGAAAAGCAATCCATTACACCTGAGTGGTCAGGCTCCATAATGTCACGAAGATCGAAAGAGTCGTATACCCAGTCCTTGCTTATTTCCCTACTCAGTGCTTATCTCCAAGTGCTTCATATTCTCCGCACGTTTTCCCTTTCAATCTCTCCATCTGTTGACCTCCCTGCCTTTCCATCCCTTGACCTATCTGCTCCCGTATCTCTTTGGCTTCTTCCTTTTCTCCTTGCCTGTCTCACGAGTCAAACCATTAACGCCATATCTTTTATCCTCCTATCCTACGCGTCTTTCCATCTGCTGAACTATCTGTCCTCTTACCTGTCTGCCTCCGTATCTCTCTATCTCGCTCTCTGTAAGTCTACCGTTCTGCCCACTCATCTCCTCTTCCCTTCCTTCCTCCGGTCTTCCTTTTCTTCCCACACGCGTACCATAAACATTATCCACTTATCAACCTCTTTCGTTCCGCTGAGCGAGGCCTGGAATGCTTCCAGGGAAGCGGATGATGAAAGCCTGGCCGAGGCCTGCGCCGGAAAAGCATCCCAGAACCTCAGATGGTTTTACAGTGAATTTATAACCAGTGTCTAATTTAATGACATCGTATGACTGTCACGGCCTTTGACTTATGCATTATACATCACCTGTAATTTGCGTCAATGGCGATTCAATAATCAGTAAGTCAGAAGTCAAGTTGGCTGGTCGGTCAGTCAGTCAGTCAACCAATCAATCAATCAGTCAGTCAGTCAATCAGTCAGTCAATCAAGTATGTCAGTCAATAAGTAATCAGTCAGTTGGTTGTTCGATCAGTCAGTCAGTCGGTCAATCAATCAATCAATCGGTCGGTCAGTCAATCAATCAGTCAGTCACATTCCTTGTATCAGTTTGTCCGTGTCAACAGCGTATGTAAATGCTGTTCTGATCATTTAAGTAATAGATCAGTCACGGCCTTGGATGATGATGACAGTTATCATGGTCATTTATCCACTTTCCACTTTTAAAGCAACCAGAACCATCGACAGTTTTCTTATATAACAGTTAATAATTTTGCAACGTATTTTGAAATAATTTATCAACGTAAACTACTGTTTAGCCTAACCAAAACCATTTCAAAGGCGTCTAACAATAGCATCGCATCATCCAATGTTTGTGACATCCTATGACAACCACGACTATTGACGTCAGCCTTACGTGAAATTAACTATTCCAAAGTAATTATTTTATCAACTCGATGAATTTTTTAAACCTCATTCGTTGACGGTTGATGAGTTTATTCTCCCTGACCTTCTAAACCGCCATCTATGAAACATCTGCTGACCATGATCGAGTGTTGTATATAGTCCTTAGCCAGGTGTTACGTGGGATTCAGTCCGTCGTCTATTTCCTTAGGGCTGACACTGAAGATGATCTACAAAACAAAGTGATAAATTATTTACGCTTGAAAGAGACGCGAGCCACCATGCAATTCACCTTCTGATCTGTCACAAGAGTTTCAAAATTTTTCAGAAAACCGAAGACGAAGATGAATCGAATTTTAGAATGAGACTTCACTGTCATCAGAACGTTTCTGGAACATCTATCACCGCCATCCAGTCAGCCACGCGTTTGGTCCGGAATGTATTCTACTACAGCATAGAAGTATTGCTGTGCTAGAGGTCCATCTCTTTCTGCAATAAGTTGCATAGCAACCGGTGGCACGGGCTTCTTGGTAATTCCTTTGTCCACAAGCGCTTGAAACTCATTATGTGTTTGTTCTATAGTGATAGTGTTGTCAGGTCGGAAACGTCACTGACGAGTCTCTCTCGAAGTGGTGCTATATAAACTAGGGATTAGAATTGCAATAACAATTAGATTCATGGCTGGTGAATAGTTGCCACGGTGGCACAATGCGGGTCCAGTGTTGGGCCAACGAACGTGGCTAGCTGGGCAAGGCGACCAATAGGTCCTTTGAGAGCCATCTTCATCTGGTGAGTAGACATCTTTACTGGCCGTTGGCTTTCTTCGTATTACCTCGTACATCAACATTCCTAAAGGTGCAAAAAATATCTCGCGGAAGGTGCGGAAAAGCAATTCCCTGAGATGGAGATATACAGCTAAACGTCTTCTTCAAGTTTATGGACTCATTGCCAGTTGCTTTTGGACGCACGCAACGGTGTTTGGCCAACACCAGACACCCACTCACCCCGTTGTTATCCATCATACGTACATACTAACAGACATAAATACAGACGAACATGCATAAACAATGCATACCAACATACACACTTACATACATGAGACCTATAGACATGGTCAAAAGCAAACATGCATATATCAGGGGCCTACATACATAGGCCTACATACGCGCACATCATAAATACAAACGTAGACCTATAATATATTATGTGAGGAACTTAAAGGGCGCTGCAGAGGTGCACAATAGTCAAGTGGTTAGCGCGCTGGACTGTCAACAGGGAAGTCGTGGGTTCAAATTCCCACCAGGGCCAACAATTTGTTGCGAGATTTCTGGTCCACCTGCGCCCCCTTGGGCCTTGGCCAACTCAACTATAACAAGTATATATAGGGTAACTCAGCTGTAATGAGTACACTGACCGTACACTGTCGGTGGGAAGATCAGATGGCGAGGGGAGGACTGGCCATCTGCCGTCATATGCCGAGGCTAAGAAAGTGAAGTCGCCGTTAACACTTCATGCCATGGCTGCCTCTCAGGATAGCTTAAGGGACGACTGCTCTTCTAATAAAAGGAGCTATAGTAAGGGTGCAGATCAAAGAATGGTTGAGGCAAATCTGCGCCGGACTTGGATGCGTTACACAGATCTTGGCATTTAGGCCTATATGACGAAACAACTTACGAATGTCCCGTGTCATCATCTTAACGTCGTTTCTTCATCAGTGTGAGAGAGAGAGAGAGAGAGAGAGAGAGAGACCGACCGACCGACGATAGAGACATTTACAGACAGAGACTTAGAGTACAGTGTCAACAGAGAGACAGAGAGACAGAGAGAGAGAGAGACAGAGAGAGAGAGCGAGAGAGAGACAGAGAGACAGAGGCAGACAGAGACAGAGACAGAACGCGAGAGAGTCTTGGTCTGCAGCAGCAGCAGCTGAGACTAATGAGCCAATCAGTTGATGGGAGAGATTTCCTGCGATCGCTTAAGTTGATCTTCGCGCGTCTCCTCCGAAACCATTCGCTCATCTGGCCGACTGACCAACGAGGAGGATAACGAGGAGAGGAGCAAGTGGATTAGGAGGATGAGGAGAAGTGTAGGAAGACGAGGGGAAGAAACACGAGGAACAGGAGAGGTGGAAAGGAAAAAAGGAGGAGGAGGAAGAAGAAGGAAGAAGAGAGGAGGGCATGGATACATCGCGTTTTATCACAGCTACTAACGCTAGTAAGAATTGTTGCATATACCGTGTGATTGCAGTCTGCGATAGGAACACGAGGGCCTAGAGTAATTTCATATCCATGCCCTGTCAACAAGCCCACTTGGGCTGGAATGTATTCAGGCCACATGTATTCCCATAATATCATGGGACCCTTGCAGAGCCCATATGGACCCCAGCAAATATTTTATGGTCATGCTGGCAGAGCACATAGTGGAAATGAGCCTTTATATGAAAGACGTGTGTCATTATTGGCTTATCTGGAAATGCGTCACACGTCAACGTTATTCTTAAGCTAAGTGATGAATTGGTAGACCCTCTGTCGTGCAGAATAGCTGTGCCCTCGTTCAGCAAACTGTCCCTGCTGAGAAAAAAATCCAATGTTGTCCACGTTAGCTAAGGACCAGGAAACAATTACCAGAACTGACCAGGTTATGAGAACTTTTTGTATTGTATTGTATTTGAACACTTGTTATAGCGCCCCTACCAGATTTCCCCATTCAGAGGCGCTCCCGACTACTGCGCGAACGCTGAATCGGGGGTTTCACGCCGAAGCGCATGAGCAATTGCGAGTGAAGGACTTGCCCAGGAGTCTTTCTACGCGGCGGCTTTGAGGTGACTTTACCCAGCAAACAGTTTTATTCGGCAAATAGGGCCAGCGTTTATAACCAAATGCTAACAGCCGGATCACGCACACTTCTAAGGCTTCTTATGAGTCTGTTTATTGGAAGTTGTGTTCTGTTGGCAACATGATGACTAAATCGAAATCCTTGCTTTCCTGTGTTATTCTATAGATAAAATAGAATAGAATCTGTGTTTATTCGTTAACACATTGTGTCAGAAAGTAATGCTATCACAAGAAAAAAAATATGTGTAGGCATTGGCTATACCGCTTAAAGTTTGGTCCAAGATATTATTGGCTTTTATTTGATTTAAAGGGTCTTAGGTTTAATATATGCCCTTGTAAAGCAGCCTAGGAATAAAGTTTTTGGTGATATATATATTTTTTTCGTTTATTGAACAATCGAGTGTGACGAACCGAAATAAATTTGCAAGAAAATGACAAAAAAATGACGAAGGAGAAAATGTTTGGTGGTAGAGTTACTTTTAGGTTGGTGAGATCTGGCAGGTCGGAGGGTTTCTTTAGGCTGCTGACTACGAGGTCAAACGTCCACACGGGCTGAAATGTGTGAGAGGCTGTCTCTCGAGGGAGGTAGGGCAAGGCTTTTAGGCATGTCGGTAAGGCATGGCATTGTTTCAGGTTTAAACGCTAGGCTGCTATTCGGATATCAAACGTCCACGGGCGGGATATATGTATATATGTTTGAGCTGTCTCTACACAGTTAGAGAACAAGGCTGTCAATCTGTTGAGTCATTGGAGTAAGTTCGTCTTTTTCTGCCTATTCGTGTTCGCTGCGCTCTATCTGTTGGTATGATAAATATGTATATATGTTTGTCTGTCTCTCACAGTTATTGAACCACTCAGTCAATCTGCGATGTCTTCCGGAATTAGTTCCTCTTTCTGCCTGTTCGTGTACGTCCGTCTGTCTGTTAGTATAATAGGCTTGAGTTCGGTCATCAATCTCACTTACCTGACAACGTTTCATTAGCTAACATCTTCCGTCATCTCCAGTCGCAGTCTGCCTGATTTCTGTCGGCGTCAGGCTATAAATCAACCTTTGATTCACATCATCAATATTATTTAGCGCTGTGTATTTCGATGGCTGATGAATCTTCCGGTCATCGTCCTAGTCGTAGTCTACCTGAATTTCTTGCGGTCGTCCATATCCATTACATACGCAATTTATTCGACGCGCCAAGTATTTCCCTGTGTCTGATGAAACCCGGTCCCGTCCTGAAAGCTGATCAACGGATGCCGGGTCTATCAATGACAGCCGGAAATTAAGCGATACCGAGGCCCACACTGCACTCTTACACACAGCACCCACATGAAGTGACAGACAGTTGTCGAAAGTAAGAGTGTGACACTGTCGTCAGACAGCTGCCAGACACACTTGACTACACGAGGCTATCATCACACACACACACACACACACACACACACACACACACACACACACACACACACACACACACACACACACACACACACACACACACACACACACACACACACACACACACACACACACACACACACACACACACACACACACCATATAATATAGTGTATTGTATGTATGTAGCCACGTATGCATTACATGTTAGATTATGATATCAAAGAAAAACTTCTGCACCTCACACCGTGGTGAGAGGGTGAACAGCCAAGTAGGGGATAGCCTGGTGGGGCTATACCATCAGTGGTGAAGACCTTGGTCGAAGACCTTGGTTGAAGAACCACCTTGGGCGTTTCGCGAGGTGGAAAGGCTCACCAGGAACCCTGAAACAGCTGGCCAACGCAGGAGGCAGGTGTTGGAAGGACACCTCAGACCGGAAGAGGCCAGAATGGCCCAACGATCTCCTTACCCTACCAGGAGAGGACTGGTCACCGCCTGGCAAGAGACCAAGAAACTCTAACAAGAAAAAGGACAAAACCATCTGCAGCAATTACAGAGGAATTAGCCTCCTGAGCGTGCCTAGGAACAGGCGGGTTTCAGAAGAGGAAGGGGAACGGTAGACCAAATATTCACAATCAGGCAACTAGCGGAGAAATACTATGAAAAGAACAAGGTGATTTATAACAACTTTATAGACTTCAGACAGGCTTTTGATAGCATCTGGCAGCGGGGGCTATGGAGAGTGATGAGGAATTATGGAATACCAGAGGAGCTAGTGGAACTACTAGAGGACCTATATAGCAAGACGGTAAGCGCAGTGAGAGTAGATGGGGAGCTAACGGAATGGTTTCGTGTGCATGTTGGAGTAAGACAAGGCTGCGGTCTATCCCCATACCTATTCAACCTGATATTGGAGGCAATGATGGACATAGCGCTGGCAGATACAGAAATAGGGGTGAGAATAAATGGAACAATAGTCAACAACCTAAGATTTGCAGACGACATAGATCTGATGGCGGAAAGCGGAAGCCAACTGCAGGAACTAACGACCAGGGTACACGAAAGTAGCAAAAGATTCGGGCTTAAGATCAATGGAGAGAAGACCAAAACAATGACAATTGGTAAGGAAAAAGAAAAGATAAACATCACCCTGGAAGGAGAGGAGCTGGAACAGGTAACGGAATTTGTGTACCTGGGGGGCGTAATTACGGAGGACGCGGAGTCGACAAGGGACATAAGGAAAAGAATTGGGCTGGCGTCAGCAATGTTTGGAAAGCTGAGGAAACTATGGAGATCAGGCAACATCTCAACAAGAACAAAAACCAAACTATACGAAACACTGGTGATACCGGTCCTCACGTATGGAGCAGAGTCTTGGTGCATGAAAAAGGAGGACGAGAGAAGACTCCTGGTGGCGGAGATGGGATGGCTACGAGGACTACTGAATAGATCACGAAGAGAAAAGATACGGAATGAGGTGACACGAGAAGAACTGGGACAGAAGGAAACGGTAGTGGAAAGAATAAAGAAACGAAGACTAACATGGTATGGACATGTGATCAGGATGGAGAACGGAAGAATGCCGGCAAAGGCGCTGCACGGAGAGGTGGAGGGAACAAGGAGCAGAGGACGTCAGAAGAAGAGATGGATAGATAACGTACTGGAGGACATAGAAGACAGAGGATGGGACTTAAGAAGGGCAATAGAACTCGCAAGAGACCGACCGAAATGGAGAAGTTTTGTTAGAGCATCATCGTCAGCGAATACTTGACGGAGGAGAAAGAAAGAATACGTATGTATATAAAAAACTATATATATATAGATTGTATGACGTATTTGCATATATTTATATGCACATACAATACACTGTAATATATACGCAGATAAAATATATATCATATAAGGATCCTGAAGTGGCCGAGTGGGTTGGTGCCCGCTCGCCGCGCCGGCGCCCGGGTTCGCTTCCCGGTCGGGTCGGATTATCAGAGATTAATTTTTCTCGAATCTTTACTGCGGGGGCTCGGTCGCATTATAAACGTGGAGTACAATACAACACACAATACAACACATCACAATACAACTGGGCGCGGTGGTTTAGGGGTATGTTTGGTGCCTTGCAGCTGGAGGGTTGCGGGTTCGAATCCACCTCAAAGTCGCCGCGTAGGGACCCTGGACAAGTCCTTCACTCGCAATTGCTCATGCGCTTCTGGCGTGAAACTCCGGATTCAGCGTCTGCGCAGTAGTCGGGAAGCGCCTCTGAATGGGAAATCTGGTTGGGGCGCTATAACAAGTGTTCAAATACAATACAATATATTATTATATGCAATATTTACATGATTATGCAATATACGAATATACGCACATTCAACATACACAGTGATTCAATGAAAAGTAAAGCCAAACTTTGTATTTCATGTAAGTACTTCTTAACATGACAACAGTATTTAATATTTTTGTGAAGAAACTCTCAGTAGTATGGTTTGATTATTTAATTAAAGAAGATGTTCAAAATGTCCTCCTTCTGCTTGCACGTAAGCCTGGAGGCGCTGGCGCCAATGGGCAACGTTTTCTTCAGTGCGCGATGACCGTCTGCCACTACCAATGACGCGATCGACTGACCCTGTTACGCTGAATTTTCTAAACAATTTATCTAATCCGCTTCTGGTCCAGTGTTTTCTGGAAACTCTTGTAGAAATTGATGGCTGCTGTAATTTTTGGATTCCCTCAAACCTTATTATCATGTGTGTAAATCTTCTTTACTAAAAGGCATTTTTTCGGAAAATGCTAGTTTCTTGTTTATGTTTTAATCGTATTATCGTATGCTTTTGAGTAGAAAAAATAAAGTCATTAAAATATTAATTGAAAATATAGTTCAAGTTTTAATATTTGTTTATAAAGTTTGGCTTACTTTTGATTGAATCACTGTGTATATACATTATACACGTGTACTCTATGCACATATTGTAAGGTGCTACTCTACGAATGAAGAAAAACTCGTGTCTAAGGTAAAATAGAATGTATATTATAAAACCAAAATCCGTAATAGTAACACACATACAACCTTATCGAAGAACATCAGCTCCACACGTCTCCAGCTCTCGAGAACGTTGCACAGCAAACAAACAACTTGGTTGGCCACAGCGGACACGAAACCAACAGTTTAACTAGTTAACTAGACTTATCTAGTACATGGAAGTCTTGGTCAGTTCTACTGAGAATTCGACATCACACGGCAACAGGCCTAACGAAAACTGCCAAGCTTCGACGACGAATCTTTTACATTGGTTTAAATAGGAGAGAACACTCCTTCTTAACTATACCTGATATAGTTCATCAACTATCCTATTTTCTGTCTCTGTTACAGTAACGATATTCGTATATTTCTAGTAAGCCTAACATCACGCCTACTTTCAATATATAGTTCAGTTCAATACTAAATATATTTAGCTTTATCCAGAATGTCTCTTCAATCTAGGACAAAGTACCGTCAACAGTGTCTCGGTTGGGAAGGTCTCCCAACATACCCCCCAACCACTACGAGAGAAAACCTATCGGTTTTCGACAAAACGAAAAAAAACACAAAAACATGACAAATGAAACTACGCAAAACACAACCAAAACCCCCAACTTCAACTCCCCAACAACACACTTGAAGATCCCACAGGCGACGGTCGACTCAAGAGATCTGGCATCCAGTTCTCTTTTCCCGGTCGATGCTTAATGTCGAGAGTATACTGTTGTAACTCTAGGCTCCATCGAAGCAATTTCTGATTTGAATTTGCCATTGTGTTTATGAACTGCAACGGACTGTGATCTGTATAGACCAAGACCGGCGAAGACCCAAAGTAGACGCTGCACGCTCGGACCGCTGTCACAAGCGCCAAGGCCTCCTTCTCGATCGTCGAATAGTGCATCTCATGAATCCTCAGCTTCCGACTCAGAAAACATATCGATGTTCCACGTACAACATCATCACCACTGAAGATCACGAGCATCCAGTCAGTCGCATCACACCAGAAGCTCCACGTCGCATCTCGTGCATCGAATTCCTCGTTCCACCATTCGCATCCACGTACAACATCATCACCACCATGAAGAACACGAGCACCGTCACGTTCCTCCGAATGGAACATAGTCGTCGATCTCGACAACTTCTGCCATCGTTTCTCCCATCCTGACATCTCATCCTGCTAGTCATCTGCAAATATACAGCTAACGCACCCACATAAGATTTCTCTTTTAACAATTCACTTTCATTTGCCTTGTGTGCACAAATCGGTAGCCATACTACTTCAAACTTCCACAAACATCCTTCCAACAAACACTCTGTAAACAACCACACCAAACATTTCCTGTATGTCAACCCTTGAAACTGTACCAAGCACACACTCCAATTACTGTAACCATTTCTGATGTGTAATACCAATGCTACAGCTATTGACATACACCCATCAGTCATGCCACCATGCAACCATATCAACATCCAAGCATGTTCCAAAGTACCTTGTACTAACACCAATGCAATGCACCTCCACAACTTATATATTTGCCATTCACCACCCTGTTTCAAGAAACCATGCATGAATATCCACATTTTCCATTTCACATTCACTTCAGTCAACATACCTTTACGCCACTCTTTCACACACCAATTCTTCCGTGCTCCTAATACGAACAAATCCTTCTTCACCACATCTTGTACCTTTCGCACATCCACATCCACTTCCACTGTTTTAAGCAACCTGCTTACACCTTCATTCGATGCGTTGTCCACTTCGACACACCTTCGATTCATCTCCGCGACCCTCGACTCGTCAAGCAAAAAGGAACATACAACAGGTATATCATCAACAATGCACTCCTTTAAGTTTAACAATTCCCTTTGTACGTCTTCCATTGTAAACGCATCTTCAATCTTATTATATCTCACACAATTTCTTGAAGAAAACACACAACATTATTGCACTTGACAAACGACAACTCATTCTTCTCTCCTGCGTACGTCTTCAATTCAACTTCTGATTTCCTCAAAACATTTTCAACGTCGTCATTCATCACGTCCTTGTACAACACAATCTCACTCACATTCGACAATCTTTCAAGCTTCTCTTCACACAATTCATTTACACCTTTTAAATCCAACACATCATTTATTTTATTTCGCTCATTATCTACTAAGACATCACGAGACACTTCATACCAACTCTGTTCACGCTGCGAGTGTTCTGATTTAGCCAACTCAAACAATGGCTTCATCACAACATCCGTGCGTTGTAACTGAATTACATCATTTCGAAACACAACTTCTCCTATGTTCGACTTAATGATTTCATTCTCGTCAAACAATTCACCAACACCTGAAAACTCCAAATCATTTTCGACTATTTCCAACTGTGTACTAGCATGAGCGTTCACGGCATCTTTATTTCCCATGACAACCCTATCCAATGCTGCTTGTGCTCTAGTTACCACAGAAATGTCCATAGGTCCCATGTCTGCAATATCATTACCTATGAGCACATCTACTCCTTCAGGTAACTTATCAATTAAGCCACATAACACTTTTCCCTTCACTCGTTCCGAATCCAAGTTAATTTCCACTAAAGGAATCTCAATGGGATCTCCCACTACACCCTGAATCAACCTATTTTCCTTTGTGTCTTTAAACTCAGTATTTCCTACTCTTTCCCTGCTAACCAAAGTTTGCAATGAACCTGAATCCCTCAACAACACTATCTGACGCCGTGTACCTTCATGCCCATACAACCATGCATTTGAACAAAAAGGTCTATAACTATCATGCACATGCATTGAACCTTGTGAGTTTTCAGTAAAGCAGTTGTCATTCCCCACTAACTGAACTGATTTTGGGGCAGTTTCATAATTTCGTTGTCCATTAACCTCCTGTCTACCTTTCAACTGCCAACAATTTGAAACCACGTGTCCTCTTCCTCCACAAAACCCACAAGCTGCTGGTGATCCCAAACTTCTAGGAAAAGCCAATTTATTTGTCCTTTTAGGTGATTGCCAACCTGAATTCCACTGTTTTCTTTCAAATTTCGGTGAATTTAACGAGTGACCCCAATTTCCTTTTTCCATATATGAATCCTCCTTATTTTCACCTCTGAACCCAAATGTTTCCACTTTAAATGGTTTGTACAAAATAGCAAATTCATCTGCTAATGTGGCTGCTTCACTCAAACTCCCAGGTTTTTTTTCAATCACCCATCTATGAAGTTCTGTTGGTAAACAATTCACAAATTGTTCCAACTTTACTACTTCCATGAGTTTATCCACTTCTTTCGTAGCACCTTCCCCCTCAATCCAACTGTTAAATGGCAAACTCATTCGAAAAGCAAAATTTGAATATGTTTCCAAATTTCCTTTTCTCATTGTTCTGAACCGTTTTCTATAAAATTCCGGAACACGAGCATAAGCTCTCAACAATGCTTGCTTCAGAATGTCATAGTCTTGACATTCCTCCACACTGAGCTCTAACACAACATAACATAACACATAATATAACGTAACATAACATAACGTAACATAAGATGGCATGACATAGCACAGCAAAACATGACATTACTCAACATAGCTTGACACAACATAGCATTCCATCCTCTGAGTTATCTACTAGTCATGCATAGCAGGAGAATATGATATGCGCAAGGGTGAGTCGTGAATCTTTGCTCCTCCTCTAAAAACATAAGTAAGACCTCAAAAATGGCCGATTGAGGAATGTGCTAACTGTAAATGATCTTACCTTCGCAATAGGTCTCATCAAATGGGCATTGGTACCGCTCGGTCTGATCCCTCTGTCTGCACGGCTGGTGTCCCACAGGGATCTTTTTCGGACTCTTTATCTTTGCAATTCACTAAGCAGCATGCCAATCACACTGGAATGGAGTTTGATTCACGAGTAATCAAATGTCAGAAGTATCACGTGATGGCTGATATTGTCTCATAATAAGAAAACCACAGTGCATCTCCTGCAATCATATCATCCTCTCCATGAGTTCCAACGATGAACGAGAAGAATGCTCGACCTATTAATATCATAGTATACCAAGGCATAGCATAAAACAACATAACACAACATAAGATAACACAACACGACATTTTCACAGCATTTGGATTCTTAGCAGTTCAGAAAATATTTCACGCTTTAATTAAATCCACAATTTTTCCAGAAAATACATATTCTATCGCCTTAGCATATTAGTCAACAATCTATGTATTAACAGCTGTTGTATAGTGCGTCATTCCACATTACAAGCGTTGTCGGGAAGTCCATGAGCAAACCTTTGGGAAAATGTGGTCTTCAATGGAAGTCTTAACCGGCGGGAAAGAGACCTATGCAGGGAAGGGAATGTATGGTGGGAAATATATCTTCAGAGGTGACTTAATCTTGCATGACTGTCATACAGTTAAATCCTGTTACAGTACTAACTTGTGATCATCAGTTCAGACTATGACTTGTTATCAGACTGCGTTCATGTCGGTTTGAATCAATAAACGAAGATTATCATGCATCTTAAATGGTTGGTAGTCTAAACCAGCGAAGAGTTTTCTCCATACCCTCCCTACAAATCGCGTTCTTGCTGTACGGAAGGCAGCAACGACTCACGAGGCAAGCTCATTAGATGGGTGGCTTAGCGATATTTCTGCTCCTACTGCTAAAAACAATGGAGCCGGTGGTTTAGATCAAATCATCGAGGTTTCTTTTCATTGCCATGGTTCGTTTATCTAATCGCAGTTCGTTTATCTTGCTGTTCGAGAATCTTTGCCACTGGTAGCTATATCTTTTGGCCATTTGTATATCGTTACTGCCATCCGTACGTATCTTATTGCCAGTTGAAGGTCCTTTATTTTTCACTGTATGCACTGGCTGCGATTGGTATAAATCATGTTGCCGCTGGCATGTGTGTTATTGTGTATGTCGAAATGCCATTGGTATATAATTTTAAATTAATGTCATTTGCACATATATATCTAACTGTAATTGGTATATATTTTATTGTCATTGGTAGACCTATTTCTAATTGCGATGGGTAAATATCTTATTACTATTGGCAAACCTTCAATTTAATCATCGCGATATAACCTTCTGTATCTTACTATCGGCTGCATCTTTAACCCTCAATGGGTCCTTGTCTATGGGCTGACGTGAAACATATGGGGTTCAAATGCATTTAGGTGTTTGGAATATAATCAACGATACGCTCTGTCTACCGGTAATCGAATAGCATGTATTTTATATAAACATACTGTTCAATGTTTTCCCAAAGGTCATATCTTATTCTTTCATTTATATAGCGCCCTTTCAGGAAATAAACCGACTCAGAGGCGCTCTCTGCGCTGGACTAGTCGATGGTAAGATATGCCATACGGCCAACATTATTACACCAGTTAACAAATGACATAATTATCTAAATCGTACATTTGTCACACAGTAAATTATTGACAGAGTGTGCCGGACAAGCAGGCCTAGAGCACTTATCGCAGAATTTGCGCGTCTTCCTGTCACACTCGCGCGGGCACAGATGACAACGTCCCTGTGTCCTCTTCACTTTAGCTGGTATCTCAGTTCCTGCTTCAAATTCTCCAGAGTCCAGTTCTATAAGTTGGATTGCGTCCATGATCGGTCCTCTGAGCAGGGCTGGCTTGTCCAAACGTCTTCTTATAAGTGGCTCGGCAAGAGACTCCCCGAGACTGATGATGAATTGGCGACGACGTATCGCTTTGGACGACTTATTCCAGTCAGGGTTATTGCACATCCAGATCACGAAACTGGCAATGGCAGCTGTGTCAAGCATGTCAAAGAATAGGACCATTGGCCACCTGTTGATCTTTCGTTTACATGAGTAGATGCAAGCCAAATGATCCATGTTATCTACTCCGCTCTTAGTTGCATTGTAATGAAGGATGATCTCTGGTTTTTGTGTCAGACCATCGACAACCTTGTCGTGATGCATTGTCGACAAAAGAATGACCGACTTTCCCTTTTTTGGGACATATGATACCAACGTTTTGTTGCCATCAAATGCAAAGATCGAAGAAAATTCGTCTCTGTTTTTTGCTATCATGCTTGGAGGAATGTCTCATTTGTTCTTGCGCATCGTTCCTATATAGGTCATAATGTGAGTTTGCAATTCTTCTGCCACTGTAATACTGGTATATAAGCAAAAAAATGTCTTACTTCTAAAAAGGTCCAACTAATATCAGGAATGTTCTAACATAATTGATAATAACTAAGAAATTATTGCAGTAAGCCTAATTAGCACCAATACCTGAATTTCCTCATAATATCAACGTTCTAATCTATGGGGTGCATTTGCACCCCCAATGAATCTGTGCTTGCTCTAATTGACATCAACCTTTTGTTATCCGTTTTATGCATAATCTGGGGGACAAAATGGTGACACTTAGAAATGTCCTAGAAGATAACTGCTGAAATTTTAATAATAACACGTGAGTAGCCATAGAATCGGCCATGGGGTGCAATTGCACCCCAGGACCCATTGAGGGTTAAACTTACAATATTATTTGTTGCTCTACAGTAAATGCCCTCTACTCTATTCTTATTGCGATTATTATCATATTCTGGTGGACACGACAGGTTATCTTGCAGTTTGTTTAGTGCACTTTACTTTTCGAAATGTAATAATGGATTGTTTGCGAGACAGCATTAAGACCTTTGCAAATGATATCTAACAGCTCACACCCTTGAAACAGGACGAATACTCCTGTGACATACGGTAAAACAAAGAAAAACAAACTATGCATACGATGTATACGTCGTATACAGTATACAACTATACATCATCATCACCAGCATCATCATCATCATCAACAGCAGCAGCACCATCATCACCATCACCACCACCACCACCATCATCATCATCATCATTGTCATCATCATCATCAGCATCATCAACAACAACATCATCATCACCACCACCACCACCATCATCATCGTCATCATTATCATAATCATCATCATCATTTTCATCATCATTATCATCATCAACAACAACAACAACATCGTCTCTTCTTTTTCGTCTTCTTCTTCTTCTTCTTGTTCCTGCACCTTGTTATCATTCCTGCTGCTTCTCATCATCATCATCATCATCATTTTCTTTATCTTCTTCTTCTTCTTATTCTTCTTTCGTCTATAACTCCTCTAAATTAATATCGGGTTCACTCTTTCGTTGATCCCTTTCAACGCCAGAAGAATGTTCCCCGTTTTGCAATCGATCATTACAACCGTTTCTTGTTGATACCCTTCCAAAGTCCGGCTCGGAATTTACAGCCCAATTTCGTGAAGCTGGCAAACGTCTCGAAACGCACTCACGAGAGCCACTCCTAATCTTCAGCGCCATGCAACTTATTGCCTTCAGCAGCTAATTCCAGATCCGAAGGAGGCCTGGAAGCTATTAGCTTTGGCTAATTCTGTCCGGTTCAGGAGGTGCGACTGAGAGCATTTATTGACTGGAACTCACGCGTATATTCACGTATCGGAAATTACGGACAATGTTACTTGCGTGTTTAGGAACAACATCTGGACTGCAGTAAAGATTACTGTGGTCTGCTGTAGTATTTTGGACAAAAGTGACTGGTTATGGTAGAAATGTCTCCTCAGGTTGACTGAGTGTTCATAGTACCTAGTACTATGAACTCTCATAGTAGGTTAAAGCCTCCGCTGGAACATTCACTGTGTCGGGACTCAGTCAGTCTGAGCGTCCGTCAGTTTTGTAGAGAAACTGAGCAGTACAGTAACACGTAACTGTTGGGGGATATTAAGCATTGCTCACTGAGCATATCATATAGACGCTCTTAAAAATTCAGTATGCTACTTTGTAATGGACCGATTTCTGATCTGTCATAAAGGATAGCGCTTCAGAAATATTCAATAAGAAAACAATACACGTTACATGCAGTAATGAGTAAGCTACTGCGTGCTCCCGCAATCGTTACCCTTTGAATATGCACATGAAATGTGTCGCTAAACTAATTGGGAAGATGAGTTTCACCTGTTACCACCTCAGGTGGGAAACACCCAACTCCGCCCTAAATAATTATTCTTTCATGCTATCAATATATGGGCGGGTTTATATCAATATTCGTTTAATCTGTTAAAGGTTGAAAGAGACGCAAAGCTAACATCTAGTAATAGTCTATGGTGGAGTCGATGAAGAAAATTATTGCCTACCTACCTAAGTGGGATATTCTTTATTATACCAATATTATTGCATATCAGCACTTTGGTGTACATACATTTATACAGAGTATAACATTCTTATTATAGACGATCTGCGTGTGAGATTGTCCGCTTGTGGAATAAAACGGTCAAGTACTTAGGGGTTAAATAAAAGTTAATATTAAATCTCGGTTTTGTCCGTATCGATAGACTATAGTCATGGTATTTTAGTTTATATGTTAGTAAGCTGAACTTAAGAAGCCTTTATTGATTATAATTACCAATCGAAATTCATGTACATGTATGATGTTAGACGAATATCATAATAAAAGAACTTATTGAGCATCGTTATTCTATGTGAAACTCTTAACGATATACGAGTAAGCGTAAGCGTAAACTACAACATTTCTAAAGCAGCTCACGGCATCAGCTTATACCAGAGCGCTACGTCAAGTCAGAGGGGTTTTCTAGAGATACCTTATGAACAACAAGGATTTGAGACAGGTGATGGCTGATGAGTGACAGAAGAAGAGAATGAACGAAGAATTTGCTGACTTCAGATAAGACACAGACAAAGACGAGATGTAGGCATTCCCGAGGATATGTATGTCAGTCGGCGTCATGTAAGGTTTGTAATGTCATGGTATGGCATGAATTATGTTTAAAATTGAGACGAAGAAGAAGAAGAAAAAACGATAAGAAAATAAGAATGAGAAGAGGAGGAAGAAGCAGACTCCATGAAGTTATCTCCAAGAGGCTGTCATGAATATGAAGTGCTAGTAACTTCATTTTCTTAGTCTCGGCACAAGAGGCAGTCATTTTGTTCACGGTGTTTATTGTCGAGACACACACGCACTGGTGAAAATACATCCTCCCCCACGCACACGCACAAACACGAACACACACGCACGAACACACACGCACATACACTTAATTTGGTCGCTCCAGAGGCAATTCAGTTGGCGGATTGTATATTTTCTGTCTGCTCTTCAGTTGAAAGATCCAGGAGAGACATCATTCATATGTTCTTTGATTCACCTTTTATTTTACTGCGTTCATTCACCCATTAAGACGTTCATTCATTCTGCCTGTTCTATCGTCTGCCCGTCTGTCCATCCGTCCTTCCGTCTGTCGATCTGTCCGTCTGTGCGTCAGAGTTAATGTTTCAGTGAGTGAGTTAGTGAACGAGTAAGTGAGTGGGTGATTGATTGACTGATTGAGTGAGTGAGTAAGTGAATGAGTGATTCAGTGTCTCAGTCAGTCAGTAAATCTGTCGACCAACGAATAAGTCACTCTGTCAATTGGTTAGCGAGTCATTCATTCATTCATTCATTTAATCAGTCAGTCAGTCAGTCAGTAAGTCAGTAAGTCATTCAGTCAGTCAGTCATTCAGGCAGTCAGTCAGTGAGTCAGTAATTCAGTCTATCAATGATTAAATCTGTCGATCCTAATAACATGTACTAATCCGAACAGAAACCGGGAGCTATTAAATTTTCTAGAAGCCATTGATGGAGTCGGAGTTTGTTTTCGTTCAGATTATGACAGATCTCGTCTGATCTGGGAATTAGACTGAATCGGGCCAGACGCTCCGCAAAACAGATTTCCATAAGATTTAATCATGTGGCCTTGGACGAGAAGAAAACTCTCAGAGGATTCTTGTCTAGACACGAAGGAGTTCAGGGCGGCGGATTCATAGAGGCAAAGGAGTAGGCTTCATTAAAGTAAGCTTCTTAGCTGCAATGCCTATTTGGCTGCACATGTGTGACCTCGACAGAGGAAAGGGACCACAAACTAGATCACACGGGAAGTGGCCTTGTCTCTAACACTTCAACCGTGCGCCTGATTAATGCATCTTCATCTCTGGTCAACTATGCTACAAACTGTATTATGCAGCATATTTTATCAAGGCCAAATTCTGTTAATAACGCATTGGGTAGCGACAGGTTATATCTTAACTAGGTATTTACTACACACATGATATAAAACAGGCCGCAATTTGTTATCATCTCAATTCTCTCCTCTTATACCATGGGCATATTTAACATCTGGCACAGGGGGGGTTACGGGTTTAAACCCACAAATAAATGTATTACTGTTATTAAAAAGTAAAAGTAGAGAAAAATAGGGCCATTTCCATTGGAAACCCCTCCCGAAAACTTAAAACCTCTCCGAAAGGGTTAATAAGTTTTTCCTGGCTGATTGCCCCTGTATTATACACTGCGACATAATGTACGTATGTTACAGTAGCCTATGTATGCAAGCATATGGCCATTTATATAGCGCCGTGCAGTAACCTCACGAATAGCAATATAGAAGCTCTTAGACTGTTTCGACGATTCCATTATTTTTCTATTTTCTTCAGTTAATATTGTAATAGAAGATATCGATAATCTTGATTTTTCTAAATGCTGTTTTCTTTAGGGTCTCTTCGGTTCACGCTATTTCCCATTCTAACTCTGCTCTTCGTGCTTTTTTGTCAATGATGACGTAATCATTTTTCGTGTATCACGTGGTTCTTAGATCGAACGAGAGTTGATTAAGTAAATGATGCTGACATAACTTCAGCAACTCCCCAAAGATAAACAGTAGATGCAGGCCTAAGCGTTGCGTCTGTGACAACCCTTAACACTGATCAAACGAATATTGATATTGACCTCGGAGGAAAAAAGAGAATAATTGTCAGGAATGACCTTATAAACCCTTTAGCCTGTAGGCTGCCTTTAAGAAGTCATGTTAAGTTTCGAGACGTTTGGTGCAATATTTATGCACTTTTCAACTAAAGGAAATATCATTTGCCTGGAAATGGTAGGACTTACATTAATGATGCCAATGTATTACGATCGTGACCCTTTCACCCGTTGGTATACCCGCATGGGCCGCATCCTTCGACCCTACACCACATGTTGTGATGTTGTGCAGGAATGCTGAGAAGGGCGTCTTGGTAGAGGGAGTGGCTGCTGCCCCAAATCCGTCGTCCTTTGCAGATGCCTGACTGATGTTGCGTCTGACGGTGATGCTTCGGTTGCTGCTGCTGCTGCTGCTGCTGAGATCGATCAAGCATCTTGTTGGCACTGGCATCGTGCTGCAGCGATGATTGCTCGAGATCAGAGGCAGAGACGGAAGAGAGCGAGCATTTAATTGGAAGGATGGAATGAAGGATGGAAAAGGAACGACGAATGGATAGATTGGATAAATGGATAGATGGATGGATAGATGGATGGTTAGATGGATGGATGGATGGATTAATGGATGGATGGAAGGAAGGATGAATTAATGGTTGGATAAATGGATAGATGGATGGATAGATGGATGGATTACTGGTTGGATGCAGAGCTATCTATTACGGTAATGGGAGGCTCTGGTTGAACTGATGGCTGAGTAGATGAATGGCTTCATGTAGGATAAATGTATGGATGCAGAAATGAACAGATGATTAGATGAATTAGATCGCTGGATGGACTAATAGACCGGTGCATGGATATATGATCGGTGGACAGATGAATGGGTGGATGGAATCGATCAGTGAAAGAATGTATCTCTGCAACGTTTTCTGCATGGCTGTATATTCTGCATGTGCCTTTCATCGAATGGAACCATCAACACACAATCAAACCTTCAAGTGAGGGCTAAGTCGTCATTCGTATAGGGATAGGATACAATCAAGAAATTTATATACAGACGAATTGAAACTCGTGAAATAATTGTACTTCCGGTTGCTTCCTTACCCAAAGATGTCGCCACACTTCAATTTCTACACCGGATATTAATATCAAACATGATGTTTTATTCTCCGCAGGCAATTCTTTACTCTGCAAACATAATCATTCGTCGCTTTTTCTTCATACGCAATAACCTGAGAGGCATTTGTTATGCAAACAAGAAGCGATAACCCTTCCTGTCCGCCAGAGGTCCGCGCTTCATCCAGCCAGCTGACGTTAAATATGGACATCATCATCTGTGGCATGCTCTCTTCTCGGGAGCGTTGCCTTTTGCACGAAATGTGGCAAGCAGTCTCTGTTCTATTATAGGTTCTTAGCATACAATCAAAGTCCCTTCATTTCCGTGTTATTTTCTGGCCATGCAGACGTAAAACTAGTAAAAAATAGTAAAAAGTGTGAAGGGTAGAAGTTTAGTGACTGCCATCCAAAATAAACAAAGAAACAAAGTCTCTCAGGTTACCGATGATGCTAAATGAATTGTCATAGTAACGAATAAAATTAATTTAATTATCTGTCTGCTACGTGGCTTCCTCCGGTTTTATCGAATTCTCCCACAACTCTGTCCGAAAGCGTCGAATTACAACATTCTTTCATTTATCTATCTAGCTATCTGAGAAATTTATATAGCGCCCCTTCAAGATAACTACTCAGAGGCGCTCCCGATCCAGGTCCGTTCAAAAAAGAAAGTCCTAAGTAGTTTATAGAAAAGTCTTAAGTAGTTTATAGGAAAGTCTTAAGTAGTTTCTCAACATTCCTCATTGTGCCCGCCTAAAACTTTTCTTACGAGTTTGACGGATTCCTTCCACGCTGACGTCTACCAGGCCTATTCTCTCTATACTTCAACCCTTTCTTCGTTTCTGTATACATTGCTTTCTTGTTTTATTCCTATATTCCTGTCTTCTTTTCTTCCTACATTCCTCCATGTTCCTTATTCCTTCCTTCTCTCCATCCGTCATTACTTCCTTGCTATAACATTTCCCTCATTCTCGCCCTCTCACTCTTCCTTCCATCTGTTCTGCTCCGTTTTCTAACCGCGTTCCCTTCCTCGTTCAATCAATCAATCAATCAATCAATCAAATCAATCAATCCTTCCGTTCGTCAGTACTTCATCAATTTCTTTGTTCCTTCCTTTCTTTATAGCTTCTTGTTACATGTATTTCTTTATATCTTCCTGCCTGCCTTCCTCTCGCTTTAGTTCTTTCCAGATTCATTCTTTTCTCCATTCCTACTTTCCTTCTTTCGTGTTTTCCTTATTTGTTCATTCCTTCCTCGCTTTCTTTCTTCGTTCATTTCCTCTTTACTTCCCCACTGCCTCCTTCCCTTCCCCTTCCTTCTTTTCCTCCCCACTCGTTGCCGCTCACTTTCTCCAATAACCAGACCTCGGCCACCTAAGGCACAGACCGCGCGCGCACAGCAACGATCTTCCTATCTGGGAAATAAGCGAACCCTCTTATCTCGCAGCCAACAAGAGCGCGCAGAGTTGTCTCGATTTACGCCATCTACCGATAACAGCTGCTGCCCCTAGCGGTTGCAGACGGGTCGATGACGTCATTTGCATGTCGAGCGCTGTGCAGCATCTAGCCTCTTCCGTTATAAACTGCTATAGCACGGCGATCAAAGACTCGCAATACGAGCCAGGTGCGTTGAAATGGCCAGCTAGCTAACAATTTTCTTCGTCTAATTAAACCGTGACGTGAGACTTGCGGATTTTCTCACACTTGGACTTGGAGTCGACTGACGCGTTAACAAGAAATGTGGTAAACGGAAATTCCACAGGAAACCATTTCCCATGGTTACCATAGCTAAGTCTCTGCCGGTTAATTGCGAGGCCAAAAGCAGCGGAATAATCGGCTGCTTTGCGATTCACCCTTTGACGCCAAAACACTGATCAGGTAGGCCAACGGTCGCATTATTCTGTTGCTGTTTGTTACTCTAATAACAAAATCCTGAGAGATTATAGTCATTATATTGGATAAAAGTAAAAACAACAGAATGGTGTATTACAGAGATAGGCCTACAATAAGGTAAAACTAAAAGTCTTTTGGTAATAAGAATAATCTAACACAACCTAACGTAGCATAGCATGACGTAACATTACATGTCACAGTATAATTTGCAACATAACATAGTATAACATACCGAACCATAAACCATAGCATGACATAATATGGCTTTTTAGTGGAACATGCAGTCGTGTTTGACCCACTGCCACCTAATCGGGAATGCTAAATAGACAATCCACCCTATAGTCTCTTCTTAGAAGCCGTTAGAATGTCCACTGAGATGCTACTATCATTCAGACTATAGGGGCCTACCCCAAATCTGTAACTGCTGCACTGAAGAAATGTTGCCTTCGTGTTTCTTTCCGTTTCCTAACCATTTCGCAGTTACGTTGTTTATGACGAATCTGACGCCTCAACTTTCCTAGCTTAGAACATTCATATCAACATGAAAATACTTAAATCTTCAGTATTATAAACGTGTCATATATTATTTTGTTCATATTTTATTCCTCGACAATAATCTGTGATCAAAGAAGTTGATCAGTTCATGCGTTGTTTGGCTTGTTCTAGCATCGAACGACAACCGATTGACTTCTTGCATACTGTGTTATTTAACGACGCATTAGCAGTAACTGGGTTAGATCCGTTCTATTCTTAGAAAGAATGAGACAGAGTAAGAGAAGGCTATAGTGATTGAGATCAATTTGTGCCAAAGTATAAACCCAATACGTAGTGTATGTACGTAAAATATTATAATGTATGCATGGATGCATATATTTATGTATGGATGTATGTATGTATGCACATGAAATCATGTATGTATGTATGGATGTATATCTGTGTATATGTATAAATGTATGTGTGCAAATATAATTGATACATTCATGTGCATGCCTGAATGCATGTATGACTTGCATGTATGTATCTATCTTGATATTTATTTATACAGCGAGTTTTCAAAGGAGCTAACAATAAATGAACTAAGTATATGCGACTTGATTTCTTTTGGAAACATTTTTTTATTTGTCTCCATTGAAAAAGAACGAATGTTTAGTGTGAGATTGTTCCATAGGGACGAAAGAGCGAGATGTGCCTCCATCGTCGAACAGCATTGAATACAATGAGGTTTCTTCTGGTAGAAATGCTCTCAGAGGATACGAAGCCAACAGCCGTTAATGGCTCGGCTGCACAGAATACACGTACCACACTCAATCTATGCGATTATCGCAATGCACGGTACACAGGCCAGCCATCCATCGAGCATTCAGATGTAAACAGGGTATGCCCGAAGCTTGCTTGCGTATAGGCCATAATGTGCTGCGGAAAATGCGTCTGGACTGTTAGCTGATGAATCCTCTAGCGCGAGTAATTTGATTTGCGATCGGCTTGCTCTGGGATGATAGGGTTTTCATGCTGGAGAGCACTGCGAGTGGCATTGCTATCGCTATTGATTAAACGCGTATATCAACTAAATGGTAGTAATCAGAGCTGTGCGAATATAGTTGAAGGACCTTCATAAAAAGCGTGAACAGCCATTGTCCTGGAGGTGGTCCTTGAACAATAATAACGACCATACATGTTGACGCTCTGGAGAAAGGTCTTTATACAGTAACCAGGATCATACCCGTTGACGCTTTGCAAAAAGATTCTTCAACCGTAATCAAGCCCATACCTATTGACCTTTTCTGCAGATCGATCTTGATATTGATCTTCTTAGTAAATTGCAATGTTATTATTTAGTTAAGAACATTATTCATTTGAACCTTTCTTTCTTACATATTGATTATCTTTGTAAATTGCAATGTTGTTATTTAGTTAAGAACATTATTGAGTTGAACCTTTCTTTCAACTGACAAACCAGCCATTATTGATTATTGTTAAAAAAGGGTGACCCTAATTAAGCGGGGCTTGTGCCCCTTTTGGGTCTCCCCTGTTCCCTAGCCAATGCACCGATATGTATTAGTCAAGTTATAATTGTTGTTAATTGCTATATGCATTGTGCTTCTGGAAATAAAAAAGTTGTCAGTTGTCAGTTGTCAGTCCTTGACACGTAACCAGAACAAGTGGACCATATGAGCGTCAGCCCGTATGGTCCTGCGCGGTATTGTAGGATCTTCCATACAGCATCAATAGAAGGAGTAGTTGGGCTTTAAGGAGCTTTCCATAAACCGTCAACACAATAAATTTGTATTATTATAAAGTGATAATGATGTTAAAGCTAATCTGTTCCAGCATCTATTCAGGAGGCCAAGTGTTCATACTTTCAAATGAAAAAACAAACGAAATTCTGTCTGCTTCGTAACTAACTCTTAGTTCTTGCGATGACAATAATTATTGGCATGGCAATACAACTCAGAAGTAGCTTTCTACTTACGATGCTACACTGTCGTAATTACGTTACAATAGAACAATATTGATGAGTGTGTTATTGCAGTGTTTCTCATACTTTCTGATGCTGGGACTGGTAATTGCTTTCTTTGTCGAGCGAATCAGTTCTGGCTCGGGACCAATTTTTCTTGGCTGCTGTCCTGGGTCTTTGACAGCAAATGTATTGAGATAAATGACCTCAACTGCTGCAATTAGAAGTGAAGTATCTCCATCTCATCCTGTCACTTGGCAAAATGCCTCCCTACTGCAATAATTAACAAATGATGTGTTTCTTTTATCGTTTTCAGTTCTATCGTCATCGTCGTACCACCTTCACGACCAAGAGAAGCACTCATACACACACACACCCACACACACACCCACACACACACACACACACACACACACACGCGCGCACACACGCGCGCGCGCGCACACACACACACACACAGGTTATCTTCATCACTAATGGGCATAAATAAATAAATGAATAAATAAACATTTAATGTCACTTTAGGTAAGCTGCTGATCCTCACGTCTTTCAGTTTTTTGGAAAGAATTCCTGAACAATGTACCCGAGAGCTGGATGTAACAGGACACAGCGACATCGAGTTTTAACAGTAAAAGCCGTGAATCGCTGAAAACCGTTCAACTAAAGATTAAAGCGTCGGAACGGCCCTTAAACTCTCCGATTTCTGGATTAAAGAACCCTGGATTGAATTCTGAGATTTTGATTGAAAAGAACACAAAAAACGATGACACGTCACCACGGATGACAACGACGTCACTGAAATATGACGACAGGAATGACAACAGGATTTCTGACGCAATGCTAGAAGGTGGAAACTTGCATTTCAATCTTCCTCCTAAATCATCTACCTCGATCGCTTCTCGTTCTCGTAACTAATACACTAAACACGCTGACGTCATCAATGACGCGACACCTCACCGAACAATGACGTCACTGAAATGTGACGACCAGATTGACATGTTGCCTTCGGTTCAGAAAGCGAGCGACGATTCGTGGGTGACGGTCACTACGACCGATGCCCTGTCGGCAGCGGACTTGAGCTTTGTCCCTTCGGGGGCGTACAGCGCCGACGGAAGGGCGACTAGGAAGGGCCCGCCTCTGACCACCGCCGGAAGCAAGGATGACCGGGCGATGTCGAAGCAGAAGAAAGTGAAGATGGCGGTCATCATTGTTACGTTGGCGTTGATTCTGACCAGCATGATACTCGTCGGGGTCACACTCTCCATGTCCGGTCACATCGACGACATGGGTGAGTTACCCTATTAATAGGATATTTAATTTATATGTATTTAAGTATATATATTATATATTTCCGTTTATTTTATCATTATTATCATCATCATCATCATCGTCATCATCGTCATCGTCATCATCATCATCATCATCATCATCATCATCATCATCATCATCATCATCATCATCATCATCATCATCGTCATCATCATCATCACCATCATCATCATCAATCATCATTAGTATTATTACTTTTTTAACCCTAGGTAAGTGTAATTCCTCAGAAGTCAAAATTATTATTATTTATTTATTTATTTATTCATGAATCAAACCAACTCGTAAACAGTTAAATTCACTGATTACATTAGCTGGACCTATAAACCGTAACTTAGTCTTCGGCCGCCATCTGTCTCCTGATAGTTCCACTCCGATGCATCATCATCATCATCAGCAGCAGCAGCAGCAGCAATAGTAGTAGTATTAGTAGTAGCAGTTTTATTGTCAATTTGTCATTGTTATTGTCATTGTTATTGTTATTCATACTGGTATCGTTATTTGTATTGCCATTGGCATTGTAACTGATGTTTCAACGAAGGTATGATAATCCATCAGGAATACATTAGGTTAGGAGTATAAAGTGACTGATCTCTGTTTTGATAATCATCCTCATCGTTGTTATCTCCATTATAAACTTTTATTATATGAAAAAGTCGTCATAAGGTTGGAATGGTTAACTGAATGATAGAATTGTCTGAGCGGATGTCGTCGCAGTTTAGAATAGGAAGCTGGAAAGGATTGGATGTTGAGCATTCAATATGCAGTGCTTCTAACAAAGATTAGATGTCTTTGGAACAACTCTTAACCTATTTCATGTCATGCTATGATAAGTTTTAATTTTTGCTAAGCTATGCCATGTTATGCTCTGGCAGCTCTGCTATGTTAAGTGATGCTATGCTGTGTAATGCTATGTTATGCTCTGCTATGTTATGTGATGCTATGTCATGTTATGTAACGCTGTTATATAAAGCCAAGCTATATATGTTATGTTATGCCATGTTATGTGATGCGATGCTATGCAATGTTATGATGTTATGCTAAGTTATGTTTTGCTACACTATGTTGTGTGATGCTATGCTGTGCTATGCTATGTTATGTTTTTATGCTATGCTATGTTATGTTACGCTATGTTATGTTATGTTATGTTATGCTCTGCTATGTTATATGATGCTGTTATGTTATGCCACGCTGTTATATGATGCCAAGCTATGTTATTGTATGGTATGCTACATTATGCTATGTGATGCTATGCTCTGATATGTTATGTGATGCTATGCTCTGATATGTTATGTGATGCTATGCTCTGCTATGTTATGTGATGCTACGCTTTGTTATGTAATAAGCTATGTTATGTTAACAAGCTGGAATTGGATCCAAGCCAGTGACATTTTGAGCAAAACTAACGAGAGGAAAACAACACGAGATTAATTTTCCTCTTGATAGGAAGGGAATCCGATCCAGCCTTTTCCCTGCAGCTAATTAATTCCAGACGGGATTCCTTCCGTGGATCGGGATCTCGCATCAAAATATATCATCCTTTTTTCTCGATGCCAAGAATGTCTTAAATAATTCTCGCCAGATGCTCGGCTATAGGACTAACAGGCTATGAATGTAGGCCCTCTAGGTAAGTCGTTGTGCGAGTATGCAATGTCGTGAAAAATCTTGTAACGTACAGAGGTGTTGTATACAATTTATGTAGCTCCTATTTGCACATATTAAGCTACAAAGAAAGACTTGAATTGTTTATATCAAGTGGAAATTAGCGACATAATGTAGGTCAATCTTTCCCATCTAATGGAGTTGCTAAAGTGAGCTAGGACTTCGAAGAGTTATATCATTATTGAATATTCGTTTCATCATGAAGGTTGAAACATATGGAGCTTATAGAATATTCTACAGTGTAAATCATCATCGTAAACTCGATAATTAGACGCATCATCATCATCGAGAAACGAGGACAGGATTTCAGAGAGAGAGAGAGAGAGAGAGAGAGAGAGAGAGAGAGAGAGAGAGAGAGAGAGAGAGAGAGAGAGAGAGAGAGAGAGACAAGGAAAGAGAAGATCTGTTGTGATGGGTTGCATTTAGGTACATACAGAAAAATAGACACAAGCCAATGTAAAGTTGTCAAATGCATATCAAATTCTATTCTGAAACAAAATAGAGCAAGATCATGTTCTTAACTCACACACAGAACTTGATAATTCAATGGAAAAAACAGTTTTTGTCGGTCGTTAGGTGTATTCTGCCATAAAAGCAGTATAGTATAGGCCTACATTCAGCTGGACCGGATTTAAGATCCGCAACACGAACTACGATATTCGCCACCCAAAAAGAGTAGATTAGTTACCAAAAGATCCGAGATCCGCCTGCAAAGTTGAGACTGATTTCTCGTTTAATGATGTCCCAATGTGAAGCGCTCTGGAAAAACAGATAAAGAAACAAGTGGATACAATTATCGATGATATACAGTACATCGTATTTGACACTTCTTCCGTTTTATCCGAATAGTGATTAGGTAACATCGGTTATAGATTCGCCAGATAGGCATAAGTTTCAAGTTGGTAAAAATATGGAAATCCTTCATCTCTGGTTGAGCAATATATATAATCACCGCTTATCAGCAACTTCGCTTCTATCAGTTCATCATAAATATGTCAGGGCTGACTATTACATTCGCAATTCGATCGGTAGTAATCGGTCGCAGTATGACTGCTGTCTGTCTGGGGAAAGTTTCTGTCTATGCTCTACTGAAACATGCAGGCTATAAACCTATCATTAAGAACCAATAAAATGTCTTTAGGTTTGTTTTCTGAAACGACGCAATCTTGAATACGGATTCGGATATCTGTCTAGATACCACGCTATCGAATTTAGACTATTTCTGTAGACTCAGTTTGAGGATTTGTCTGTCATGGCTCCGTATCACTTGAGAATATTAGTTGAGAATTAGTTTAACTGTGGTTAGGGCTACTAGGCTACCTCGAGCACCACTTCGTCTTGTCTATAAGGTGCAGTATTAGGCCTACGCGATTAATAGTGATGATATTGGTGTTTTAGACAGATATCAGGCGAGTGAACAGCTGATACGTGCTCTTTCTGCGATATCATAAGTTTGCCAATCAGTCTGCATGTCAATTTTTAACTTGAAACCAAAATGTACCATAGCTTCCATACCGATTCTATTTAGATTGAGGTCATATACAAATAAACCGGTTCCAAGAACTAAGCTCTTTTCGGGCGTTAAAGAAAGACAGAGTTTACAGTTTATGGTTAAGCCTACTGTACCATCAAGAACACAGTGTTGTAAGACCTAGGTAATAGAACAATTATTGTTAGGCTCCTCCAATTAGCAATTGCTCCATACTTCGGCTATGAAACCCTCATAAGTTCCCACTAAAGACGACCACACCTGAACAAATCGACACTTCATCTGTAGTTGTTACATGACTCCCAATGTGCAGCCAATACAAACATTCGCCGCAAGCAAAGCATGTGTTTCAGCGATGCTATCGGACCAGACCAGCAGCGAATCCCTTCTTTCCATTGCACAGAAAGAAACCTAAGAAGAACAACACCATACGCGTTTCGAAATCCGATACAGACCGACACATAACATAACAAGGGTTTTAAGTGATTCAGAAGACGTTTAGTCTGTGAACAATCAAAACTCATGATTCAACTTACAAAGACGTAAAATGATCCGAAGGTAGACTTATCATGTCCTCTTGCATAAACCATGCTGCTGTGCTGTAGAAAGGCCGATAAACTCCTGGGTGGCAAAGAACAAAAATATTGAGCAATCTATATAATATAATAATTAGTAGGCCCCTATAATATAATATATTATAAAACTATGAATAATATAATAATAATTATAAGCTATATAATCGAGTAATCTATATAATAAATATCTTTGTGACAATGCGCAAACCTCTATCTGCTGTCTCTTCCTGCCATCTCCGGTCTGCGGATCGACTTGATCTCCTAGTTCCCCGGGCAAGGACTGCCACGGCCCAGCACCGTGCCTTCGCCATAGTGGCCCTTCTATGTGGAATGACCTCCCCTCCATCCGTAGTAAGATTTTAGTCGGGGTCCCACCTTCATCCCTTCGTTGCTTCAAGACTTTCTTATTTCCTCGGGCTGTCACGCTGAGAGCGCCTTTGAATAGCTAGTACTGTAAGAGGCGCTTTACAAATTCTCAGATACGATACGATACGATACGAATAAAAGACATTCGTGGTCCTCGGTCATTTAGTACATTAAAAACAGCCAATATTCTAACAACGATGCTACTTCAAGCTTAGTTGCAAAAGGATGTTTCTTGTTGTTTTGGGATATTTCTTGAACTTGGGACGCGGAGATCGTAAACCACGACTCCGCTAGCCAACCCCCAAAAATATGTTGAAGAATCTCGCGTTTCTTAGTTAAGAAACATGGTAAAGCTAATCAATCTATAGATAGATTTAGAATGCTTTCAGGTAGCTAAGCTTCCTTCATGCACAATCACGCAGCTTTTCACTTGTAACCTAGAGACGCAGTTGCTACCTCGCCCGAAAACAGTTCTTTCACGCCAGTCTATTGACAGAGCCACATAGACGACATTAAGCATCCATGTGCGATGTGGACTCAGTTTCCCCTACACAGCCATTGTGTTAGGGAAAGACGATCTGTAGTCCTATAGACACTTGGCTATAATCAATCACAAACCGTGCCGCGTGGCAGCCAGCCGCCATGGCGCTAACAGATACAGCGTTGCCTAATGATAAAATAATAAATGGCTATATCGACTTGTAACTTGGTAAGCAGTTCACAGAGTGCGTGTTGTGTTGAGAATCGCGTGGCAGAGATTGTCTATACTCAAAATGGCGTCGTTCGTGGTCGGTTGCACTCTGGACTTTCGGTGCAGTCGAGTTCACGGTCTCAATGGCCTGACTGCAGTCGATGTCTGTGAGGGAAAATGACCCATAGTTTTGTCATCAGAGACCTCTTCGTTTCTTCAATGATCTTCTGCTGTATCCGTTGCGATTGGGAGAACGAACTTGTCTGCAGTTTCCAACTGCATTCACTGTATCTGCGCCTTCTCGTTTCAGTTCAGTTAGTTTAACTTCTCATTTCAATTCCGTTACTTCATCTTCCCATTTCAAACTGCATCACTCACTGTTCCCTTCGCAGTTTGGTTTCCTCTCCCTTCGTTTCTCTCCTTTCAGCCTCTAGCCAAACAGATTTGCAATTCTAATGAAGGCCTTTTATTACTGTTTTTAAAAAAGTCCTAATCTGATTCTTCCTCTTCTTATTTTTTTCGTCACTCCATGTAGGCCAACAAACGCCACCCACGGTGGCCCACTATGCCTGGAACCAAACCTGGCCTTACCTTCCTACCGAATTGTTTTGACTGAGCACCTGTGAGAAAGTTGATCTCCGCGACTGGGATTTCCCTTTAGCGCTAAAGGAATCCAGAACGTTACAATTACGATACGCTGCGAGATACATCATCAAAGACGTTCGATGCTAACGACGTTTGATTGTTCAATCCATCAATTGTCTGATTGGTTCAGAGGTCGCAGTCGACTCTACTTAAAGCCACACACACACAACGGGAGCCTCCTTAACGATCAATTCTCGCGATGTCCAATTTTATTCTCGTGACCGCCAACGTTAACAGCCTTTCCCTCTCCGATGGATGACCGTCCGAACGACCTCTGACGCTCGGACGGACGCCCAAGGCAGGAGTTATGGCCTGGAGAAACGGACGGAAGTGGGAGGGACAAACGGACAGAGGAAGGGACGGACAGCGGACAAAGGGACAGAGGAAGGAACGGACGGACGGACGGACGGACGGATGGACGGACGGACGGACGTAGGGAGGGATAGAGAAAGAGACGAAGGGAAAAAGGAAGGGATGGAGGAAGGGGCGGACGGACGAAGGGAGAGATAGAGAAAGAGACGAAGGGAAAAAGGAAGGGATGGAGGAAGGGACGGAGGGAGTGGTGTCCTTGTCTTCGGCTAATTGTATCGATCTATTGAACGGCTTTTAATCCAATTAGGGAATGATTTCGGTCATTTGGGGCTTTTTGATGCGGGGAAAAGGACGGGGCAGATTCTGGCTACAGGGTGATTAGACAGACAGACAGACAAACAAACAAACAGACATGCAAGCAGCAATGAAGGAAGGAAAGGAAGGCAAGCAGATACACACAAATACATTAAGACTGACATAAAACCAGACGCGTAGACGGACAGTTACACACAGCCATAAACAGATAGACACGCACACAGAGATGTGCGCATTGGGAGGCAGGCAGACAGGCAAGAACACAGATACATAGATACTCTCTATATGTATCCATCTCAGACATACACGCACACTCCTCTGCATGGTCATTACTATAATTATGTCATGAATGACGACCGAGTGCTGACCGTGTTTTCCTCCTTCGATGCCGAAGCTTAACGGCTTACCATAATAATTATTATCCTCTGCCTGCAAGATTAGAAGGAAAAAAGAAACTAAGGCTGACCAAGACTACGTTGGATGGACAATGTAAGCTAACTGAAGACTAACACTAAGAGGAACAATGGACTTCACAAATGACCGAGGATAACGGAGATGATTTATTCGTACCCATCACCGCCCTATGGCCGTCATCAGGAACTGATGATGATGATGATGATGATGATGATGATGATGATGATGATGATGATGACGACGACGACGACGACGACGAGGACGATCATGATGATGATGTTGTTGTTGATGATGATGATGATGATCATGATGATGATGATTTTTGATGATGATGATGATGATGATGATGATGATGATGACGATGATGATGATGATGATGATGATGATGATGATGATGATGATGATGATGATGATGATGATGATGATGATGAAGAAGATGTTTCTCTAAGATCCCTCGCAGCAGGGAAGCCGAATGACGGCTGTTCTTCCAGATGTAAGCTGTAAGGTCCGCCCATTGCAGCGTTTTCATCAACCGTGTATTACACAGGAGTCCACGCATAAACAATGCCGAAAAATGGCGATTTGAAGACGTATTTAACTCTACAAGCTGAACCTAAACAAGAGACGAGAACATACTTAAGCATGCTATTAACTTTGTTTTGTATATATGTATGTATATAGATATATATATATATATATATATATATATATATATATATATATATATATATATATATATAAGAAACAGAAGAGGGTGAGAGTATTAATTTGTAACATGTTGGTGTTTACTGTAACTCAGTGTTCGTATCCGTCTTATCCTTCGTATCTGCTGAGGATTTTGTGCGTTTGTTCTGTTCTCTTGTCGTCTTGGGGCCTACGTGACTGCATCAGGGAGGCCCATCCTTACTGAAGTGAGATCGATCTACGGGCCAGGTACACCGTGTACAGCCGGGTATTTTTCGTCTCTGAAGAAGAGCGTCGTGGGTCTTAGGAGTGACCTTGACCGTTAATCACTGGTATAGCGCTTCAATCTACCGACCGACCGGCACGCGACGAGTTCCTGTTCTAAGTGCACCTGGCACCACGATGAATAGCTGGACGTGCGTCATCTTCTACCAATAAGGGACTGCTCAACGGCAGCAGCATCGTTTATTTCAAGCGCTACCTTCTGTCGTAGCTCAACACTTACGATGCTATCTTTGAACTGTGAACGGGAATCCGTTGGTTAGGCTCTACGTGTGTGCGTGGGCCTCTCCACAGGTGACTCTTAGTTTCCTGTGCATTGTTTTGCTTACTGGTGAAATTCCAGCTTATTGTGTAATTTAACATCATGTAGGCTAGCGCAGAGAGCACCCCTGATTAGTTTACCCTTGAAGTGGCGCTATATAAATTATAATTACAAGTATACATTCATTCATTGCGAAGATTTATATAGCGCCCCTTACTCTCTATATCTATACACTTATGATTCTGAAAATTAATAATTCCTGACGGCATTAGAGTGGGATGATGAACTAACCCATATTCGCATGTTTTGGGTTCGACTTGTGGTGAGCATAGCAACAACAGCAGCAGCAGCAGCAGCAGCAGCAGCAGTGGCAGCAGCAGCAGCAGTGGCAGCAGCAGTGGCAGCAGCAGTGGCACTTGCAGCAGCAGCAGCTGATGTACCTGGGCGGCTGCAGCGGATGGGTGGCCTTCATCCGTCGAAGGCTGCAGGTCAGAGATAAATCGAAGACCAGCTGCATATGGCACGATATGCATCCTCTTAACACACAGTTAGAAAGCAGGAAGGACAGACCGATAGACAGACAGTTGGGCAGTCAGACAGACAGACCGAACGACAGGGAGAAAGACAGATACATGTAGACAGGCATACAGACAGACATATTGACACAGACGAACAGAAAGACGTACAGACAGAGAGACAGACAAACAGTCTAAGAAGTCTAAGAGACAGCTCGCCCTAGAGATATACACGCGTAACGTATACACAAGAATAATGATAGATACACTGAATGATACACAGACAGAGAGATAAACAGACAGACAGACAGACAGACAGACAGATGGACGGAAGGACCGACTTAACGTACACAGAGAGACACGGATTGAGAGCAGGACTAACTTGCATGTTGTCTCTCTCTTCCTGTCCGTTATAAATGTGTAGACCTATGTCTGCCACCTTCTGCATCTGTCTGTTCGTTGTTTCGTTTGTCTGTCTGCATGACCCGGTCTTTCTCCTGTCCCCTAGCCATGTACGCGTTGAGAAAGGGTAAAGAGGATGAAGTGATGATGACGATGACGATGGTGCTTTGATGTTGTGCATGGCTTGCAAGGATATACACGTAACCTACACAAGCCAGTGGTGTATATTGCCTTGGCATTTTTGCTGCCTTGATATTTGTCCTGCCTTGGTATTAGTTCTACCTTGGGTTTTGTCCTGCTTTTGTATTAGTCCTGCAATGAAATTAGTCCTCCCTTGGTATTTCTATTACTTTGGTATTAGTCATGTCTAGGTATTAGTCCTGCCTTGGTATTAGTCCTACCTTGGTATTTGTCCTGCCTTGAATGCCTTGATCCTGCCTTGGTTAGCATTTATCGGAATTAGTTAGTTTGTCAGTTTGTTAACCAAACACTTGAAATAGCGCCGTCGCGCAAGAAAGCGCTATAGGCAGCTCTTTCTTCTGTGGTATATCAAGTGGCGAGAGTTCATTAAGAACAAAAGCAAGAGGGTCGTCTGAAGATAAGCAATGATCAGAATTAGACCAAATTCTCTGTCTGAATTTCTGCATGTTTATCTCTGTCTGTCTGTCTGTCTGTCTGTCTCTCTGTCCCTGTGTCTCAGGCTAACTTTCTCTGCTTTCTCTCCCTCTATCTCTCTCTCTCTCTCTCTCTCTCTCTCTCTCTCTCTCTCTCTCTCTCTCTCTCTCTCTCTCTCTCTCTCTCTCTCTCTCTGTCCCTGCCTCTTACTTTAAGTTCTATCTCGCTGGATCAATATGATATCTCTTGCTCGCCCCCATCTGTTAATATTTGCCAGTTTCATTCTGTTTACTTTCGTTTCTTCTTCTGACATCACTCTCTGTCTCATCCGGGTCATCCCTGGTGGGATGCTGTCTGGCTACTTCCGCCAAACGCATCAGTTGTTGACAGCTCTCGTTCATCCATACTTAACTTTCGTCATAGCATTCGAGTTGTGAGTCATATGATGGAAGAAAGATGCGGCTTCGGGCATACTCAGCTCAGCATACATTCTCTCCCTGCCTCATTAACATTCTCAAGTCATGTTAAGACGCACCTCTTTAGACCTGTTAGTTTGCCATGTTAAGCGTCCTTGCAAGAACATAACTTTGGTAAGGGGGAGGGTGGGGGTCAGGGCCGCATTAAGGCTGTTAAATAGGCCCGGGTGCTGTGAGTATACGAAATATTTACAGGAGATTTAAACTCAAACGACAAGCAACCATCGACTAATGCCTTCTGCATTATAAGATAGATTAGACTAGATTAGATTAGCTATAAAAGTCATTAGATTAGATTAGATTTAACTGATTCGCTGGTTTAGCTTTCCTCCGCTGAGGATAAATCTTCATAATAAATTTCGCTTCCATTGCATGCCATTTCCATTGCTAATTTGCTACCTATCACAATTCTTATCATACAGAGAACCGAATATGGGTGCGACATGTAGATGGATGGGGAACTCCCCACCTTACTTATCATATCCGCCCATCATGGAAATACATTATTATCCAGCCATCAACCTTCATGGTTTCCATTTCAAATTAAGGTCTTGCCTCTTCATCCCACCCACCTTTCCACCTTCCAATCTATCTCGTCTTAAATAAAACCCTACCTCCTTCTTTCTCTGGTCTCCTAGCTACCGGACTTGAACGTCCACTTGATATCTCTGGACAAACTCTCTGACTCTGGTGCATAAGCTCGTGCTCTGCGCTTTTAAGTAGCGCTTTGGAAATTTTCGAGATTACGATGAGACCCTCCTTAGCAACTCCTCTGCCTCTTCTTTGCCTGGTCTTCTGGCAAATTGACTTGGTTCTTGCCTCTTGGTATCTCTGGACGATCCTTCTGACATGATGCAGCCCAGGTGATTAAGCTCCTGTCCTATCGCTTACCTTTAAGTATCTCTTTAGAAATTGCAAGATTACGATTACGATTACGGATATTTTGACTCTCGCTGTAGCTCGTACCAGAACTGCACTGGACTCTCAGGTGTTCTCGGTAGCTGGTCCAAAGCTTTGGTATCACAGTGATCGTAAATAAGCTGGTGCGTGCAGCTTAGCATTTGAGTAGAGTTGCGTAGAGTCGGGGGTTTACGATGACCAATGCAAAATAATAGCAGAATAGTTTTCACGCTGCTCAGAAGCGTGGTCCTCATGAGGTCGAAAGATCCTTCGGCTGATGCACAAATACCAACAGCAACTGAAAGCTGGATTACTGCAATTGACATCGAACTTTTAATAATATTATTCTTGTAATATTAAAAGTATTAAAAGTATTGTTTGTTGCTGTTGTGGTTGTTGTTATCCATTTATCAAGTGCCAATGTCTAATGGCCAGAACCTGCTTAAGGTTCTTACACATGCAGCAACCGTCTCTGAGAAGGCTCGAACCCACCAGTACTAGCTCTCTGTATTGTATTGTTTGTATTGTATTGTATCTATGAATTTATATAGCGCCTCTCGCAGTGCACACCAATCAGAGGCGCTGTTACAGGGGAGCGCTCTAACTAATGGGCTACCGTATCCAACACATACATGCACGCATAATAATCTGTCAAATACAATGTGTGTGGTTCATGTGCTGTGAGTTGTTGAATTGCTATGGTCTCATTAGGAATATATTATTTCAAATACAGAATGTAAATAGCACCGTTCAGGATATCTAGAAATGTATGTTTATCGCTCGTTTATGCTAACATTTCTGATTTCTGTTTTCTGTTGACAGTCCGTCAGAGATACGATGGATTTAGCTCCACCTGGCGAACGCCGATTGCCAACTCAACAAAGCCGAGTAGCAGTAGCAGCCACGTGGCAGGCAGGAGACGCTGACCGTCAGTCGTCGTCGTCGTTTCTTTCCTCCCGTCGCCAGAGGGCAAATGCTCTACACTCCAAACGCAGAGCGCGGCAGCGGATAAGACTCTATCTGAAGCAAGATTCGGTGCGGAGGGAGGCAGGGGCAGTGGCTGGTTACCTCCGAGGGTCTTTCCCCCGTCAGCGGTATTCGAGTCGATGATAATTTCTTCCGATCTCCTTCGCCCGAGTGGGGAGTCGTATTTCGCCCAACGGGCGTTTCTGTTTAACTCGGAAGAGGGATGGTTGTCTGGACGGAGGAAGGGGAGTCCGTCACTCCCTCCGGGATGTTGTAGATATTGTAGGAAAAACGGAGTATTAGCGGATTACTTTTCCAGGTGGCGAGTTGGAAACAGCAGGGTTTCTGGAATATTTTAAGGCAATTTCTTAAGGAAACATTGTGACCTGTAATGAATTATTAGCCACGAAACGAGAAGTTTAGAAGACGACGAAGAGCGGAGAAGTGACTTACACTATTTTATAGATTTTATTTAGTACTGTAAACATAGCGAAGATTAGAACAGATGAACAGCTAGGCCTACTGTACATCGTCTGAACGATGTACACAAAGAACTTGCCGATTCCATCTGAACATTTAGTTTGCTTCCTACATTGCTTTTGATAAATGAGACCATTCTGAAGCTCAAACACCCAGTTTCATTGACTGATTGATTGATTGATTGATTGATTGACTGATTGATTGGCTGACTGATTGACTGATTGACTGATTGATTGATTATTAAAGTGATCGATTTATCTATTGTGCTTTTTATTCGACGCCACCAGGTTCATGTTCGCTACCAGCGTAATCCAAATTATTTGTGTTTTCAATCGCTGTTCGTGATTTGGAATTTCAAGCCTTGTAACACTCCGCGCAAACATTCCTTGTCGAATCTCTTCAGTCTTCTGTCATTTTCATCTTTTCCATCATTCGTATCACGACGTGTTACGTAGAAATGGATATGCCGATATGAAAAAAGTCAAAAACGAGCATGTCACCGGTCCATGCCTCTTTCTGCTAGACTTACAATGTTTTGAAATGAAAATGAACGTACTGTAAGATCGTGAGCCTTCTCTGTCTTGTAGTGGCCTTGCAAAAGACCGGTTTTATGTGGTAATGATGGATCAGTATTTTATAGACCAGCCCTTGCTCGTTGTTTTATTTAACCTGGAAAGATAGCGTTGTCCCTGTTGTTGGACAACTGTTGCCTTATCCCTTCAACCGAGACCTCCTTCAACTCCAGACGAACGTCTCCAAGGACCAGTTTTGTGCAGTGAAAATAGAGTCTAATCTGCAATCCATGCACTTTACCTGAGCTTGCCCTTGTCAGGTATATCTTATCTCATCTCTTTGCTATATTCGTTACGATGACGGATGAGGCCTATTTTTCTTCACTTTTTCAAAGGGACTTTGCAAGTGGAGCGACTGATGGCTCACTTGCACAAAATTGAATTTGAGAAGATTGTCATGCTTACGCGTTGCAACCACATTGGCCGACCATCTAGATCTACCACGCCAGCCACATATTGATTTAATGATTCTATGCATCAACTACCTAAAAATCTGAATTGGTATATTTTCTTCAATTGTCGCAGGGTTTCCCACCCCATTCGGGCCTCTGTAATTTATCACTTGTCCCGGAGTTCTAGTGTGGGCCTTTTTAAGTACATCTGCACTTTACAACCTGCGTCCTAGACTGCATTCATTTTTGCTACCAGAAAAGGATGTTAAAAACATTTATCCATAGAGTCCTACCTTTGCCCGTAATCACTGACAGAGTTCTGCTAACTCCTTATTTATTTTATTTGTCTGGTTTATGCTTCGACATGTAACTGGGTGCGGTGTGCCACCGAGATTTGTCTCTTTTTTCAAATAAACGAATATATATATAAGCTTCATTAGCGTTGAACTGGTGACATTGTAGGCATATAGGCTACCATAAGCGCCCGCACTTAAGAGGCAAGCTAGACCAATAACTTCTATGGAATTGATATCTGAACATTTTAGCCCGGTTACGTGTCTCACTTACCTGTTTTACCCTCTATAGTACACAAATGTCTGCAGGCTAAACGCGGCAAACCCCCATAGCCTATGCTTGATTGCACGAATTAATGTCAATAGTGATATTCACACAATTCAGAATTGCTTGATAGCATTTGAGTCTTGTAGTCATATGTCATCCATCTGGCTAAAACATCCTTGGTAACCAAATCTTTGTGAATATAAATTCCCAATGGCTACCTGAGATCGAGAATTTCGGCTCCTGGATTTCCCTCTTCAGTCGACCATGCGATTACTATACTTGATAAGTAGGTGCCGTCTGACTGGTAGCGGTAAGAGGCTTAAGCAGCGCTCGTGAATAAGCTGGTTCCCATGCGCTTGGCTTTCGAGTGGCGCTTTAGAAGTTTGAAGGTTACGATTACACCGAGTATATCGCACTTACTTTTACCAGATGTACCAATTTCAGCTTATCTTTCGTTTACTTTAGTTCTGGTGTAGACTCCATATTCCGCAGCGCTGTCTATAAGCTGGACTTTCCACATACGCTTTAATCTTAGCCAAAAGACGCAGCGCAGGTTGGGCGGATGCATAGTGCACTGCGGTTGGACGCTAGACATCTTTGATGTAGCCTATCTTAAAATCTGAACACGTGTCTCGTATACAAATGCTCACTGATCTTTGCGGTACGTCCTTGCATTGAGTGATCTCAAAAGTGAGCTGATTAGGCCTTAAGATAGGCCTAATGGGGTGTTTGGCGTCCGATAATCTGCAGACATTTCAAAGACCAATTCAAATCTCGTCTCTGTTTGATCAGCTGCGGATCTCGGCGCTTCGTGTTTACGAAATATAGGCCTACAACAGCCTAACATTTCTAGCACGCAGCATCACGCCTTAGCATTCAATGCACCTTCTTTCTGGAAAGGTTTTCTTTTAACTTCGCCGATTGCCTCCGATGCAAAAGGTACCTTATCCCACCAACAGCTAAAGGTCGTCTGTAAACTTCTGCCTGCTACATCTACGATGCAACATCATGCCTTTTCGAGTTGTCTTTGATCTTAATTCCCACCAGCGCAGCAGGTACTCCTACCACCAGCTAAAGGACATTGGCTGCTCTGAAGTACCTCTGATTATAATTATACAGGCATGTATAGGCCTATAGTTGTATACGCAGTATGTTGCTGTGTTGTTTATCATTGATTCTTTTGATGTTCGTAAATTCTGCCAGCAATGAACTCACGCCGTTATTGAGTTCAGAGTCACATTCATTTTAGTGTCATCTTTGAATGATTATTTGCTTAGCCAATAGCCACCTCGGTGTAGGCCTATATGTGCTTCCTGGCATGAACACGTGGTTCAATGGTTCAAAAGCACGAATTGCAGTTTTTTTCTTCAGAAGACAACGTTAAAGTCGAATATTAAATTGTGATCGCACAACATTGGAGTCGTTTTCTGTTATTGAAATCGGTAAATGCAGAAGCTTTGGTATCACTACGATCGTAAATAAGCTTGTGCAAGCACTTGGCTTTTAAGTAGAACTTTATACATTCGGAGTTTCCGATTACCAATGCAAAAAAGGCAGAAATGTTTGTACGCTGCTAGAAGCGTGGTTCTGTGGTCGAAAGATCCTTCGGTTAGGGGCCGTCAATAAATGACGTCACGCAATTTTGGCCGATTTTGAACCCCTCCCCTCGTCACACTTCGTCACAAAAAAGTAACACCCCCTTGAAAAATGACGTCACAAAGCTCTGATCCCCCAACCAAATTTCCATGGCATGTAGCAAAATGCTCTTTCGTGGAACAAATAGGGAGAGCATGCATATTCTAAAATCTAACGGTGACCAAATATTGAAATAATTAGAGAATTATTAATAATGGTGCCCGAATACACTAAATTAATAAAAATTATAATGAAAATTTAATAGTCACAATTATTTCTGTTATTGTTAAAATTAAATTGTTGCTAATTGTTAAATTTAATTACATAGACCTGGTGTGACGTCACACCTCTCAGACCCCCACCCCATGTCACACATCGTCACAAATTTCCGACCCCCTCACCCCTAGGTGCGTGACGTCATTTATGGACGGCCCCTTAATGCACAAATATGACAACAGCAACTGAAAGCTGGAATACTGCAATTGACACCTAAACTTTTAATGTGCAATGTGTAGCACTGTAGCTGCTGTTACTACTACTGCTGCTGCTGCTCCTACTACTACTGCTACTGCTACTGCTACTGCTACTGCTACTGCTACTGCTACTGCTACTGCTACTGCTACTGCTACTGCTACTACTACTACTACTACTACTACTACTACTACTACTACTATTATTATTATTATTATTATTCAGATAGATATCCGAGGTACCAAAGATCCCTCAGGTGGCCTAAATACAGTCGGGAGACTGCTGGAAAACTCTAATTTTCTGGAATGATGTTGTTGTCAATTGTTTCGTCCGAAAAGGTTAGCCTACTATCATATAATAGGACCTATCATAATTAATTCAGTGAACTGCAAATCTTAACTGTTCATGTGAGCTTCAAGGCATTTCTTAGTTTTGAAATTGATTTACATCATTTCTGGTCTGATCATCAATGGCGCGACATTAATCTGATAATTTTTTATTTGGGACGTATCAAAGAGGTTTCTTACGTTTCCCCCGTGACTTTCTACTATAGAAGACACGACGTTCATCTGCAGCAGTAATCCTGGCGGTGACTTAAGACTAATACTTCAAAGCCGCAGACTTAAAACTCTATTCTAAAAACTGCGACAACTTCGCAATGTTTCTCACGAGGGAGCAACAGCCAGGGAACTTTGGACGAAATCCGTGTTCACAAACGGATCCAAGGACGCAGGAACCAGGGCGGGAAAATACACGTTCAAGGGAGAGCAGTGGAAAGACGAAGTACACGTCTGGGTTGGAGAGCGAAACCAATAGCTGCTGAACGCGTCCTGGGGTGAAGACATTGAAGAGCAGATAATTATGTACATGACATTGTACGTCGGGATGAAATCCGGAGGAGAGCATCGTCCTATAGAAAGTTCTGAAGAGAGCATAGGCGTAGCCTATACACGTCCTGTGGAAAGAGAGCTCCGAGCCCCCGACTGATCGACACTGGCCGCTTACATAGCGCACTGACGCGGACAGCGGGAAAGTGTGATCAATCCCCCTTACTCCGATTAACTTTTGCCTGGGACTGTCCCAGCTTTTGCCCATCACTGAAGGTAAGGTAAAGTAGGGGGACGAGCTATAGAGAATCGTGTTGTGACTGAAATCGAGGATAACAAGCACTAAACTTAATTCCCAGTATCCGTCACTGAAAATAATTGGGAAGAGAAGTGAATAAAAGTACGGTGGCTCGGTCGCCGTTGTGACCGAGATAAACAATAACGGCCGTCCCAGCGCTGTGAGTCTGTGACCTACAACACGTGGTTACTATTCTCTTATTAGAGTTCTTGCCAAAGAGCGCAAATTTCTAAACCGCTCCAAAAAGCTCAGGCCAGCTAGAGCCAACCTGGAATAACACCCACACCAGAAATACGCAAACTGCATGACTGATCTAGGTTACCTTACCAAGTACCAACTCAGGGGCTGCTCTTATCGCAATTCTGTGCATAGGCCTACCACTCCATTTTCTAAACACTATGCCTCGGATGCCCGCCGTTATCATCTAGCTGACCTGTCCACGCCGGTATAATGACGTGGTACGTTTTACTAAGCCTAAGCCAGGTTGGAATCTTGGTGACCAGCTTCCAGGACGTCTTTATGGGAGTCTAAAGAGATGCCTGCATTCCCTTTTGTACTGGGATCAGCGCTCACTCGTATGGCGCTTTGTTTCCAGAGGCGTCCGTTTGTTTCAACGCCTTTGTTCAGCTAGACAAAGCTGTAGAATAATACAAATTACTATTACCATAGAGATGCACACAATTTCACCCTCCCAGATAAAGACGCAATGAACCATCTCAGTGGTTGCGAGTTGATTGTATTTTGGCTGACCTGTCATAGATGGCCTTCCATAGTTATGAATATTCATGAGACTAGTGCGCTTGGCGAGTACGCAATTAAATGGAGTTGTTTTGTTTTTAATTTTCTACGTTTTCCATAATAACAGTAATAAACTGTTATTATTACAGTGTAGATTCTTTATGTACAGGCCGGTAAACCCGTAGTTTAGGTTGCTAAATTATTTTATATCGTCAAGTTGCAATGGAAGCTGGATTAAGGAAAAACATTGTTTCAATAACTCGAAGTGGGATTGATGAAACTATTTCTGTCTTTAAATAGAAGTTGGATCGATGGAAATAATTTTTACCGTAAATAGAAGCTGGATTGATGAAACTTAGTTTGGTAATCCCGTAGTTTAGGTTGCTAAATTATTCTAATGTCTTCAATGCCGTACTTGACGTTGGTAAGTAAGCACTCTACCTATGTCTATCATAACTATAATCAATCCCGCTTCCATTTCATGGAGAATTATTTTTAATCAATCCAGCTTCCATTTAATGAAAAAAATGACCCAACTTCTATTTCACCAGAAAAATATTTTTCATCAATGGAACTTTTATTTAAGCAATGAACTTATCTCATGGGTCCAGCTTTGACTTACAGAAACAATTACTTTCATTATTCCAGCTTCTATTGCATCAAAAACTTAGTTTCATCAATCCAGCTTCTATTTACGGTAAAATTATTTCCATCAATCCAACTTCTATTTAAATATAGAAATGGTTTCATCAGTCCCAAGTAGCAATTTTTTTCCTCAATCCAGCTTCCATTTTAATTTTACGGTATAAAATAATTTAGCAACCTAAACTACGGGATTACCCTTAGTTTTTGATGCAATAGAAGCTGGAATAATTAAAATAATTGTTTCTGTAAGTCGAAGCTGGACCCATGAGAAAAGTTCTTTGCTTACATAAAAGTTCCATTGATGAAAAATATTTTTCTAGTTAAATAGAAGTTGGGTCATTTTTGTCATTAAATGGAAGCTGGATTGATTAAAAAAATTCTTGATGAAATGGAAGCGGGATTGATTATAGTTATGATAGACATAGTTAGAGTGCTTACTTACCAACGTCAAATACGGCATTGAAGACATTAGAATAATTTAGCAACCTAAACTACGGGATTACCTACAGGCCTACCATAGCATTCCTGTGGCACTCAGATTTTGCTTTTGGCAACCCATAACTTGAAACTTGATGCACGATTATGCTCGTGTGGTTCACATAGAATTTCTCGAGTTTACGATTACGAATACAATTATGATTAATACGAGAACTTATCAGTGTAGGATTTAGACTTTGCGAGACCCTAACCCATTAGGCTAACGTTTGAGAGGCCCACGCCTCAATTTTATTAAAAATACAGTGAACTCAAAAACTAGCCGCTGTCACCTTTTTGGGTAAAGTTGAGAGAAATTATTGTAGGTGACATAATTAAATAATATAATGGTTTTCCCAATAGTAGAAAAAGAACTGATAATGTATTTTACATGCAAAATTACCTTAAAATGAATACCTACACAGATTCATGGTGGTGAGAGTCAATGGCAGCAGAATTTATAAGAATGTTGCTTTATTTTTATTTTAGTTCGTTTGACAGCAGGAATCATGTATAAACCTGTGTCTATACAATTCACAGTATTTTAATGCCATTATCTTGTCTAGTGTAGTTGTATAGTAGTAAGTAAAAACTTTTAAAATGATTTCCATCATGATTTATATACTGCAAAGTCATTAACTATATCATCAGTAAGATTGTGCGGTTTATCACTTTCTGCCCGTGGCGCATTGGATTACATCTGGCACACAGACCGAGAGGTACCGAGTTCGAGCCCCCATTGGGCGGATATGCTTTGTAGGCTGCTATTAGCGCCGTTGTATTACTTAAGCTGTCTGTTCTAGTTAGTAGTTAAGATTTAAATTGCATAACATGTAAAATGTACAGCGCAGTGCAAACATCAAAGGCATTATTAAATCAAAAGATTGTTATTATTATTTATTAAAATGCTTGGTGCAGAAACCTTTTCTTGATCAAGCGTGGTTTGAAGGTCATTCTTGATCCATTTCAACTGAGAAAATGGCCTTTCTGACTAACAGATTGTTACCATTAGGCTAAAAGAAACACAAAATAGATTCAACTGTTGGGAAAACCAGTTGAGGATAATTTGATAGAAGTCTTGAAAGCTGAAACTATTTTTATCTGAATAAGCTGTCTTCACATAGGCCTAAGTTTGGAACAGCTTCAGTTGTCCAATGAGGCAACGTTTTTAGGATAGGCTTTCATCATCAATGTAACACCCTCATACTGCTGTTCTTCTGTGCTACTAAATTAATTAATCGATATCTGGATATGAAGCAGTGCTCAGGAATAAACTGGTGCCCTGTGCATAACTTTAGAGAAGCGCTTTAGAAATTTAGAGAATAAGATTATCTGGTTTGATTAAGCAGGAAAAAAATCAGCAATATCTTAATATACTGCTACTCGTTTGCTGAAACTAGCTTGTAACTCAGTGGTTCCCAAGCTCTTTTGATGGAGGGCAAAGTCTTGTTTTAAAATATCATGGCAGTAGGTTATTGGTGTCAAGTCGGACGCCGTTCCCCCACCGATTCCAACACTTTCAAAATTCTTGCAAGATCGGTTTTGCTACAGTTCCACTACAAAACGTTATCCAATTCTGCCTCTTAGGACTATACCACTGGGCGGGCCACAGAGATCCAGGAGAGGTAATCAGTTAGTGGCGTAACAGCTACGCGCCCGGGGGCAAGAATTTCATAAAAAAATGTCTGATGACCTTTTTTTTTTGTCTTCCACAGCCAACGTGAACAAATTCGTCAGAAGCCTCATTTTGCGCCCCCCTCCCCGCCCCATGCAAAACTCATGTATAATAGTTACTTTTTACTTTTTTCCACTATTTCTTTAACAAAAAAATTGTCAGAAGCCTAAATCAAGAAAACAAGGTAATTTAATGAAGGCCCAAAATTTGTGAGTGACTGTCGCGGGCCACATTAAAGGATTGGCGGGGATTTGGCCCGCGGGCCACGGTTTGGGAACCACTGTTGTAACTGATCAATAGAAAAGATTGTGTTCTGAACTCGTATCAGTAGGTTATCGGTGTCAAATACATTGTTGCCATCGACCTGTTTCCACCTCATCCTGTGTCTTTTATTCTGACATTTCTAAGCTTGATTAATTTTGGCAGTCTCTCTGAGCACTTTTAGTTTTATTTAAGAAAACTTGACTGCTAAGCCTGATTCTGGAAAGTGTCTCTTCTCCCGGTTGTTTTACCATCTGTCTCCTTTGCCATTTATCTGTCTATGGCTACCTTCCTGTTAAAACTAACACCTTTGAAGAACCTGGTCTCTCTGATGCAGCCTTTGTAAGTGCTGAGAAATTTTGATGATTCACTTTACATTGCATTATATTGTAGGAGTTATATGAAGGCTTTTAATATTTGCTGAGAAACAGCTTGCCATCTTGAGCAATGGCCGAGAAGCACGGTAAAACCGAAGTCTTGCAACAAGTTAAAGATACAATGGAATGCTGCATTTGCACCGACACGTTTACCGACCCAAGAATGCTTCCATGCATTCATACGTTCTGTTTGGAATGCATTCAGAAGGCTGGGTCAGACAAACGACCTGGTGCTGCAATGCCTTGTCCAGTTTGTAGGAAGACATTTAAAGTGCCGTCGGATGGATTTATTGGACTGCCAAAGAATTTCTTCGTCGAGAGACTAGTGGGTATACTCTCAATGTCAGAACGAGCTGAGATGTTTTGTGGAGTTTGCTCAAGTGAAGGCGGTGGGGCAGCCGAGAAACCATTGGCTGCGGTCTATTGTGTCGAATGCTGGGAGAACTTCTGTGAGAACTGCCACGAGTGTCATCAAGTGAACAGGACTTTCAGCAATCATCGCATAGTTCATGTTGGCAGTCAAAGCCACCGAGAGGCCTTACTGAGAAACAAGGAGTCGGCCGTGAATTACTGTGGCATCCACGATAATGAACGACTGAATTTCTTCTGCTTTGACTGCAGACAAGTGAGCTGTAAAGTGTGCGCATCCACAGAACATTCAGGACACAACTGCATTCACAATGTCAAAGCTGCAGCTAAGTTTGAAAAGGAAATCGACGATGAGGTCAATGAACTATCGACCTTTACCCAGAAGGTTCTTGACAGAAGGCAGCTTTTGAAGCAGGAAGTTGCAGCATTCAGTGCTAATGTTGAACAAGCTTTGAAAGGAGTTCGAGATAGGAATGACGAACTAAAACAGTTACTTGAAATGCACACTGCGACACTGATTGGTGAATTAAACTCAATAAAGGAGAAGAAATTGCAAGAACTTGAGAATGAAGATGAGGTACTACAGGGAAATCTAGATGTTCTGTGTAGCTTCAAGACATTTTGCAGAGACTTGAAGTTTTCGGCACAGGAAGCAGGTCATATTGTAGAAAGCATACACCTTAGAGCCAATGAGATGAAGAAGCAAACTTATGGTGAGACTTCAGCACAAAGACTGTTGCTGAAAAAATTAGACATCAAAAGTGTTCTTGATGGGAATGAAAACATCATAGGCAAAATTGAAAGTAAGATTATCCACTATTTCATAGGAAAATTATGAGAATGTTCAACGTAAATCTGCAGACCATGAATTGGTCTGATGTACTTGCTTTTCTTTTTGTAAGATGATATGAGAGAAGATTTTTTCGTTAAGTCAATGAAATAATAATAATAATAGTATTATTATTATTATTATTATTAACGTAAGAACTTGTGTAGCTGTCTTGCTGTATTGCGTCGTGGTTTATTATTATTATTAATGTAACTTGTGTAGCTCAAGGTGTTGGTCGGTGGTTGCTGCTAAGCAAAATTGATGAACATGCCAAATTGCAAATTCCAGGATGGTTTTGATTGATCTGAAGAGCGGCAGTTTAGAAGACATGGAAACTGCCTAAGGAGAAAAATCGTTATAGTCTGCTTTGGTTGTAAAGTATTAGTTACTATTATTATTAGTGACTATTTTAACCATTGTCTACCATATATGAAGGGGGATTTAAGCTCCTAACCTGAAGCTTGGTATGCTGGTAACAATTGACTATCTTACCTGTTGGTAACAAATGACATGTCTTGTATGACACCTTTAAGAACCTCTTAAATTAAAGGCACTGCTCACTGAAGAAACACACACCTTAAACTATCCTTTTGTCTTGTTAGGGGTTCAAGTCCTCAATGTCTTGTTTCAACCAAGACATTGGGTAGGTTTAGTTTATATCCTGGGCTGTAGTCCAGGATACAATCTACTCAATTGTTTGTGTATTCTGCCTTTATTTTAGAATGTTTATTTTTGTCTTTCAGATTGTTCGGTTACTGTCAGAGGTTCATTGGATACAGTTAATCACTCGCTCTATGGCATAACAAGACTGCAGAATAACATCTATGCTCTCTCTCAGTCTCCAAATTCGGTCCTGGTCTTTGATGATAAGATACCTTTTGCTCTGACCAAATCAATTAGCTTGGGGAACCTTCAGGAACCATGTGACATGGCAGGATGTCGGGTTGCTAACTGTCTTTACATAGCAGACACTGGGAAGAATTCGGTCTGGAAGGTTTCCATCAGTGACCGTCATGACGTGAATTGTTGGCTGGCAGAAGATCGGTACATAGCGACTATATCTGTGTCCAGGCTTGGACAGGTTGCCGTACTGCGGAAAGGTCAGAAATGCAGTTTAACCGTCTACAGTGATGATGCAACTGTGATCCACTATGTTTTGCTATTGGGCGAATTGTCAAATGCTCTGCATGCTGTTCAGAAGTCGAACGGAAACTTCGTCATTTCATTTGGAGCGGGACTTCAATTCGGAGTTTATGAAATAACAAAGAGTGGAAATGTTGTGCACAGGTTGAATGTGGATGGTGAGTCACAGCGGGTGAAATATCCGTGTCATCTGGCCTGCGGTTTGGATGACCGAATTCTGGTCGCTGACTTTTACAATAACCGCGTCGTTCTCTTGGACTCGGAACTTGAGATTTCTCTGGAAATCCTTTCCAAGCAGCATAACGAATTGAGTTTTCCATGGCGACTTTGTTATGATGAAAGTTGTAAAGAGCTGCTGGTGGTACATGGTGGTAGGAAGGTGGCATGTGGACGAACAAAGATAGCTGTATGTGGAGTGGGTTCTCTTGTATAATCTGGTGCATTTTAATGCAGATGGTGCAATTACTAAGGGCTACACTAAAGCTGTATCAGCTAAGCGAGTTTCTTGATTAGATCTTTTTCATAATCGGTGCTTGCCGTCAAAAGGTTGCATGGATGTTATAGATTGAGCACTGTTGTTCTTAATTTGAGTTTCAAAGTACTAGTAGATTGAATTTATTTAGGAATCGGTTGAGGGTTGAACCTCATGGGGCATGGTGGCTGAGGTTAGAGCTCGGCCTCTAGCACGGAGAGTACGGGTTAGAGCCTCCATTCACGTGGTTAATTGCTGTGTAGGGAGTCCCTACTAGGGAGGGACCTTGAGCAAGTCCTTTGCGCCATCGATGTTCTGTCGTATGGTCATGTTCACTTCTGAACTTTAGGAGGGCAATATGAAATGCAGTTGTACTGTATTGCATTATGAGCATCTGTATTACATTTGACTGGATTTTGTTAGAAATTTGTCATGTGAAGATCAAACTTTAAGATTGTGGATATTTAAGGCATGAAAGACATTACTTGGAGCCCACTGCAAATGAATAACTTGCCTAATTTATCAATTCATAGTTTTTGGTTTTGCTTATATCACTTGCTCTTCTTTGTTTCTTCTCTGTTGTTAGTTGTATGTGTGCACTGCAGTTCCGCAGCTGTTATAGCATTGTCTTCTTCTAGTATTTAAGCAACTTTGGGCTATTGACAGACATTAATGACTTTGATAAACTATGTCATAGAAGAATAATTATGTGATATACTGGTCAAGGGTTCAAAACTGTGCTGCAGAGTTATAATATTTAAATCTGTAATAATTATGTTATTCGGTTGCTGCAGAGTTATAATATTTAAATCTGTAATAATTATGTTATTCGGTAAGCATAGATTTTCATCATTGAGAATTATTTGGTTTGTTTATGTTTCAACTGTGTGTGAGATGTTGTAGTAGACAATCATTATTTTGAGTTAAATAAATCTGTAACAAATTGCAGAATACTTGCTGTCAATGATTCCAATGGGATCATCCATAAAGGTAGCGCATTGGATAACACGCTGGCATGGAGAGCGAGAGGTACCGATTTTGAGTCCCGTAGGGTGGATATGCTTTGTAGGCTGCTATTAGCGCTGTGTATTGCAGGCTGTCTGTTCTGTTAATAGTTAAGATTTAAATTTCATAACATGCGAATGTACAGCGCAGTGCGTTTGTCAGGCGCTTCAATAAAGAAAAGATTATTATCATTATTATTATGTGTACTTACTGTACATCAAACATAAATACATACAAGCAAGCGTGTTGGTGGCTTGGTGCTTGCAGTGTTCAACTTCAATTGCAGTGTACTAATTCAGGCCTCACGGAGTTCAGTCCAAGGGGTGTAAGAAATGTCCAAGAGGTGAACAATAACACATCAACATTACAGGAAAAATCTGACAGCCAACATTGCTAGTGAAGGGTCAGAATTGACGTCCACCAGGGAGACGTGGGCCGTAGGCTTCATGGTTGTAGTGTGCGCCGACAGATGTTGGGACGTACTGTCAGCTGGATTGGGACAATTGTGGCTTTACTATATAGAAGGGGTGATCAGGATCATCAGTTTGTACCATCACAGGCAGCCTCAGGATTAGCGACAAGGGCCTGGAGGATTCTCTTGAGGACCATGATGCGGCCACGAAATGTTGTGTTGAAGATCTATACGTTTTGAATATGTTGGTGGCCACATTCCACCTCTGCTCGGCAACAGGTCTAAAGGCTGAGTTTGAGGAGCATCCTAGCACATTCTAGAACCACAACCAGCCCTACATGATATCAGGGAAGTTTGGGCATACATCGGGCAGGGAATGAGGCCCGGATACACAAAAATACCGACGCCTGACTGTGGAGTGTGGATGTGTGGCGGGTTAGGCAGGCAGAGGGAGGAATTGACGCTGCGTGCATCCTGTCCTGGGAGCTCAGTGAGAGTAGGCCCTAATAAGTTGATTTCACAACTTCTCTTATCTGAGTCCCGTTTCCTTCAGAATCTCAAGATTTCATTATGTTGGCGGTAAACCCCCAAGCCGCCGCCATAGCCGCCGAGCCGCCGAATTTTTGACAAGCCGATTAGCCGCCGGAAATTTTACGGCTTAGCCGAAAAACCGCCGAGAATTTTACGGCTAGCGCGCCGGAATACATATTCAGATGAACACGCACAAAGTTGTGATTGTAAAGTTTTCCCGCTGGTTTTAAAGAGTTATGACTTTGTAGATTACCGTACAAGTTCGGACTTCTTGGAACTGTACTGTTTCGAATGACTTTTTGTGTGCCACTATTATTTGTTCAATGTTATGGCATTGTAGCAGATGTCCTAATGTCTAATTAATTGGCTTTTAGGAACTCTATTATCGATACACGTTTTGAACGAACTATGTTTCAAGCCTTATTTTTTACGGCTAGCCGAAAAAGGTAGTTTACGTCATTTTACGGCTAGCCGAAAAGCCGCCGTAAATTTTCTCAAGCCAGCCGTTAGCCCAAAACATTGCGACTTGGGGGTATGGTTGGCGGGCGCCTCCTACCGTTTATACAGGTTCACAGTTTTACCGCCGAATCGAGACACATCTAGCACTAGTACTTTTAGGACACGTCTCTGATACGACGCAGCGCTCCTGAATAAGTTGATGCCCAGCGCTTAGCTTTAGATAAGCGCTTTAGAAAGTTGGAGTTTAGTAGGCCTATTACGATTACGATTACTTTCAGTCTTCTCTACGCAACTGCGTGTATTCCACCAAATAGGCTACGGTTAGCCACCTCGTAATGATCAACAGAGCGGTAGGCCTACATCTATAGGCTCTAATTATGCACTTAAATGTCATC
>JACEVL010000926.1:267500-427500 GCA_020284085.1 Aporrectodea caliginosa
GTTATCATCTTCATTCTCTTCGTCACCTCAGTCGGTTCAATTTGGTCATTTGACTACTATGGGTCGGATGATTACACTGATTATACTGACACAAGATCTTCTTCGTCTTGCGACACTGAGAACCAGAATGCGCTGGCTGAGATAAAGTCGGAGATTCAAAACCTGCAACAGCTGGTGGTCGGTCTTCGTCAGAAACTGGACCCGGATTTCAAAGTGGAACCATCTGGTAAGTTTGTTTAATTCCGTCTTCTCTTTCATGGCTTCATTGATATAGGCGGCAAAATATTGGTCATTTTTAGTATTACATAAGGCTACCAGGTGCATTTATAAAATTCTATTTCTTCGGAGAGTTTTTATCGTGATTCTAGTGGCCAACATGCACAGTCTAAATTGCGTATGTATGTCAATTGGCAACGTTGTAAGATTCTAGTTTTTATTTGTTGACGCCAGCCTTTTCATATTTAAGGATTTTCTTAAACCCTATTATTTTCACTGATGATTTTTCTGTTCTGTTTCTTACCACTATGTAGTTCATATTACGAGATAAATCGTTACTGTTAATTGTGTTATCTTACCTGAGATCTTTGGTGATATTTCTTTATTTTATCGTTTAGTTAGCCTACTTTATCATCCATGATAAGCCGCCATACAAAGAGATCCTTCATTTATTAAAAAGTCTTTTATCTGTCTCAAAACTTGAAAAGCGTTAACTATATAATTATGTCGTGAAGGTTGTACAAGATATTTGGATTGTAGTTGAAGTTGAATCGAAATGTCCGTCTGGATTCGAATACGTAAAAGAGGCGAGTAGCTGCTACAAGGTCGTCTACCAAGCACTCGACTGGACATCGGCCGATCAGAGATGTCGTGAGTCTACACCCTGAAGCCCACTTGGTTGCCATTACGACGAGTGATGAAAACATTGGCTTGACAGCTTACCTGCGAAAGGATCATGCAAGTACGTATACATATCATTTTACATGTTGCCTTTCCTTAAATAGGCCTAGTTTCTATTTCAAGCGGTTTATCTAAGACGTAGGCTACATAGTCACTGAAGACGTGATATTGGTTGCTCTGTTCAATAATCATACCAATCGTCACAGAATTGTTTTAGAAAATCGTTGTTTATTTGCATAGGCTTCAGTAGTTTAGTACTCAGCTAAATTAACAATAATATCGTCCTTCGCTAACAACATGATAAGTCTATTGGCCTAGGCCTACTGTATATTGCGCCGAGTTTCTACAAGCATGCACATTAAGACGCATGGGACGATACGCTTCCTTTCCTTCATGAGAGACTTAAAAAATAAATAGGCATCAGTATTGTTACTCCTCGTTCATAGGTAAACTTAACTAAATGCGTAAGGTTGCCTGAAATTCCTGTGTTCAATTAAGTTTAGGTTTAGCCAGTGTTATTTAAGTTTCGGTTTAGGCCTACTTTTCAGTTTCAGTTTTAGTTTTGTTTTAACGTTCCAGTTTAGTTTTAGTTATAGTTTTCAAATCTTTTCAGTTTTGGTTTCAGTTTTCAGAACTTTTCAGTTTTAATTTAGTTTTCTAAGCATTCAACAGAAGCAATTAAATGTCATTTTGTTATTAATGACATTCATTTTGATTAGCAAGAACAACAGATCTTATTGAATTTATGTTTGCATGCTATTGAGCTGCAGTTTGAAGCACTCGCCGCTAATCGTTGTCCGCCATTCAGTTTGTGCGCCACACAGAAAAAAATAATTCAGTTTTCAACTTTCAAGTTTAGTTTTAGTTCTAGTTTTGTACTTTTCAGTTTAGTTTTAGTTACAGTTTTCAGAACTTTTCAGTTTCAGTTTTATTTTCAGTTAACTGAAACAGAACTTTTCAGTTAACGACAAAGTTACTTTCAGTTTTAGTTAACGTAAATAACACTGGGTTTAGCCCATCTGAATCCGTTGAAATCTGTTGAAACTAGCTGCACGCTTAGCCAGTCTAGCTTAACATATTGCATTGATATAAAGGTATTGACAAATACTCTGTGCAAAATGACATTTAACATCTTGAGACTAGCGCAGACATATTTTTTCTGTTACGCGCTTTCGTGCACGATTCTATTTGATTAGGCGCGTTATAAATGACAGTTTAATAATTATTATTAATTATAATTTTGGGGTGGAAGACACGGTGTCCAGATATGTTACAAACAACCAGATATGTGCTGGACAGATTAGTCCAATTGGTTGTAGGGCTTCTCAGTGAGGCGCTGTCGACGACGACGCAAGTAGGCCTATAGACGGGAACCAGTTTGTATAAGGGGCCGTCCATAAATGACGTCACGCAATTTTGGCCGAATTTAACCCCCCTCGTCACACTTCGTCACAAAATGTAACACACCCCCATGAAAAATTACGTCACAAAGCTCTGACCCCCCCTATACCAAATTTCCAGTTGATAATAAAAACATGTTTCAAATCACATTTATTGTCATTGTGATAAGTATTATTTAATGTGGCATTGCACTCTGATGTATTAAAGTAGAAAGTCAGGTATTAAAAAGGAGTCATTGGATAGCTGATACAAGCATAAAATTGACTTCAATATTCATCGTCGAACCAATAACTATAGGTGTTCAGAAAATTCTGTAGTAGAACAATTAAGCAAAATGGAAAGAGTAGAATTACCACAATAACATATTTATTCCACAGAATGAAAGCTCTGGTAGAATCATTAGAATGAAACTGTTTAATATTAACAACTTCTAAAAAATGTACAGAATTTATGCTTCTCCATTCGGTAACAGGACAATAACCCCCGGACAATACCCCCGGACAATAACCCCCGGACAATAACCCCTATGCTGATATATTAAGTATATAAATATACAAATAATGTATATTAATAATACAGTTTATATATTAATATATTAGACATAATGTTAGAGAACCATGCAAAGTCAGAGTATGAAATTAAATGTGTTAAAGAAAATGTTGTTTATTATTATTTAGTTTATTGAACTTAAAAAGATAGGTTGTGAGCTATTCCATGTAGTCAAGACCATTGCGCTCATTGTAGTTGCTAATGACGGCCAGAATCCGTGCATTGAAGTCAGCATACTACTTCCTTGGAGTTTGTGATGGGTGACCAGCCAGAAATTGGCTGCAGTGAACTTGTTGTAACGTTACAACAAGTAACGCTTGTTTTTATTTTTCTGCTTTACGTATACATAACCTTCAAAACTAATGAAAGAGGTCAACCACTATACAATACAAATGGAAATCTATTTCTATCTTTGATGGAATTTATAAAATCTAATCAAGGAAAAGATGTCATTGATTTCTTCTTTAAGCTACTGTGCGATTGCTGGTAGTCAAATAAAGAATATTCTTGCTTACTTACTTTTAGAAAACAGACACAAGCGCATACGTCAACCATGGGGAGAAGTAGGTGCATGGTTTTGGGCGAGCGGTCAACGACTGAATGAGACAAGCTGCACAGATGAATTCGTCTGGAAAATATCGAACGACACACAACTGCCTCTCTCGTTTACCTCCTGGAATCGGGACGAACCAAACTGCTTTCGAAACCCAATAGGCCTACCTGTTGAAGGTTGCCTACAAATAAGACCAGAGACTGGTTTCAAATGGAATGACGTGCCGTGTGACATCGTGCTCTATCCTCTTTGCGAGTACGATCCATTGTAGATCCGCTTCAAGAGGTTCCTATAAGTCGTCATAGAGATTGTTTAACTGACTATTTAGTTTGCTACTTAAATAACATTAGATTTCTATGCTTTTAGTTTTCTCTGAGATTATCTACAAAGATATATTTTAAAACTGTCATAATTATAATATTAATATTGCATCATTTAATGAATAATACGCTTTCATTTTTACTCTATTGTTTGTTGTTTGTGGGACATTGTTTTGCGCTAATAAAGATTTCCTACTGACATAATTACTTACTTGCTTACTTCATTAGCCTACTGTAACTATGTTCGTTAATAAAAAGAGGCCATTGTGAGCACAAAATATGTTAATTGTTGTTATTCAACCTATTGGCCAATGAGAGTATAGATAGATGCGGCAGCAAAGGCATGTCTGAATGATACAATCTACATGGTTTAAAATTTCAAGAACATGATTTCTCACTCGTAGCTGCAGTCGCTACCGATCATTTGGTAATCAATAATTGATTATCAAATGATAATATATAATATACAATGTTCTTCTTTACTAATTCAAACTGATAAGTGCGCACTATAATTATAAGTCATAGTATGAATCGATGATCACAAGTTATTACAGGAGTCGAATTTAACTGTGTGTCAGTTATGCAAGGCGTCCATCACGTCCTACTGCCAATTTACCAACGCCATCTGGCGAATGGAAGGCTGAGTCAACCTTTATCATGGTGTAGCGGGAATCGATCCCGCTTCCTACTTGATGCATACTTGATGGCGTTGTATCCGACGATGTCCAGACAGTCTCCGTAGGTTTCCGCCCATAGAAAACCCGAGGCCTTCCTTCGGTCTGATATCGAGACTCGTGGCATTCTGCATAAGAAATACAGAAGGATTCTTAACATGCTAGATGATAATTATATGTCACATTGTGTCAGCCTTGTGACTGCTAGCCTGGGGCCCTGGGTGTGGGTGTATAGTGCCACCATGCTGCGAGCAATGAGATCATCAAATATTCGTTTAATAGAAATTCAGGTTGACAAAACCGCAAACTGATTTCACAGCTTCTCTTATCTGAGTCCGCGCTTCCTTCAGAGTCTCAAGATTTCAAGATTTCATGATGTTGGCGGGCACCTCCTACAGCTCATACAGGCTCACAGTCCTTACTGCCGAATCGAGACACATCGGGCTCCAGCACTTTTAGGACAACGTTTCTGAAACGACACAGCGCTCTTGAATAAGTTGATGCCCTGCGCTTAGCTTTAGAATAGCGCTTTAGAAAGTTGGAGTTTAGTATTACGATTACTATTACGATTACTTTCAGTTATCTCTACGCAGCTGCGTGTATTCCGCAAAAAACGGTTAGCCACCTCGTACAGATCGACAGAGCGATAGATATGCACTTAGCCTAAATGTCCTCCACTAGCTCCGGCAGAATGGGAGATATAGACAATGGCAAATACGCTTAGCTCAAACCCTGTTTATGCATACTCAGCTCTGAATATATATATACAACCCAATAATAATAACATTCTTCAGAATGTCTGATAATAGTGCACTAACGCAGTGTGTTAAACCTTTAGGCTACATCATTTTAAAAGCAATCGTCACGTCGAGAGTTAATTTATAATTTTCTGGGAAACAGTCATCCTCAGGTCTGGGAATGATATTGTGTGTTTTAAGGGTATTATGATAACTGTAATAGCCTGCCAAACAAAATAGACCTATTTCAGCAACAATTATTTCAATTTATAGGGTCTATGAACATTTAATCTATATCCGCAACAAGTACAAAAACATTTAAAAAAGCAAGCAAACAAGGAAACTAGGCTGATGTCCTGGATATGACAATGATTTATAGTTACATGTAATTGTGTTGTAAAAGGCATTATGTCACATGCATATTTCCTTTTACATGTATCTCTTTAGTGTAACTTGTAAGACGTGAATTGTAATCTGTAATTGTAATCACAAATTTATATAGCGACAGTTTAGCCTAATTTACATAAACTGCTGTTTGTTGTCGAAATAGAAGAAAATTGCAATGTGCAACAACAAAACATTATGATTTTTACCTAACTGACCTTAAAATGCAAAATTTCCAACTATAATCCATCCATATTTTATCAATTCTGGCTAATTTGATAGTAAACCTGTGGAAGCTCAAGCTTTATAAATGGAATACGCCTCACCAGATAGATAGGGATAGATAGGTGGTTATTTTATAGACCTACAATGATGCCTAATGCTGGAAATTTTAACAATACGTCTAACGGATGTTGCAAATTGTCGACGGTCAACAACTAGGCTAATAAAACGCTGCAAGACTAATTCGTCAAAAAACTGTCGTCAAAAAACTGTCGGCTTCATTTGGCTAAATTGCTGATTGCAATTTCACTCGGCAGTCTCACAAACTATTGCTTCGCTCATCTACGCCCATCATTATTTCTCTTCGATGAGTATCCCCCTCCAAACAGCCCCAGGTCTAGACTGCGGTTAAGCACTAATATTTTATATATTCGATAAATTTATATAATTATATATATATATATATATATATAATATCATATATAATGCGTTTCTGTATAAGGCAATTGTTGTCTGTTGAGCTGATCGACATTTTGAAAACGGATCGACGCTGTGTCACACTTCTATAAAAGAAGACGCCTATTGCAAGTGGCCAACCTTCATGTATGCGTAGGTCATACGACTTACATATGTTAACTTAGACACTTAGTATACATAAAGCGTTTTAAGGTAGGCTACCTCCTAAACAGCGCCATTTAAAGTCAATTTTTGCTCGCATCGTTGAACTTAAACAGTGAAGAAAATGTATCAGACAAAACTTTTTGGCATTTTCATTCTCTTCATCACTTCAGTCGGTGACAGCTGCCTCGGTTCAATTTGGCCATTTAACAGGCAAGCGAATGAATATTATTACCCTCAGAGAAGACCTGCTTGGTCGTCTTGCGACACTGAGAACCAGAATGCGCTGGCTGAGATAAAGTCGGAGATTCAAAACCTGCAACAGATGGTGGTCGGTCTTCGTCAGAAACTGGACCCGGATTTCAAAGTGGAACCCTCTGGTAAGTTTGTTTCATTCCGTCTTCTCTTTCATGGCTTCATTTATATATGCGCAAAAATATTGGTCATTTTGAAGTAGGCTAATACATTGGCTATCAGCCGGCGCATTTCTAAAATTCTATTTCTTCGGAGAGTTTCATCGTGATTCAAGTGGCCAACATGCACAGTCTATGTTGCCTCTACTTGTTGAATAGGCAACTTAGTGAAATTCTAGTTTTTATTTGTTGACGCCAGAGTTTTCATTTTTAAGGATTTTGTAAAACCCTATTATTTTCACTGATAATTTTCTGTCCTGTTTCTTACCTCGAGGTACTTCTTATAACGAGATAAATCGTTACTGTAAATTGTGTTATCTTATCTGACATCGTTGGTAATATCTTTTTATTTTTTAGTTTAGTTAGCCTACTTTATCATCCATGATAAGCCGCCATACAAAGAGATCCTTCATTTATTAAAAAGTTTTTTATATGTCTCAAAACTTTAAAAGCGTTAACTATATAATTAATATCTTGAAAGTTGTACAAGATATTTTGTATTGTAGTTGAAGTTGAATCAAAATGTCCGTCTGGATTCGAATACGTAAAAGAGGCGAGAAGCTGTTACAAGGTCGTCTACGAAGAACACAGCTGGACATCAGCCAATCAGAAATGTCGTGACTTGGACCCTGAAGCCCACTTGGTTGCCATTACGACGAGTGATGAAAATATTGGCTTGACAGCTTACCTGCGAAAGGATCTTGCAAGTACGTATATTATATACATGCCATTTGGGGGAGCCCGCTAGCGCATTGGATAACACACTGGCATAGAGAGCGAGAGGTGCCCAGATCGAGTTCCGTAGGCCGACATGCCTTGTAGGCTGCTATTAGCGCCGTGTATTGCAGGCTGTCTGTTCTGTCAGTAGTTAAGATTTACATGTATGTCTTCTGTCATTTGTGTTCTTGTGAATTGTTTCAATTGTCATAACATGTAAATGTACAGCGCAGTGCGTTTGTCAGGCGCTTCATTAAAGAAAAGATATTATTATTATTATTATTATTATTATTATTATTATTATTATTATTATTATTATTATTATTATTTATTATTATTATTTATTATTATTATTATTATTATTATTATTATTATTATTATTATTATTATTATTATTATTATTATTTTGTATTATTATTATTATTATTATTATTCTATTATTGCTATAAGGAGCAGGAAATTTGTCTGCAGGGTCAGGCCTCGTCTTCAGGGTTTGCAGGAAAAGTGCCGTTGAATACGACCAAGTTATAGCGTTGGACGCAAACAGACAGACTTGGAAAAGAAATGATGTCTCGCGTCTGTCGCCACCATATTATTATTATTATTATTATTATTATTATTATTATTATTATTATTATTATTATTATTATTATTATTATTATTATTATTATTATTATTATTATTATTATTATTTTATGATTATTATTATTATTATTATTTTGTTTTCAGCATCGTTTTTTTATGCCCCGAGGCATCTGATCCCCTGGTCCTATGTTCTAAAATGACCTTCCCTAACGATTCGATCAGTGATCTTAACTGCGAGTATTATGTATTATTAGTATTATTCTCGTTGTCTTAAGACGTTTCCTTTCTCGCATGGCTCTTCGCATTGGGAGAATGCCTCTGATTCATCAGTGATCTTATTCTGCGAAATTTCATCTCTAGCGTTGTCTCAAGAAATTTCCTTACTCGCAGGCGATTGGGTATTACTGTGAGAGCCTCTTTTTATAGATTTCTAAATACAATTCAATACAATACAATACATGTTGCCTTTCTTTAAGTACTTTCTATTTCAAGCGGTTTATGTAAGACGTAGGCCTTCATAGTCACTGAAGATGTGGTATTGGCAGTGTTATTTAAGTTTCAATTTACTTTTCAGTTTCAGTTTGAGTTTTAGTTCTGTTTTAACTTTCCAGTTAGTTTTAGTTATAGTTTTCAACTCTTTTCAGTTTCAGTTTTAGTTTCAGTTTCCAGAACTTTTCAGTTTTAATTTAGTTCTGTAAACATTCAACAGAAGCAATTAAATGGCATTTTAATTAATGACATTCGTCTTGATTAGCAAGAACAACAGATCTTACTAAATTCATGGTTTCATGCCACTGAGCTGCAGTTTGAAGCAGTCGCCGCTAACCGTTCCAGTCACGTCCGCCACTCGGTTCGTGCATCACCCAGAAAAAATTAATTAAGTTTTCAACTTTCAAGTTTAGTCTTAGTTCAAGTTTTGTTCTGTTCAGTTTAGTTTTAGTTAGAGTTTTCAGAACTTTTCAGTTTCAGTTTTAGTTTCAGTTAACTGAAATAGAACTTTTCAGTTAACGATAAAGTTACTTTCAGTTTTAATTAACTTATATAACACTGGGTATTGGGTGCTCACTTCAATAATTATTCCAGTCGCATAGGAATTCCTTGAGATAATTCGTTGTTTATTTGCATAGGCTTCAGTAGTTTAGTAGGCCTACTAAATTAAATTAAATATCGCCCTTCGCTAACAACATGATAAAACTATAGGCCTAGGCCTACTGTATATTGCGCCGAGTTTCTACAAGCATGCACATTAAGATGTGTAGGACAACACGTTTGCTTTCCTTCATGGAAGACTAAACAATAAATAGGCCTCAATATTGGCTCTCCGCGTTCATAGGTGAACTTGACTACATGCAAACGGTTGTCTGAAATACCTGTGTTCAGTAAAGTTAGCCCATATGAATCCGTTGAAATCCGTTGAAACTGGTTGCAATAAGCTTAGTCTGACTAAGCAAATTGCATTGATATAAAGGTATTGGGGTCGATGACACACTGACACAGCGTCCAGATATTTCACAAACAACCAGGAATGTGCTGGACAGGCATCCGTTAGTCCGATTGGTTGCAGGGCTTCTCCGTTTCTCACCGTCGACGACGCTGTTCAGACGGGAACCAGTCTAGCCTATATATATATATATATATATATATATATATATATATATATATATATATATATGATATTGGATAAGCTTAATTAAAAATGGTGGTCGGACAATGGACATCGATGTATCTGCATACATGAATTGGACTTGGAGGCAATCTGGGTTTTATTGATCTACCAATTAAGTTCTATGATGTCTAAGATTTTGATCTTTTAGAAAAACTTTTAGAAATTCGACCGTGGGAAGCAGAGGATACAAAGTTTTGGACGAGCGGTCAACGACTGAATGAGGAAAGCTGTACAGACGAATTCGTCTGGAAAATATCGAACGACAAGCAGCTGCCTCTCTCGTTTACCTTCTGGAATCGGGACGAACCAAACTGCTGGCGTAACGAACTAGAAAGTTGCCTGGAAATGAGAACAGATGCTGGTTTCAAATGGAATGACGTAAGGTGTAACATTGAGCTCTATCCTCTTTGCGAGTACGATCCGTTGTAGATCTGCTTCAAGAGGTTTCTATAAGTTGTTATTGAGATTATTAAACTGACTAAAATTTATAGTTAGCTGCTTAAATAACATTAGATTTCTATGCTGTTAGTTTTCTCTGAGATTATATAAAAAAGACATATTTCAAACTGTCATATATTATTGCATCATATAACTGATATTGTGCTTTTTTGCCGTTTTGTGTATTATTTGTGGTGCTTTGGTTTGCTCTTATATAGATTACGTACTGACATAATTACTTAGTCTACTAGCCTTCATTGTTGCAACTATGTTCGTTAATAAAAAGAGACCATTGTAAGCACATGTTAAATGTTGTTATTTGACTTATTGGCCAATGAGAGTGTACTCAGATGCGGCAGCCTTCTATTTGAATGATACAGTCTAGGCTACATATTTTTAAATTTTAATAACATGATTGCATTCTCGTAACCTGCAGTCGCTATCGATCGTCTGATCATCATTTATTTATTGGGTAAAACAGTATAATGACATAATTAAGAGACAATGCCTAAGTATTTCATAGAAAGAAAAACCGACGAATTCGATAGGGAATGGCCGATTGGCAGTTTTACCGTTTTCCGATTCCGAATAGTAACCGGATATTTGGCCTGCTTTTTCGGCCGAATCCGGAGTCGATCCGATTAATCAGCAATATTTATTTTCATTTGCAAAGATATAATAATTAATTAATTAAAGATAAATTAACACTTGAAACCGCGTGGCTTAAGAAAAACCCATTCTCCGCCAGTTTGTTGACGCGTAGAGTCACAATTATTATTTTCACTATTCTACACAGACTGTCAATGATAAAGATCAAAGATAACCGCAGGAGGTCGTCCAAACAGGTTGCTATTTTGTATTAATAAAAGAAGAAATTGCTTTTGGTCATGGATATTACTTTTTCTGGTATTTGGATCGGTAGCACCTGGGATGCGCCGATTCCGATTGATACCGATTAGTGCAAAATCCGGCCTGAACCGATTAATTGGTCCATCCCTAGAATTCGACATTAGCGTTGCTCTCGAGCATCAATAATTATTCTGTTTTGCTTGACACAGCGCTGCATAAGCTATTCGCCTGTTGGTGAACTAGCGTACAAACAAAGACTTGGAATTCACCTCAGTGTTTTTAACGAGCCGATTCGTTCCGTTGCTATGGCTACCTATGAGTTTGATTTCTCCACCATTACCTCAGATTTATTACGGCTGCCCACCCAACATTGGCGGGCGAGTTAAACATCGGCGTATTCAGCCTTGCGAGGTCCCCTCAACAATTATGTTTTTTGGAAAATTTAAACCTTAATGCTAAATCAATACCGTGTTGAGTTATTTAACGGTGATAATATATAATATTCTTCTTTATTAATTCAAACTGATAAGTACGCAGTATGATTGTAAGCCATAGTATGAATGTATGATCACAAGTTATTACAGGAGTCGAATTTAACTGTGTATCAGTCATGCAAGACGCCCATCACGTCCTAATGCTCATTTTACCAACTCCAACTGGCGAATGGAAGGCTGAATAAAACTTAAGGGGTAGCGGGAAGCGATTCCGCCTCCTACTTGATGTTACTATTTGATGACGTTGTAACCGATATTGTCCAAAGAGTCGCCATCGCCTTAGGTTTTCGCCAATAGAAAATCAACGAGCTAAAGGCCTTCCTTCGGTTTGATATCGAGACTCGTGGCGGTCTGCATAGGAAATAGGAAAGAATTCTTAACACGCTATAGATGATGTATGTGTCAGCCTTGTGATTGGGGCCCTGTGTATAGGTGTATAGTGCCACCCTGCTGGCTATAGTATCTGGATTCATAACGGGCGTTGTGCTTGAGGACGCGACGGTGCTTGAGAGCTTCGAGTGCTCTCTGTAAGTGCTTGACCAAGACGACGAAGCATGAAGCCTCTGTGCAATACTGTCCACAGCCACAGGAAGTAACTTGGAAGAGGTGGGTAGTCTGGCCTGTGCGGCTGCGGTAGGTCTTTTTTTATCTTAGGCTATTTCCAAAGCCAGTATTTGAAGCCGACTTTGGTAATTAATCGGGACACACAAGGTAAGGATAGGGCAGGGCAACTGGGAACCAGAGAAGGCCGGTGGTCGTCCTCCTGGATGGCGAGGCAGGAGCCGGCAAAGGGACCCTTATTGAAATAGATATGCAGAAGAGCTGCGGACTCACGGATATGAGGCGTGCGTGGTCCCGGAGCCCGTGGCACTGTAGAAGCATGAGGGGAGGCGGACTACTCTTTCCAAACCTACACTTTTTTCACCTGCGTGGTGGGGCTGGCGCATGGGGTGGAGGTATTTACCTCAAGCGATCGCAGGGAGCTGCATGCGGCGTATGATGGGAGTGAAATGGTCAATGAAATTAGTAACTTCTATCGCGCCGGTCAACTGCACAAGAAATCAACAGATGGAGCACCGAAGCCGTAGTTTTATGTATATACAACCTTATAATAACCATCAAAATGGGTAATAATGCATGCTTTGCAACAACGTCAATGTGTTGACCTTTAGTCCATTTATTTAAGAATCGCCATTCGGAAATAGTTCATATTTGATCGTCTTGGAAACAGTGACTCTGCGGACATGCAAAAAGTTAAGATGTGCTCAAGGGTCTTGTAACGGTAACAAAGGTCGGATTGCCTAAACCAGTGCTTCTCAAAGTGGTGGTCCGCGGACCGGTGCCGTATGTTGATGGCCACATTACAACTCGGTTCGGCATACGATCTGAAGGCTGGGTTTGAGGTGCATCCTAGCGCATTCTAAAATCACAACCACCAGCTGTACATGACATTCAACCCAGCATCAGTGACAAGTGGGCCCGAATACAGAAAAATAACGACGCCTGCCTGTGACGGTGTGGCGGTTTGGGCTGGCGGGGATCGACGCTGCGTGTATCCTGTCGTGGGAGCTCGATGCGAGCAATGAGATCATCAAATATTCGTTTAATAGAAATTCAGGTTGACAGCTTCTCGTATCTGAGTCCGCGCTTCCTTCACAGTCTCAAGATTTCAAGATTTCATGATGTTGGCGGGCACCTCCTACAGCTCATACAGGCTCACAGTCCTTACTGCCGAGTCGAGACCATGGGCATATATAGGGGTTTATTTACGGGTTCAACCCCGCCCCAAAAATAAATGCATTTGCGTTATAAACACTAAAAATGTAGACAAATATGTTAATTTCCAATTGGAACCCCGAAAGCTTAAAACCTCCTCCGAAACTTTTTCCTGCCTACGACTCTGGTCGAGACACATCGGGCTCTAGCACTTTAAGGACAGTGTCTCTGATACGACACAGCGCTCTTGAATAAGTTGATGCCCTGCACTTAGCTTAAGAATAGCGCTTTAAAAAGTTGGAGTTTAGTATTACGATTATGATTACTTTCAGTTAGCTCTACGTCTAATAGATGCAGCAAAGTGTCGACGGTCAACAACTGATAAAACGCGGCAAGACTAATTCGACAAAAAACTGTCGTCAAAAAACTGTCGGCTTCATTTGGTTAAATTGCTGATTGCAATTTCACTCGGCAGTCTCACAAACTATTGCTTCGCTCATCTACGCCCATCATTATTTCTATTCGATGACTATCCCCCTCCAAACAGCCCCAGGTCTAGACTGTGGTTAAGCACTAATATTTTATTTATTTCGATAAATATATATAATTATGTATATATATATATAAATATATATATAAATATATATATCTTTAAGTTCTCTGCCCTTCGGCAGGTTCCAACCTCCAATGACGCCACTCCCCTCCGTGCTGTGCCCCTCCCCCAACTCGCTGCATCCGTCGGCCATCCACCCCAGCATCACCCGCCCCCTCCCCTCCACTCTCCCTCCATGACCCCCCAGAAGGGAGTCCCCCCCCCAACACGTGCCCCACCCAGCTCCGTCCCTCCCCACTGCTGCCACCAGCGATCGCTCCCCATCAACCCCCTGTAGCACCTCGTCATATATATATATATATATATATAATATCATAATTATATAATGCGTTTCTGTGTAAGGCAATTGTTGTCTGTTGAGCTGATCGACATTTTGAAAACGGATCGACGCTGTGTCACACCTCTATAAAAGAAGACGCCTATTTGCAAGAGGCCAACCTTCATGTATCCGTAGGTCATACGACTTACATCTGTTAACTTAGACACTTAGTATACATAAAGCGTTTTAAGGTAGGCTGCCTCATAAAAAGCGTCGTTTAACCCTAGGGCTACCAAGCTTTTTTTGTAACACGGACTACCAAGGGGGGGTGGTTACCACCCCCCCTGGATTTCGTGTTTGGTTTTACATATCATAACTTGTAATATAGCATTGGATTCAGCATTCATTTCTGCACAGAATGGTGTATTTAGTTGTACATTATGTGAATGCACCTCGAAATTACATCACTTTTAACAATTGGACCCATTAATTAGCAATATTGTATATTATTGCGTACATTTTGTACTTTTTGGATAAACAAATATAAGATTATGTGTGTTTTGAAACTAATCTATGTATAAAAGATACACAAAATCATCCCTACACATGTTTATATAGTATAAATGTACATCCATACATATATATCCATACATATATATCGGTTTACGTTATAACGCTGTATTCAGCCATTTTCACACAGATTACGCGTATTATTATTTATTTTGATCACTTCCGGTATTCAAAAGACAAAGATGTAGGTATGCAAATGAAGCCCTTCATTCCCTCTAAAGAATGGTGTCTTTGTTTCTCTTCCAGGAAGACAAATGAATACGCTACAGACAAAAAAAACTAAGGGGGGAGTCCTTCTATTCAGCCATTTTTCACGCATGTTACGCGTATTATAATTTATTTTGAGCACTTCCGGTTGTCTCAGGTCAACTCTGTGACCATAAAAATGTAGCCCCACATTCCCTCTATAGAATGGTATAATTTGTGTCTCTTAATATTAAATGACGGATAAGATATAGTCGAAAATCTAGGGGGTGGTATCCACCCCCTGGTACCTCGGGTATATTGGGTATAAATTTTTGAACGGTGTGAGATATCATCTCACATTTTACCTCAAAACGTGTGCAAATGAACCCCCTACAGCTACCTAAAAGGTCAAATTTTTATTCCATACGGAAAAAGTTTGAGATGACACTTAGTATACATAAAGCGTTTTAAGGTAGGCTACCTCCTAAACAGCGCGATTTAAGGTGAATTTTGCTCACATCGTTGAACTTAAACAGTGAAGAAAATGTATCAGACAAAACTTTTTGGCATTTTCATTCTTTTCATCACTTCAGTCGGTGACAGATGCCTCGGTTCAATTTGGCCATTTAACAGGCAAGCGAATGAATATTATTACCCTCAGAGAAGACCTGCTTGGTCGTCTTGCGACACTGAGAACCAGAATGCGCTGGCTGAGATAAAGTCGGAGATTCAAAATCTGCAACAGATGGTGGTCGGTCTTCGTCAGAAACTGGACCCGGATTTCAAAGTGGAACCATCTGGTAAGTTTGTTTCATCCCTTCTGGGGCTCATAGTTTAGAAAACTTTGAACTCTGGCCAACCACAATATTTAAAATCTGTTCTTATTCCTTTGACTTATCATTATTCAATGAGGTCATCTGATTGTCTTTGTCTGGTCATACCTAAATCAAGAACTGTTCTGTCATTAATTATTAAAAAAAATGTGAACGAGCTTTTTCGGTTGCTAGGCCTGCCTTTGGAACTCTCTTCCTGTATCTGTGCGCTGTGCTCAGTCGCTTGTGTCATTTCGTTCTCGGCTGAAAACTTACCTCTTTCAAATTGCTTATCCACCTTAGGCTGCCTCTCTGTCTCTTACGGACTGATCTTCTGGATGTTGACCTGATTACGGATTGTTTTGACGCGCCATCGGTTGATGCCTTGTGCATTAGAAACCGGCGCAATAGAAGTTGCTAATTACATTGCATTCTTATCTTTCATGGCTTCATTGATAAAGGCGTCGACATATTGGTCATTTTGAAGAGTAATACCAGCCGGCGCATTTTTAAAATTCTATTTCTTCTGAGAGTTTTTTTTATCGTGATTCTAGTGGCTAACATGCAGTAGCTTTTGTTGCCTATGTATGTCACTTGGCAACGTAGTAAAATTCTAGTTTTTATTTGTTGAAGAAAGCCTTTTCGTTTTAATTAAAGGATTATCTTAAACCCTATGATTTTCACTGTTGATGTTTTTCTGTTTCTTACCTCTCTATAGGCCTACTTAATATTACGAGATAAATCATTACTGGTAATTATGTCACTCTTTGGTGATATTTCTGTATTTTATCGTTTAGTTAGCCTACTGTATCATCCATAATAAGGCGTTCTTCGTCTATTAAAAAGTCTTTTATCTGACTCAAAACTTAAAAAGCGTTAACTATATAATTATGTCGTGAAAGTTGTAGGCTACAAGATATTTGGATTGTTATTGCAGCTGAATCGAAATGTCCGTCTGGATTCAAATACGTAAAACAGGCGAATAGCTGCTACAAGGCCGTCTACGAAGCACTCGACTGGACATCAGCCAATCAGAGATGTCATGATTTACACTCTGAAGCCCACTTGGTTGCCATTACGAACAGTGAAGAGAACACTGGCTTGACAGCTTACCTGCGAAAGGATCTTGCAAGTACGTAGACCTATACATGCCATTTTACATGTTGCCTTTCTTAATGTACACTGTGTCCCGATGAAAAATAGACCCCAAGAAAAAGTGTCATAACGCGGTCAAACCTTTTAGCATTTGTCTGAGATTTTAAGTACAACAACAGTAGCCATATCACCACCAAATCGTAACGCCGTCTGGAAATGTTGGTGAATTTGTCAAGTTTATGAACGTTTGAGATGCAGTACTGAAAAGGGGAAGTTTCCAACATTCAAGAGCCATGAGGAAGTGAAGTTCAGCTACAGCTGGTGTTCAAATGTTTTCCTTGTTCACGGACACATGACCGTAGACGTGGACTCCACTGTTTGATGGCTCGGTCGATGATCACATGGTCAAACAGCTGCCCCTCTTCAATCAGACGTGCCCTCAGGACATCGGGACGCAGTGTAGTTTCAGCTTCAAGCTATTTATGCAGCCTAAGACGCAGGTCTACATAGTCACTGAAAATGTGGTATTGGGTGCTCCCTTCAATAATTATTTCTATTTCAGTCGCATAGCAATTTCTTGAGAGAATTCGTTGCTTATTTGGATAGGCTTCAGTAGTTTAGTACTAAGTTAAATTAACAATCGTCTTTTGCTAACATCTTAAATCTATACGCCTACTGTATATTTCGCCGAGTGTCTATAAGCATAGCACGCTCATTAAGATGTATAGGACAACACGCTTATTTTGCTCCTTGGGAAACTTGAAAAAATGAATAAGCCTCAAAATTGTTACTCCGCGTTCAATTGATGAACTCGACGGTTGCCTGAAATACCTGCATTCAGTTAAACTTAGGTTTAGCTCATCTCATGAATCCGTTGAAACTGGTTGCAATAAGCTTAACTTAACAAATTACATTGATATAAAAGTATTGGGGTGGATGACACATTGGCACAGCGTCCAGATATTTCACAAACGACCAAGTATATGCTGGCCAGGCATCCGTTAGTCCGATTGGTTGCAGGGCTTCTCCGTGATTCACTGTCGAAGACGCTGTCCAGACGGGAACCAGTCTACCAAATAAGAATGGTGGTTGGACAATGGACATCGATGCATCTGAATACATGAATTGTACTTGAAGCCAATCTGGGATTGATGCCAAGTTTTAAGTTCTATCAATCAGATTCTGATCTTTTAGAAAACAAGCACAAGCGCATACGTCAACCGTGGGGAGACGTAGGTGCATGGTTTTGGTCGAGCGGTCAACGACTGGATGAGACCAGCTGCACAGACGAATTCGTCTGGAAAATATCGAACGACAAACAGCTGCCCCTCTCGTTTACCTTCTGGAATCGGGACGAACCAAACTGCTTTCGAAACGATATGGGTCTACCTGTTGAAGGTTGCCTACAAATAAGACCAGAGACTGGTTTCAAATGGAATGACGTGCCGTGTGACATCGTGCTCTATCCTCTTTGCGAGTACGATCCATTGTAGATCCGCTTCAAGAGGTTCCTATAAGCAGTCATAGAGATTGTTTAACTGACTAAATAGTTTGCTGCTTAAATATCATTAGACCACTGTGCTGTTAGTTTTCTCTGAATTTATAATTATTCTTAAACTATCATATGATAGGCCTATTGCATCATTTATCTGACATTGTGCTTTCTTTTTAATATTTTGTGTTTTTTGTGGGGCTTTGTTTTTCGCTTATAAAGATTGCCTGGTGACATAAGTACTTACTTGCTTACTTTATTACTGTAACTATGTTTGTTAATAAAAAACACGGTTATTGTAAGCAGAAATTGTGTTAAATTCTGTTAGTCAGCCTATTGGCGAATGAGAGTGTACTCAGATTCGACAGCAGAATGAATGGGATAGTCTACATATTATTTAAAAAAATAATTTTTAAGAACATTGCATACTCGTAACCTGCAGTCGCTATCTGTCGTTTGGTCATCACTTATTGATTGGGATAAAACAGTAAAATGGCATAACTAGAAGACAATGCCTAAGAATTTCATACAAAGAAAGGCTTATGAATATGATTTTCGCATTGCTCTCAGCAACTATGCTGTTTTGCTTTGATTTCTCCCCCATTACCTCAGGCTTATTACCGCCGCTCACGCAACTCAGATGGGCGCGCTAAACTTCGGCCTATTCAGCCCTGGTAGGGGACGTTGGCCAATTGAAACCTTGAAATAAAATCAATACCGTATTGAACGTCTTTAACAGTGATAATATTCTCCTTTATTAATTCAAACTGACAAGTACGCAGTATGATTACAAGTCATAGTATAAACGGATGATCGCAAGTTATTACAGGAGTCGAATTTAAGACTAGGCTATGTCAGTTATGCAAGGCGCCCATCACGTCCTACTGCTCATTTTACCAACGCCATCTGGCGAATGGAAGGCTGAATCAACCTTAAGGGTTAGCAGGAATCGATCCCGCTTCCCTTGATTGCATCGTATCCGACATTGTCCCCGTCAATTCACAAGAAATCAACTGATGGCGCACCGAAGCCGTAGTTTTATGCATGCAACCTTATAATAACCATCAGCCTGCGTAGTAATGCATGCTTTGCAACAAAAACAGTGTGTTGACCTTAAGTCCAATTATTTAAGAAAATAGTTCATTATGATCTTTTTGGGAACAGTGATTCTGCGGACGTGCGAAAAAGATGAGATGACATAATGTGCTAAACGGTCTTGTAATGGCTGCAATGGTCTGATTGGCTAGACAACATGAACCCATTTCAGAACAATTTTTCCAACTGGAGATAAGTTTAAATTCCGCAACACATACAGTATACGAAAATATAAATGCAGTAACCAAAGGCGGCAAACTGATGCCCTTGATTTGACATTCAGTTGAATATTAAAGTTAGGGGTCGTCCATTAATTATGTCAACAAAATAGGAGGGGGAGGGGGTTTGGAAAAGTTTGACAGTTGTTGACAAGGGGGGGAGGGGGTTCGGTAAAAGTTGACGTCAACAAATTTTTTCTAATGAATCAACACAGACCCCTCAAAATGGTAGCGAAAAACATTAAGTAATGCTAAAATATGTGAATTGCTTAGTGTTTAATACTACTAAAAAGCTGGTAATAAACTAAACTCGTATATTTTGAAATTCGAGATTGCATTTTTTAGTGTAAAAAATAAAAAAAATTATTCTACATGTATTGAGCCATTGTATTTCTTTTTTGTAGGGGGGGTTCTGGGATTGTTGACATAATTTTTAGGGGTCCGTCAATGTTTGACAGTTGTTGACAAGGGGGGAGGGGGTCAAAAACTGCCTAAAATTTGTTGACATAATTAATGGACGACCCCTTAAGCAAACACTCGTGGTATAAACAAGACGAATTAGGTCCTGCATCCTTTAAGATTGAGTAGGGCCCCACTTGGGCAACAACGCACTTTAGGAGACGGCAATGTTCCTTTTCTTAGATCGTTGGGAGGTCTATCGTTTAAGTATTGCAAATCCACTAACATGATTTATCATGTTGTCATCAACAAACACAGTGGCAAACACAGAAGCTTGGGACAAAAGATGCAGGATGAGTGAAAGAGAGGCGGAATCAATTAATAATAATATTAATAAAAATAAATAAAAATAAATAAAAATAATAATAATAATAATAATAATAATAATAATAATAATAATAATAATAATAATAATAATAATAATAATAATAATAATATAAAAGCAGCTCATAATAAAGAATCCAAATATGCTGCTATCTCACAATCACATCATTTCGTTCCTGTAGCAGTCGAAACTGCAGGAAGCTGGCACACAGAATCACTGCAGTTTGTTCGAGAACTTGGAGGCAAGATCTCAGCAGCGACAGGCGACCAGCGTGAAACCAGTCATCTACTACAACGCCTATCAGTGGCCCTACAAATTGGAAACTCTCTATCTGTTTTAGGCACCACAGATTGCAACAACACTGTAGCCAAGGAGAATGACAGCTTATAACAATATTGAAAACAGTTACTTTTAATCAGTCTGTACATAAGTTTGTCTTGGCTTTATGAAGAAATAAATTTGGCATAATAATAATAATAATAATAATAATAATAATAATAATAATAATAATAATAATAATAATAATAATAATAATAATAATAATAATAATAATAATAATAATAATAACAACGGAAGATCTTCAAGAAACTTTCTTCCTGTTCCAAAAGATCTCAGTCACAATCCAGCGGTTCAACGCTATCGCGTGCCTGGGTTCGATGAGGCCCTAGAACCTTTATTTTAAGAACCATGATTTTAAGAACTCTGTCTTATCTATCCAAAACTCTTGAGAGACTTGTTGCTGCCCAATTTGTCCCTTACTTGGAGCAATCAGGGCTTTTGCCTCCCTCTCAGTCTGGCTTTCGAGGACACCACTCCACAGAAACTCTCCTCCTCTCACTCCTGTCTGATATATACACGGCTATTGATAAAACTCAGCTGTCTCTTCTTGCACTCTTTGATGTCTCCGCGGCGTTTGATATGGTAGACCACGAGCTCCTTCTGCAGCGTCTACACCTCTCTTTTGGATTATGCGGCACACCTTTTCATTGGTTCAAATCCTACCTTACTGATCGTACTCAGATGGTGGTCCTGGGTAACACTAGAACACCCTGGGTTAGGGTTGACCTAGGTGTCCCACAGGGGTCGGTTTTAGGTCCTCTCTTGTACATTCTCTTTACTGCAGACATTCCCTCAGTTCTGGCTAAACATCAAGCTAAGGGACATCTCTATGCTGATGATGTCCAAGCCCTTCTGCATGGTTCACCTTCTCAGCAGATCTCTCTGGTAGAAACGATCGGATCACTATTGCAAGATCTCCACCGTTGGATGACAACAAACAGAGTGACTTAACCTCAATCCCTCAAAGACTCAACTGATCTGGTTCGGTACCAAACAACAGTTACAAAAACTTGATCTCCAATTGTTGGCCTAATTATTCCCAGACTTTACCTTTTCCTCCAGTGTTCGTTACCTGGGTGTCACACTTAATAGCGCTTTGACATTTACTGGCCACCTATCTCTCCTGACCCGCTCTTGTTACTACCAACTGAGGCGACTTAGAACCATTAGAAGATCGGTGTCCTCCAAAGTGTGTACAACCATGGTTCATGCCTTTGTCTCCTCACGCATTGATTATTGTAACTCTGTACTAATTGGGCTTCCTAAGGTTCGCCTGTCCTCTGTGCAATCTGTCTTAAACGCTGCAGCCAGACTTATTGCACGCCTTCCTCGGTACTCTCACATCTCCACTTACATGACTAATGATCTTCACTGGCTCCCTCTCTCGGCTAGAATCAAGTACAAGATCCTGCTTCTAGTTACTAAGTCCCAGGAGGGCTTGGCTCCTAGGTACCTTTGTGACTTAATGTGTAAGCCACTATCTGCACGTTCTTCTCGCCCTCTTCGTTCTGCTGACCGTCTTGATCTTTTCGTACCTCGGTCACGAACCTCATTAACCCAGCATCGGGCTTTCGCTGTAGTGGGTCCATCAATATGGAATGACCTTACCCCTGCAATTCGTAGCAGGATTCTGGAGGGGATCTCACTGGCATCTCTTCGCTGCTTAAAGACCTTTCTCTTTTCTCGGGCCTGTCACGCTGAGAGCGCTTCTGAATAGCTCTGCTGTGAGAAGCGCTTTACAAATGTTCAAATTAGATTAGAACAACAACAACAACAACAACAACAACAATAATAACAATAATAATAATAATAATAATAATAATAATAATAATAATAATAATAATATTAATAATAATAATAATAATAATAATAATCATCATCATCCTGGAACTTCTGTAGCGCCAGTGTATATTAGTCGTGCCATCAGTCAATGGTCGCTACTAAGCAAACGTTGTTGTGCACACAAAATTACAGGGTTAGTCAAGTCAAAAGCCAATACAGAAATGACAGAACTCGCAGAAACTGCAAATATTCACGCGGAAATCGTTTAGGCTATACAATGGCATCGAGCGACCCTACCACAAAAGACATGATTGTACTGCGTTGCGAGATCCAAGATCAAATAAGAAACTGGTTAAAGGAGAGCGGATGAAGTCACAAAAGGCGACGACGGAGTGAACAAAAAGTCATAGAAAAACCGGGTCAGAAGGCGATTTTAGTATAGGAAGTGGATTCTTGTGGCGCTGAGAAATTGCTGAGGTTAACATTAGGCTACATTACATTAGGCCTACTGCTGCTATAGATCCATAGGCCTACTAATTCAAAAGTTTCTAAGATGTAATTGCCAACCGCACAAACGGCATCAACGACGTCTAACGTCGACCAGTGTGCAAGTTTTAGCAGACTTTGCAGTCAGGTTAAATGCCGAACAATATCAACTTTCGTGTACAGTTGCACGACATGAAATAATTAATTTCACAATTAATTACTTTGCGATAGGTTCACTGAGTTTCTTTATCTAATGTTGGGGTGCACTCAATTTTTCCTCTGCTTTCTGCAAATATTGAACAGTTCAATGCAGCTGTCGGTTCTTGCGTGCTAATGATTTTATCGGAAACAGAAAATCGAAACTAAAGGTCTTTGTAATACGAGACATTTAAAAACACGTCAACAGAATTTGAGTTTCCATTTGTCATCGCAAACAAATCGACACACATGAACGTTATGCAATTCAATTGACAAAATAAATGCATTAAACATTCATTTACTAGAAAACATTAACACTGCCAAGGTGTAAGATTATGCACCAGAATAAGGCGCAAAGCAGACAATGCATGCATGAAAATATCGAAATGCCAACACCAAAGATCGAGAAAAGCAAAACCACAAAAAGCCAAAACAGAAATCCAAAACAAAAATGCCCAACAACCAAAAAGCTACAGCTCATAATCTACCACTATTTCTAATTAAAGAACCCATCATCTTAGGTTTTCTATTGAGCTGTCGTTATTTTCATCTATTCACGGCGCCATACAAATGTGCAACTGCGAGAAGATATTAGGGCCTAAAACACAGAAATGCACCCACTTTTCCAGTGCTTTCTTTCACGATAAATCTGAAACATATCTTTCCACGGTTTGCCTGTTGCACCTCAGAGACCTTAATTCGAATATTTATGTATGAACACATCCACAGCAGATACGTGACTTATACAAATAAAAAGTTCATTCCGTAAATTCTGTTATTCATTATCTAGTGTGGACAATGGACATTCTTACTAGATAATTACCATTATAATGATTGCCTTGTTTTGGTATTCATGAATAAACACAATGTCATTGCCCAACTGTATAGTTAGTCTGATGACATGTGTAGCCTACCGTGAGCTGAACTGCTGTTGACTCTAATCGATGCTCTGTTCCTTTTCATATTTATATTGGTTAGTTGTCGTATTCGCCTCTTTGGCGTAAAAAGGTGTTCTTAAAAGGTGGCAAGACAAAGGTAACTGACTCTTACACCTGTCTAGAAATTAAAAAGGCAAGTGAAACTGAAGCAGAGACTGGAAAATGGTCTTCAACCGCTGGGTAGACAGAAGCACAGACTGAAAAGGTAGATTGAATGTTAACCTTTAACCGGCCATATATTGCGATAAATGCATATTAGATTAAGACGATACAGAAGGATGAAGAATAATCTTAGAGGCTCATGGAACAATAAATTTACAAAATATGCATTCTATTGCAATTACAGTACCTTAACTAATTAGATAGAATAAATATTATTTTAATGGGACTGGCTATTTTTTAGAAATATAAAAGGTGCTGCAACTATCCAAAGGTTTATAAAGCGATACTCTATTTTGCATCTATCTGATTATGTACCGCAACAAACTCGTTCCCTGACATTTAATTGACTGAGATGTCGCTCATTATTAATGTACAAGGCAGTCTTGTTATTCTTGCGTTTCATTGTGAATTCAATTTGACGTAATGAAACGTGACACTGATAATCAATGGTAGCGTCGATCAACACCAAAAGGTTCCATACTCTAAATAAACTGCAGCTGCAGATGTGGTTACATAGCAGCCTGCTCTGTTAAGACTTCGTAACGTAAGTAGGCTATTATTTGGAGAGAATACATCAAGAGCATAAAGTAGGAAAAGTCACAAGTACGAATTTCTTCGAGAGAATACAGCAAAAAGACGAGGAATATAGATATACCTGTTTACAGGTGAGCTCTTAAGTCGTTTTAAAAGACTTTGTACGCCTGCGAATTGATAACTGAACGGACAACTACTGTACCAGTAACTAGCCTACTTGTAAGAAAAGGTTGCCTTAATGTTGGTGTGCTTTGCAGTTCAGCTGAAGCATCGTTAAACCGCAATGTCTATGGTAAATATGCGATCACGTTTCCATAATATCAGACTTAAATCTACGGTTTTACAGCTTAACTCCGCAAGCGTATTAGGATTCGTTCTAATTTTAATTAAACAGTGACTCTAGCAACGTTCGGAAACATGATGCAAGTGAGAAGATCAAGAACAAAGGCTGTTAGAAAGGTCCATAAATACGTGGCCTGAAAGCAAAATAATGTAATCAATAGATTACTATCTGTGAAATTAAAACTTGTTGGTGAAGCGTTAGCACTATATTCTACGGCGAATTGTACTGGTTCGACGGTTCGACCTTGAAAGGTAACTATTCCATCGGCTGAAGAATTAGTCAGTCAGGCAGTAAGAAGGAAATAGTTCCCCGTCTGAGAAACCGTTCCAGTTGTACAACTTAGATTAACTTGTTTTCTATTAAGGCGTTTTGTAGCCGAAGCAAAGTCTGATATGATGAAGTTACACGACTCCATAATCCATCTACTTCTCTTCGTTCTTCTAGGTAAGTGCTTCGTTTTCAGTTGGGTGTCAATTAAAAGTCATAGAAATATCCGATGTACCGGTATGTCAGATTTTATTCAATAATCTTTCTAAAACTGCAAACAGCTGAAACTAATTGAACGTGATTGAATCGCCCAAGAAGAGTCAGATAGCTTCGCACTACTCTATATTCAGCATTGCGGGTAACACTGATACACAGCCATATACTGAGAAGACTTGACTGTTGAAACTCCATGTTCCATGCTTCCTGTAACAAGTCTTGCATCAGGCTGCACGAATGAGTCTTGGTCCTTCTTATCGGGACCATAATTATCACACATGCTCTTCTGACTCTTTGCTCACTTACTGTGTCTGAGCGTATCCGCTTCAAACTGACACACCTCGTGTACGAAGCACGTGCAGATCATCAGCCTTGGTTACACTCTGTAGCTCTGTTAAAGGCCGACCTTCGATCAGTATCTGCTGGAAAGTACGTTGCTCCAGGTACACATCTTATCTTTGACCGGAGTTCATTCTCAGTTGCCGGTCCATCCACAAGGAACTTTTTACCTCCTCCTTTTCGCAACACTCCACTTTGACTCCTTTACCCTCTGAACTGAAGACTTACCTCTTCCAGTCTACTTGTGACTCTAAATGGTTGCCCGGTTTCAATGTGCACTCCTGAACTTTGTAAGGAGGGCATTATCAAATTACAGATGTATTCCGTTGTATAAAATGTTACAAATAGACCTAAGCATTATTACCAAAGGATGTGAGATACAAAAAAGCGCATTTGTATCTAAAATGCACCAGATCGCATTATGTGTATGTAATGTATATAAAAATTGATCTAGTTCGATACCTAGAGGGATCAACAGCTTTCCCTTTGTTCATGTTAAATAGACTGTAAGTATCATGTAGATACTGATTACGAACAACTGATAACTAAGTCGAATAGTGCAACGATTACTTATGCTTCATAAAGTTGCGAAACCAATTCTTAGCTGCATTCCCACAAGTCCTAATAAAACTATTTCAAATGGTCCATTTCTCTCATGGAATTGGACATTAGAACTATAGTTAGTATAATACTAGCAAAGATTTGATAATGAAGAATTTGTTAGCTTTACGGTGAAGAATGTTATTGCAGGGGCGCCGTTAGGCGTACGCACTTACGCAAATGCGTACAGCGCTGAAAGGCTAAGAAGTGAAAAATTGCAAATGAAAAAAGTGAAATCTCTATTGTTGGTATTGGCGCCCAAATACCTAGCCACGCCGCTCAATATAATGTCAAGAATGATTTTACCCACCATATAGGTCTGTACTTGGCTGAGTAGGCCTAACTGTAATATGTAACTGTTCTTATGCATATTTTTGGGAATGATTTAAAAAAATTAATCCCGGATGTTGAAGAATTAAAAAAACTAAAAAATTAATATTCTTAATATTCGTTGGCCAGTTTTAATATTCGTCAATATTAGTCAATTTCTAAAAATCTTAATATTCGTAATATTCGCATACTCGTTCTATGCCTCACTCCCTTCCAGGTGCACTAAATCACTTACTCAACATCATCACTCAGATTTCAGCCTGGATGACCGCTAACCTGCTACATGTATATTTTTTTTTTAATTCACAAGTTTACCGTCATCATATGACATCATAGGCCGTTGACGACAATTCAAAATTATGTACAATACAATTTTAAAAAACCCAAAGAATTAATAGAGTTCAAATGACACCATTTAAAGGCGTCTAAACAGTATTTTACAATGTCACTGATATTCATTGTTTGACATCATAATACAACTCAGCTATTAATATCTATGATACTTGCAGGCAAGCTATAGGCCTACAATGCTTTGCAGAAATATCATAAACAATTTATTTCTATTCTACTTTGAATTTTCAAACATTGCAATCAAATATTATTAAAGAAATACATGCATAGTCACAGATTAAAAAATCACAGTTCTTTATCATATGTTATATGTTATATTCATTGTTTGACATCATAATATAACTCAGCTATTAATATCTATGATACTTGCAGGTAAGTTATACAATGCTTTGCAGAAAATATCATAAACAATTTATTTCTATTCTACTTTGAATTTTCAAGCATTGCAATCAAATATTACTAAAGAAATACATGTATAGTCACAGATTTAAAATCACAGTTCTTTATCATAATTTGTAATTTTGTATGCTATAGATATGAATATAAAAGAGTAATTTCACCAGATTTTCTTAATTTCTTACTTTTAATTGTTAATAAAGCTTAATGGTTATTTATTATACATGTAATGTTGACATGAGATTCTTACTTTAATTACCAATGTTTACATAAGGAATCAATCAATACAAAAAACAAACCATATTAACATAATAATATAGGCTACATACATGCTGTTTAAAAAAAACAAAAAAACAAAAACAACAACAAAATTAAAATAAAATCAAATAAAATCTTTATAACAGATTTAATCTATTCATATTACAGCCCAACAACTAAAAGTCTACACAAAGGGAACCACCCGTCGATGTCCATTGACAAAATTACAAATTATTACATCCTACAAAACCTTTCCCTTACCGATAATGTTGACCAGTCTAAAAACTTCAAAAACAGAATTCCTCATTATTGGCCTCCGCGAGCAATTAAACAAACTAGCCTATCCTCCGACCTTTGTCCAACAGATCTCACTTCTCCCCGTACCTTAGGCTACTGTTCTCTAGTAGGCCTATGAGAATTGTAGAAAAAAGACTGGGGGTCAGTCATTGATCCACTTGGAGTTGGGGTGTGCAATGAAGACTTAATAATGGGGTATTAAGAAAGACTAAGGGTTTTGTGGGCGCTGAGAAATTTTCGAAGATTGCATTTAGTGAATTAGTTGTAGTAGGCTAAGAAAACTATACTAACTTACTAAGCATAGTAGTGCAAACAACGTCAGTAACGTCATTATTTACAACAGGTCGTTTCCGATAATTTTTCAAAAAGGCCTATGAAAATCTATCGACTTAGGTTATTTTCTAAGTCGACTTAGAAAATAACTAGAAAATATGACTTAGAAAATAATTAGAAAATATGACTTAGAAAATAATTAGAAAATATGACTTAGAAAATAATTAGAAATATGACTTAGAAAATAATTAGAAACTATGACTTAGAAAATAATTAGAAAATATGACTTAGAAAATAATTAGAAAATATGACTTAGAAAATAATTAGAAAATATGACTTAGAAAATAATTAGAAAATATGACTTAGAAAAATAATTAGAAAATATGACTTAGAAAATAATTAGAAAATATGACTTAGAAAATATGACTTAGAAAATATGACTTAGAAAATATGACTTAGAAAATATGACTTAGAAAATAATTAGAAAATATGACTTAGAAAATATGAATTAGAAAATATGACTTAGAAAATATGACTTAGAAAATATGACTTAGAAAATAATTAGAAAATATGACTTAGAAAATAATTAGAAAATATGACTTAGAAAATATGATTAGAAAAAATATGACTTAGAAAATAATTAGAAAATATGACTTAGAAAAAATTAGAAAATATGACTTAGAAAATAATTAGAAAATATGACTTAGAAAATAATTAGAAAATATGACTTAGAAAATAATTAGAAAATATGACTTAGAAAATAATTAGAAAATATGACTTAGAAAATAATTAGAAAATATGACTTAGAAAATAATTAGAAAAAAACTTAAAAGAAAATAATTAGAAAATATGACTTAGAAAATAATTAGAAAATATGACTTAGAAAATAATTAGAAAATATGACTTAGAAAATAATTAGAAAATATGACTTAGAAAATAATTAGAAAATATGACTTAGAAAATAATTAGAAAATATGACTTAGAAAATAATTAGAAAATATGACTTAGAAAATAATTAGAAAATATGACTTAGAAAATATGACTTAGAAAATATGACTTAGAAAATATGACTTAGAAAATATGACTTAGAAAATATGACTTAGAAAATAATTAGAAAATATGACTTAGAAAATAATTAGAAAATATGACTTAGAAAATAATTAGAAAATATGACTTAGAAAATAATTAGAAAATATGACTTAGAAAATAATTAGAAAATATGACTTAGAAAATAATTAGAAAATATGACTTAGAAAATAATTAGAAAATATGACTTAGAAAATAATTAGAAAATATGACTTAGAAAAAATAATTAGAAAATATGACTTAGAAAATAATTAGAAAATATGACTTAGAAAATAATTAGAAAATATGACTTAGAAAATAATTAGAAAATATGACTTAGAAAAAATAATTAGAAAATATGACTTAGAAAATAATTAGAAAATATGACTTAGAAAATAATTAGAAAATATGACTTAGAAAATAATTAGAAAATATGACTTAGAAAAAATAATTAGAAAATATGACTTAGAAAATAATTAGAAAATAACTTATGACTTAGAAAATAATTAGAAAATATGACTTAGAAAAATAATTAGAAAATATGACTTAGAAAATAATTAGAAAATATGACTTAGAAAATAATTAGAAAATATGACTTAGAAAATAATTAGAAAATATGACTTAGAAAATAATTAGAAAATATGACTTAGAAAATAATTAGAAAATATGACTTAGAAAATAATTAGAAAATATGACTTAGAAAATAATTAGAAAAATATGAAATAATTAGAAAATATGACTTAGAAAATAAAAATATGACTTAGAAAATAATTAGAAAATATGACTTAGAAAATAATTAGAAAATATGACTTAGAAAATAATTAGAAAATATGACTTAGAAAATAATTAGAAAATATGACTTAGAAAATAATTAGAAAATATGACTTAGAAAATAATTAGAAAATATGACTTAGAAAATAATTAGAAAATATGACTTAGAAAATAATTAGAAAATATGACTTAGAAAATAATTAGAAAATATGACTTAGAAAATATGACTTAGAAAATAATTAGAAAATATGACTTAGAAAATAATTAGAAAATATGACTTAGAAAATAATTAGAAAAAATGACTTAGAAAATACTTAGAAAATATGACTTAGAAAAATGACTTAGAAAATAATTAGAAAATATGACTTAGAAAATAATTAGAAAATATGACTTAGAAAATAATTAGAAAATATGACTTAGAAAATAATTAGAAAATATGACTTAGAAAATAATTAGAAAATATGACTTAGAAAATAATTAGAAAATATGACTTAGAAAATATGACTTAGAAAATAATTAGAAAATATGACTTAGAAAATAATTAGAAAATATGACTTAGAAAAATAATTAGAAAATATGACTTAGAAAATAATTAGAAAATATGACTTAGAAAATATGAAACTTAGAAAATATGACTTAGAAAATATGATTAGAAAATATGACTTAGAAAATAATAATTAGAAAATATGACTTAGAAAATAATTAGAAAATATGACTTAGAAAATAATTAGAAAATATGACTTAGAAAATAATTAGAAAATATGACTTAGAAAATAATTAGAAAATATGACTTAGAAAATAATTAGAAAAAATATGACTTAGAAAATAATTAGAAAATATGACTTAGAAAATAATTAGAAAATATGACTTAGAAAATAATTAGAAAATATGACTTAGAAAATAATTAGAAAATATGACTTAGAAAATAATTAGAAAATATGACTTAGAAAATAATTAGAAAATATGACTTAGAAAATAATTAGAAAATATGACTTAGAAAATAATTAGAAAATATGACTTAGAAAAAATAATTAGAAAATATGACTTAGAAAATAATTAGAAAATATGACTTAGAAAATAATTAGAAAATATGACTTAGAAAATAATTAGAAAATATGACTTAGAAAATAATTAGAAAATATGACTTAGAAAATAATTAGAAAATATGACTTAGAAAATAATTAGAAAATATGACTTAGAAAATATGACTTAGAAAATAATTAGAAAATATGACTTAGAAAATAATTAGAAAATATGACTTAGAAAATAATTAGAAAATATGACTTAGAAAATAATTAGAAAATATGACTTAGAAAATAATTAGAAAATATGACTTAGAAAATAATTAGAAAATATGACTTAGAAAATAATTAGAAAATATGACTTAGAAAATAATTAGAAAATATGACTTAGAAAATAATTAGAAAATATGACTTAGAAAATAATTAGAAAATATGACTTAGAAAATAATTAGAAAATATGACTTAGAAAAATAATTAGAAAATATGACTTAGAAAATAATTTAGAAAATATGACTTAGAAAATAATTAGAAAAAAATATGACTTAGAAAATAATTAGAAAATATGACTTAGAAAATAATTAGAAAATATGACTTAGAAAATAATTAAAAATATGACTTAGAAAATAATTAGAAAATATGACTTAGAAAATAATTAGAAAATATGACTTAGAAAATAATTAGAAAATATGACTTAGAAAATAATTAGAAAATATGACTTAGAAAATAATTAGAAAATATGACTTAGAAAATAATTAGAAAATATGACTTAGAAAATAATTAGAAAATATGACTTAGAAAATAATTAGAAAATATGACTTAGAAAATAATTAGAAAATATGACTTAGAAAATAATTAGAAAATATGACTTAGAAAATAATTAGAAAATATGACTTAAAATATGACTTAAAAAATAATTAGAAAATATGACTTAGAAAAAACTTAATTAGAAAATATGACTTAGAAAATATGACTTAGAAAATATGACTTAGAAAATAATTAGAAAATATGACTTAGAAAATAATTAGAAAATATGACTTAGAAAAATAATTAGAAAATATGACTTAGAAAATAATTAGAAAATATGACTTAGAAAATAATTAGAAAATATGACTTAGAAAATAATTAGAAAATATGACTTAGAAAATAATTAGAAAATATGACTTAGAAAATAATTAGAAAATATGACTTAGAAAATAATTAGAAAATATGACTTAGAAAATAACTTAGAAAATAATTAGAAAATATGACTTAGAAAATAATTAGAAAATATGACTTAGAAAATAATTAGAAAATATGACTTAGAAAATAATTAGAAAATATGACTTAGAAAATAATTAAAAAATATGACTTAGAAAATAATTAGAAAATATGACTTAGAAAATAATTAGAAAATATGACTTAGAAAATAATTAGAAAATATGACTTAGAAAATAATTAGAAAATATGACTTAGAAAATATGATTAGAAAATATGACTTAGAAAATAATTAGAAAATATGACTTAGAAAATAATTAGAAAATATGACTTAGAAAATAATTAGAAAATATGACTTAGAAAATAATTAGAAAATATGACTTAGAAAATAATTAGAAAATATGACTTAGAAAATAATTAGAAAATATGACTTAGAAAATATGACTTAGAAAATATGACTTAGAAAATATTAGAAAATAGAAAATAATTAGAAAATATGACTTAGAAAATAATTAGAAAATATGACTTAGAAAATAATTAGAAAATATGACTTAGAAAATAATTAGAAAATATGACTTAGAAAATAATTAGAAAATATGACTTAGAAAATAATTAGAAAATATGACTTAGAAAATAATTAGAAAATATGACTTAGAAAATAATTAGAAAATATGACTTAGAAAATAATTAGAAAATATGACTTTAGAGAAAATATGACTTAGAAAATAATTAGAAAATATGACTTAGAAAAATAATTAGAAAATATGACTTAGAAAATAATTAGAAAATATGACTTAGAAAATAATTAGAAAATATGACTTAGAAAATAATTAGAAAATATGACTTAGAAAATAATTAGAAAATATGACTTAGAAAAATAATTAGAAAATATGACTTAGAAAATAATTAGAAAATATGACTTAGAAAATAATTAGAAAATATGACTTAGAAAATAATTAGAAAATATGACTTAGAAAAAATAATTAGAAAATATTAGAAAATATGACTTAGAAAATAATTAGAAAATATGACTTAGAAAATAATTAGAAAATATGACTTAGAAAATAATTAGAAAATATGACTTAGAAAATAATTAGAAAATATGACTTAGAAAAATAATTAGAAAATATGACTTAGAAAATAATTAGAAAATATGACTTAGAAAATAATTAGAAAATATGACTTAGAAAATAATTAGAAAATATGACTTAGAAAATAATTAGAAAATATGACTTAGAAAATAATTAGAAAATATGACTTAGAAAATAATTAGAAAATATGACTTAGAAAATAATTAGAAAATATGACTTAGAAAATAATTAGAAAATATGACTTAGAAAATAATTAGAAAATATGACTTAGAAAATAATTAGAAAATATGACTTAGAAAATAATTAGAAAATATGACTTAGAAAATAATTAGAAAATATGACTTAGAAAAATAATTAGAAAAAAATATGACTTAGAAAAAAATAATTAGAAAATATGACTTAGAAAATAATTAGAAAATATGACTTAGAAAATATGACTTAGAAAATAATTAGAAAATATGACTTAGAAAATAATTAGAAAATATGACTTAGAAAATAATTAGAAAATATGACTTAGAAAATAATTAGAAAATATGACTTAGAAAATAATTAGAAAATATGACTTAGAAAATAATTAGAAAATATGACTTAGAAAATAATTAGAAAATATGACTTAGAAAATAATTAGAAAATATGACTTAGAAAATAATTAGAAAATATGACTTAGAAAATAATTAGAAAATATGACTTAGAAAATAATTAGAAAATATGACTTAGAAAATAATTAGAAAATATGACTTAGAAAATAATTAGAAAATATGACTTAGAAAATAATTAGAAAATATGACTTAGAAAATAATTAGAAAATATGACTTAGAAAATAATTAGAAAATATGACTTAGAAAATAATTAGAAAATATGACTTAGAAAATAATTAGAAAATATGACTTAGAAAATAATTAGAAAATATGACTTAGAAAATAATTAGAAAATAATTAGAAAATATGACTTAGAAAATAATTAGAAAATATGACTTAGAAAATAATTAGAAAATATGACTTAGAAAATAATTAGAAAATATGACTTAGAAAATTAGAAAATATGACTTAGAAAATAATTAGAAAATATGACTTAGAAAATAATTAGAAAATATGACTTAGAAAATAAATGACTTAGAAAATAATTAGAAAATATGACTTAGAAAATAATTAGAAAATATGACTTAGAAAATAATTAGAAAATATGACTTAGAAAATAATTAGAAAATATGACTTAGAAAATAATTAGAAAATATGACTTAGAAAATAATTAGAAAATATGACTTAGAAAATAATTAGAAAATAAACTTAGAAAATAGAAAATAATTAGAAAATAAGTCTATCGACTTAGAAAATAAGTCTATCGACTTAGAAAATTAGTCTATCGACTTAGAAAATAAGTCTATCGACTTAAAAATAAGTCTATCGACTTAGAAAATAATCTATCGACTTAGAAAATAATCTATCGACTTAGAAAATAATCTATCGATTTAGAAAATAATCTATCGACTTAGAAAATAATCTATCGACTTAAAAAATAATCTATTGATATTATATGGTATAATGACATTATTTACTATTATAAAATATGATACTATCATATAATAATGAGTATAATCTACTGTTGAAATGATATGTGTACAAATATTATATTTGTACACCTAAATGGCTTCTCTCGAGTGCTATCTGTCAAATTTCAAGATATCAAATTTCAAAATGTTGTGTTCCTTGAACATTTAGTAAAACTACATCGTTAGGCCCTACCTCATGGTTTCACGATTCGGTAGTTGAATCCTTCTCGTTTGGATTGTGTACTCCAGTAATTGTAATTGTATTTCAATTACAATATTGCATGTAATTTGTAATTGAATGAAGTGTGAATTACCAATTACTTTCATAAAGTCGGCCACAATGCCAGCCTGTCGCCCACCCCTTTCATTGAATATTAAACTGCTCTATCCTTTCACCTCTGGCACACCTCTTACAACCCACTTTGATAGACCCTATCCATGCAGGGCCAGACTGCAGTTGTGCACTCTGCCTCATTCTTACCTAGCCCACTTACAACACAGCTTGGTAGCATTGGTAGGAAGAAGCTGCACCTGCTGCATGTTAATGAGGTGCCTGCTGTCATTTGTCCCCACTGCTCCACTTCCTGGCTTTTGCCTAATAGCTTGCGGCCGGCCGGCCGGCGGCAGCTGACCTCAGCCTCGGACCCTGGGTCTAGTACATGTGTCTCACAGTTATAGTGATGACCCAAGATTGAGTGGAAAGATCTTGGTGATGACCTACTCGAGGCAGTATCATTATCATAATCTTGCAGGTTGCAGCATATCTCAACAGAATAAAATATTAGTTTTTATTATTAGGAACAGTTTGATCCAGTAGTACAAAAGAAATTATTAAAACTTCGAAACAGCTGCACTTATGCATTTCCATTTCCAAGAAGGGTAAGTAAGTGTACACATGCATCTGATTTAAGTGATTTTTGCATTAGTATTTCATTGGTTTATTCATATTATGTCATTTATTTAAGTTTATAGTAATGATTACAGACATGATATTCATCTCATGTTAAGAAAGAAACTGATTGGTGTGTACACGTCACATGTAGGCCTACATTTTATACAAAATACTACAGAAATGAAATCAAATGCAGTTTTATTTTGTAGGGTTACATTACTTACATGGGGGGAATGAAGTGTCAATTACAAGTTACTTTCATAAAGTCAGCAAATATGCCAGCCTGCTGGGTTGACCCGGGCCACCCGTTTTATTGAATAAACTGCTATGCATTATGTTTGCATGGCAACATAATTGTCAACATTATTCTATACTTACACTCCTCTGACAATCTTACAGCACACTTTAATAGACCCTCAAAGGGCAAGGGCTGACCATCATTAACAGACTATCCATGCAGTCATTCTTAGCTAGCTTACTGCAGCTGCCTTACAGAAAACAGCTTCCATCTTCAAAAGTTGAGCGTAACTTTAGCACTGCTGGATGAATTGACTCACTCACCCAGGCACAATCAACTGAGTTCTCTAACAGACTATCATTTTGAAAACTTCTACTCCTAAAAATCAAATAAAGTCTAGCTTGTTTTAATGGATCATAATTGTAAATCGTATTTTGGGCACAGGTCTGGCAAACTTATAATACAATTGAATGTACATATATTATTACAATTTACAGGTCATTGGCCCATTGGATGTTTTAGTTTAAAAATAGAGTAAATTAAAAATTATTGAAATTTTTTAAATCATGCGCCAATTTTCAAGAAATAATTGAAAAGTAATTGGTAATTGAATTACAATCAAAATGTAATTGTAATTGAATTACTTTCACAATCAAGTAATTGTAATTGTAATTAAATTACATTTACAAGCATGTAATTGCAAATTATAATTGAATTACATTTGCAATGTAATTGATACAACACTGGTACCATTTATAAACTATTTATGCTAATTATGTCTGGTCAGCAATTTGTTTACCTTAAGGCTTATAGCGCTCTTAGAAATTGAACGTATTTTCTAGTTTTTATATTAAATTTAATAAGTGTCTGGTTTGCTAGTATTGTCTGCAGTCAAACGCGACTCAAACTACATCTTAGCAACGAGTGACATCTGGTTCCAACAAGCATTGAAATGATGAAGCAATTTTGTTCCGATGACTGCTTAAAATTACAGTGTGGAAATTCAAAAAAGTTTTAAGTGAGGAGGGGCACATCCCCCTCCCCAAACCCCTCCCCTGCTCGGCGCTGCAGGCCACAGCGATCGTCCTTCGGACGCCCGTTCATCGTATCCCTCCACTGACCTTCGTCCCTCGGGCCCCGGCCTACGTGTCATCTCCGGGTTATTGTGCGTACACAGTTAAAATCCTGGCGGCGCCGCTGTGTTATTGTGTTTCAGCCATCGTCGTAAACGCCACAGAGGGTGAGTGTGACGTTCAGCGAGTAACAGTCTCAAATGTTCAGCTGAAGTGAAGAAAGATTAGTAGCCTAAAAGTCGAAGAATACGCATAATTTAATGAAATCGAATTTAGTCAATTTTATGGTATTAAGCGAGGCTATGAACCAAACTCGTTATCCTCATAAGTCTCGTAGTGGCCAGCATATTGTCGCTGGTGGACGCTGTTTGTCTGCTACGGGACCAGTGTCATCTGTTATCTATTATAGACATCAAGTGAAGATCCGTGCCCACTTTCCCAGAAGACCAAGAACAATAGGATACAGAATTGTTTGGATATAAAACAGGCCACGCTACTGTATAGTTTCTAGCAGACAGTCATAGAGTAAAGTAGAGTTAAGCAACTAAAGTAGACTTATAAGTGTAGAATTCAGTGAGTGAAGGCAAGACTCTTGCATATTGCAAATGCGACTTGACTAAGCGTGGCTCCATTCCTTTCTGATATGATATGTAGATAGAAAGATTTATATCACGGCATCTACATGTAGATCCAAAGAGGATCGTCTTAAGATGAGTTGACGATGTTTATTGATCAGCCTCAGTTCAAAGCAGCCCAAGCTCCTGTCCTGGAATTTGTTGAGCGCCTCTGATTGGTGTTCACTGTGAGAGGCGCTTTATAAATTTATAAATACAATACAATACAAAGCGCAAGATTGTTCGCAAGAGGAAGACCAAAGGCAGGAAACGATGTCGCAAACAATAATGTCATGTTTGAATTAATCTGAATATATTGTTATTTTATCATTTAGCTTACATCAGGGTATCAAATTGTCTAAATGTCCGGATGTGGTCTGTGCGTTATAGTCGATCCGTGCAGCCCAAGCTCCTGTCAGAATGGCGGAACATGCATGCCCATAAATAATTCGACGGAATTTGTTTGCGAGTGTCCATCCAACTTCACCGGACCAAATTGTGAAGGAATAAGTAAGCGATCATCAAAATCATCAGTCCTCTAAATAATGTTTACAGAATCTCTAAACGAAATCATTGTTTACGAGATTCACCATTATGTTATATATTCTATACCTTATTCTCCTATAACACGCAATAATTACAGAATGACGTTCATTGACGTAGGCTAAACTTCGCCCTTAGCACCATTAACAAATGCTGGATCCGTGCAGCTTGGATGAAAATGGCGCAATTTGCTTTCAGAAGACTGATGAGATGCAATGCATACGATGTACAACTCTAACTTTGGTCCTGCATTTGTTATGTAGTTACTGTCGATCCTTGTCTATCTGCTCCCTATCTGAATTACTCATTCATTCATTCATTCATTCACAGCATTTATATAGCGCCTTTCCGAGACTCGACGGAAAAGACGGCACATGATTGCTCGATGACGACAACATAATATGCATTTGTTCAAATGGTTATACTGGACGAAACCCTATTAAAGGAGATTTATAAGTTTAGAATGATAATTATTAGAAATGATATTAGAATGATATACAATGATATTGATATTGTTTTACATAAACTGTTCCTTTCTATGAATAAGAATGGCTGCATCGTCGTTACCCCCGACTCTTAGGTCCAATGCAGTATTGTTTCTTGCAGTTGATCCATGTTTACCTTTTCCGTGTAAGAATAATGGCACATGCACAGCAAATGAAACCAACTACACATGCAATTGTACGGGTGGTTACGCTGGACAAAACTGTGACACATTGAGTAAGTTTCTAAATTATATCATGAATAGGTATAGGTCGCTAAATTCCTCCGCACTTCCCCATTCCCACACATGGATAATGCAACGCCAAGCCGAAATGGCGTTCCCACGTTTTCATACAAGTTTTCATATTTTTACGTAATTTAAGTCTTTCTTATAACTTATAAGTCCACAAGTGGTCTAGTACTCTTAGACTAGACCAATAACACAATTAGTTTTCGACTAGCTTGAAATTTCAAAAGGGCAATAGATTCTAGAAATCACTTTTAGAAGCAAATCATGTAACAATTTGCTAACAGATGTTTGAACCTGCTGAAAACGAAAATGTCGGTTAGCAAGCTGGATATTTAGCGGTTGCATGGAAGAACAAGATGGCGGCCATAACGGTGGACAATTGCTTCAACTTGCTAAAAGTGAAGTATTATATGTGAGGGAAACATGATTTTAGAGACTAAATGAACATTTTCGGGGTCAAGGAATGCAATGGAACTAAAGACACATATGCAGCACTTCCAGGAAACAAAAATGGCGGACACAATGGCGGCCATTATCTTCAAATGGCTATAAGTGAAGTATTATAAGTGACGGAAACATGATTTTTAGAGTCTTAATATAGGCCTACATTTTCATGGTCAAGAAAGCTTAGAATGATAATTATTAGAAATGATATTGGAATTCTATTAGAATGATATAGAATGATACTAGTATTGTTTTACATAAACTGTTCTTTTCTATGAATACAAATGGCTGCATCGTCGTTACGCCTTACTCTTAGGTCCAATACAATCTTGTTTTTGCAGTTGATCCATGTTTCCCTTCTCCGTGTAGGAATAATGGCACGTGCACAGCAAATGAAATCAACTACACATGCAATTGTACGGGTGGTTACGCTGGACAAAACTGTGACACATTGAGTAAGTTTCAAAATTATATCATGAATAGGTATACGTCACTAAATTCCTCCGCACTTCCCCTTTCCCACACATGGACAATACAACGCCAAGCCGTAATGGAGTTCCCACGTTTTCTCACAAGTATTTTTACGTAAATAACTTTTAAGTTTCACAAGTGGTCTAAACCAATACCACAATAATTAGTTTTCGACTCAATTAAAGTCTAGGCTTTGAATTCAAAAGGGCTCTAGAAATAACTGTTAGAAGCAAATCATGTAACAATCTGCTAACAGATGTTTCTAGACTAATTTGACCCTGCTGAAAACGAAAATGGCGGTTTGCAAGCTGGATATTTAGCGGTTGCATGGTAAAACAAGATGCAACCATAACGGTGGACAATTGCTTCAACTTGCTAAAAGTGAAGTATTATATGTGATGGACACATGATTTTAGAGTCTAAATTAACATTTTCGGGGTCAAGGAATGCAATAGAACTAAAGACATATATGTAGCACTCCCAGGAAACCAAACTGTCGGACAAAATGGCGGCCATTATCTTCAAATGGATAATAAGTGGAAACATGACTTTAGAGTCTTAATATACATTTTCATGGTGAAGAAAGTTTCGAATTATAATTATTAGAAATGATATTAGAATGATATTAGAATGATATTAGAATTTCTTTACATAAACCTTTCCTTTCTATGAATAAAAATAGCTGCATCGTCGTTACGCCTTACTCTTAGGTCCAATACAATCTTGTTTTTGCAGTTGATCCATGTTTACCTTCTCCATGTCGGAATAATGGCACGTGCATAGTAAATGAAATCAACTACACATGCAATTGTACGGGTGGTTACGCTGGACAAAACTGTGACACATTGAGTAAGTTTCAAAATTATATCATGAATAGGTATACGTCACTAAATTCCTCCGCACTTCCCTCTTTCCCACACATGGACAATACAACGCCAAGCCGTAATGGAGTTCCCACGTTTTCTCACAAGTATTTTTACGTAAATAACTGTTAAGTTCCACAAGTGGTCTAAACCAATACCACAATAATAGTTTTCGACTCAATAGTCCAATAGTCTAGGCTTGGAATTTCAAAAGGGCTACCCCGGTATAGACTAGAAATAACTGTTAGAAGCAAATCATGTAACAATTTGCTAACAGATGTTTCTAGACTAATTTGACCCTGCTAAAAACGAAAATAGCGGTTAGCAAGCTGGATATTTAGCGGTTGCATGGAAAACAAGATGGCGGCCATAACGGTAGACAATTGCTTCAATTGCTAAAAGCGAAGTATAATTATAATGTGATGGACACATGATTTTAGAGTCTAAATTAACATTTTCGGGGTCAAGAAACACAATGGAACTAAAGACACATATGTAGCACTTCCAGGAAACCAAACTGTCGGACAAAATGGCGGCCATTATCTTCAAGTGGCTATAAGTGAAATATTATAAATGACGGAAACATGATTTTCGAGTCTTAATATACATTTTCATGTCATAAATTTTACAATTATGATCAGTAGAAATGATAATGGAATGATATTCGAATTATATTAGAATGATATTAGAATGATATTAGAATTTCTTTGCATAAACCGTTCCTTTCTATGAATAACAATGGCTGCATTGTCGTTACGCCTTACTCTTAGGTCCAAAACAATCTGGTTTTTTGCAGTTGATCCATGTTTGCCTTCTCCGTGTAATAATAATGGCACATGCACAGCAAATGAAACGAACTACACATGCAATTGTACGGGTGGTTACGCTGGACAAAACTGTGACACATTGAGTAAGTTTCAAAATAATATCATGAATAGGTATACGTCAGTAAATTCCTCCGCACTTCCTCCTTTCCCACACATGGACAATACAACGCCAAGCCGTAATGGCGTTCCAACGTTTTCTCGCAAGTATTTTTACGTAAATAACTGTTAAGTTCCACAAGTGGTCTAAACCAATACCACAATTAGTTTTCGACTCAGTAGTCTAGGCTTGGAATTTGAAAAGGGCTCTAGAATAGCGCTTTCCAAACTTTTCAGTGTCACGGACCGGCAGAAATATTCCCAGTGCAGGACCGGCTCCAAATTTATTAATTATTTCTCTTTTTCGTTTTCGATCACCTAAATTCCTCAAATATGTATTAAAATTGATTTGAATGCATGCCTACATTGCCTAGCCAAGTCTATGACTCTATTGCCCTTTAAAAATGCCAGCCTAATAAGATTATTTTCTTATGACTTTTAAAAATTAATAGCCATTTCTTGATTCTGAGACAATTTGACCAGTTTCTTGACTCACTTTGAGGACCGGCAATTGAGGGTTCGCGGACCGGCACTGGTCCGCGGACCATCACTCTCGGAGGCACTGCTCTAGAAATAACTGTTAGAGGCAAATCATGTAACAATTTGCCAACAGATGTTTCTAGACTAAGTTGACCCTGCTAAAAACTAAAATTGCGGTTAGGAAGCTGGATATTTAGCGGTTGCACAGAAAACATGATGGCAACCATAATGTTAGACAATTGCTTCAACTTGCTAAAAGTGAAGTATTATATGTGACGGAAACATGATTTTAGAGTCTAAATTAACATTTTCGGGGTCAAGGAATGCGATGGAACTAAAGAGACATATGTAGCACTTTAAGGGAAACCAAAATGGCGGACACAGTGGCGGCCATTATCTTCAAATGGCTATAAGAGAAGTATTATAAGTGACGGAAACATGATTTTAGAGTCTTAATGTAGGCCTACGTTTTCATGGTCAAGAAAGCTTAGAATGATAATTATTAGAATGACATTGGAATGATATTAGAATGATGTTAGAATTTCTTTACACAAACCGTTCCTTTCAATGGATAAGAATGGCTGCATCGTCGTTACGCCTTACTCTTAGGTCCAATGCAGTCTTGTTTTTTGCAGTTGATCCATGTTTCCCTTCTCCGTGTAGGAATAATGGCACGTGCACAGCAAATGAAATCAACTACACATGCAATTGTACGGGTGGTTACGCTGGACAAAACTGTGACACATTGAGTAAGTTTCAAAATGATATCATGAACAGGTATAGGTCACTAAATTCCTCCGCACTTCCCCTTTCCCACACATGGACAATACAACGCCAAGCCGTAATGGCGTTCCCACGTTTTCTCACAAGTATTTTTACGTAAATAACTTTTAAGTTTCACAAGTGGTCTAAACCAATATCACAATTAGTTTTCGACTCAATTAAAGTCTAGGCTTTGAATTCAAAAGGGTTCTAGAAATAACTGTTAGAAGCAAATCATGTAAAAATATGCTAACAGATGTTTCTAGACTAATTTGACCCTGCTGAAAACGAAAATGGCGGTTTGCAAGCTGGATATTTAGCGGTCGCATGGTAAACCAAGATGGCAACCATAACGGTGGACAATTGCTTCAACTTGCTAAAAGTGAAGTATTATATGTGATGGAAACATGATCTTAGAGTCTAAAATAGAGCTGTACCGATTAAACGGCCATACGCGTAATCGGGCCGATTATTAGAACAATCGGTATAATCGGGTATCGGCAGAAATAATCGGTTAATCGGTGCCGATGTCAAAATTGAGTTATAATTTAATTATTTTACTTGAATTGTGCATATTCCAAGTTTTTCATCGATTTTCATCTATCGTTTTACGTCCCTTATTAGGCCTATTTACGCATTAAAATAAAACATATCGTTAACAACTTTCCAACTTCATTTAAACGTCCACCGTTATAGTTGTGACGATAGATTACTGGTTTATGTTTCGGAACCGAACATTTTGACTAAACAAAAATTAAATATTCGGTCTCATAATCGGTATTGTCAGTTTAATAATCGGCTATACGCGGTATCGGTATCGACAATTTAATAATCGGCTATACGCGGTATCGGCATAATCGGCAAAAGCGATATCGGTACAGCTCTAGTCTAAAATAACATTTTCGGGGTCAAGGAATGCAATAGAACTAAAGACATATATGTAGCACTCCCAGGAAACCAAAATGTCGGACAAAATGGCGGCCATTATCTTCAAATGGATAATAAGTGGAAACATGACTTTAGAGTCTTAATATACATTTTCATGGTGAAGAAAGTTTCGAATTATAATTATTAGAAATGATATTAGAATGATATTAGAATGATATTAGAATTTCTTTACATAAACCTTTCCTTTCTATGAATAAAAATAGCTGCATCGTCGTTACGCCTTACTCTTAGGTCCAATACAATCTTGTTTTTGCAGTTGATCCATGTTTACCTTCTCCATGTTGGAATAATGGCACGTGCACAGCAAATGAAATCAACTACACATGCAATTGTACGGGTGGTTACGCTGGACAAAACTGTGACACATTGAGTAAGTTTCAAAATTATATCATGAATAGGTATAGCCTACGTCACTAAATTCCTCCGCACTTCCCCTTTCCCACACATGGACAATACAACGCCAAGCCGTAATGGAGTTCCCACGTTTTCTCACAATTATTTTTACGTAAATAACTGTTAAGTTCCACAAGTGGTCTAAACCAATACCACAATAATAGTTTTCGACTCAATAGTCCAATAGTCTAGGCTTGGAATTTCAAAAGGGCTACCCCGGTATAGGCTAGAAATAACTGTTAGAAGCAAATCATGTAACAATTTGCTAACAGATGTTTCTAGACTAATTTGACCCTGCTAAAAACGAAAATAGCGGTTAGCAAGCTGGATATTTAGCGGTTGCATGGAAAACAAGATGGCGGCCATAACGGTGGACAATTGCTTCAATTGCTAAAAGCGAAGTATAATTATAATGTGATGGACACATGATTTTAGAGTCTAAATTAACATTTTCGGGGTCAAGAAACACAATGGAACTAAAGACACATATGTAGCACTTCCAGGAAACCAAACTGTCGGACAAAATGGCGGCCATTATCTTCAAGTGGCTATAAGTGAAATATTATAAATGACGGAAACATGATTTTCGAGTCTTAATATACTTTTTCATGTCATAAATTTTACAATTATGATCAGTAGAAATGATAATGGAATGATATTGGAATTATATTAGAATGATATTAGAATGATATTAGAATTTCTTTACATAAACCGTTCCTTTCTATGAATAACAATGGCTGCATTGTCGTTACGCCTTACTCTTAGGCCCACTACACTCTTGTTTTTTGCAGTTGATCCATGTTTGCCTTCTCCGTGTCGGAATAATGGCACGTGCACAGCAAATGAAATCAACTACACATGCAATTGTACGGGTGGTTACGCTGGACAAAACTGTGACACATTGAGTAAGTTTCAAAATTATATCATGAATAGGTATACGTCACTAAATTCCTCCGCACTTCCCCTTTCCCACACATGGACAATACAACGCCAAGCCGTAATGGAGTTCCCACGTTTTCTCACAAGTATTTTTACGTAAATAACTGTTAAGTTCCACAAGTGGTCTAAACCAATACCACAATTGGTTTTCGACTCAGTAGTCTAGGCTTGGAATTTGAAAAGGGCTCTAGAATAGCGCTTCCCAAACTTTTCAGTGTCACGGACCGGCAGAAATATTCCCAGGGCAGGACCGGCTCCAAATTTATTAATTATTTTTCTTTTTCGTTTTCGTTCACCTAAGTTCCTCAAATATGTATTAAAATTGATTTGAATGCATGCTTTGCCAATTCTCTGACTCTATGGCTCTTTAAAAATGCCAGCCTAATAAGATTTTGTCTTATGACTTTTAAAAATATAATAGCCATTTCTTGATTCTGAGACAATTTGACCAGTTTCTTGACTCACTTTGCGGACCGGCAATTGAGGGTTCGCGGAGGTCCGCGAACCACCACTTTGGGAGGCACTGCTCTAGAAATCACTGTTAGAAACAAATCATGTAACAATTTGCTAATAGATGTTTCTAGACTAATTTGACCCTGCTAAATTCGAAAATCGCGGTTAGCAAGCTGGATATTTAGCGGTTGCATAGAAAAACAAGATGGCAACCATAACGGTGGACAATTGCTTCAACTTGCTAAAAGTGAAGTATTATAAGTGACGGAAACATGATTTTAGAGTCTTAATATACATTTCATGGTCAAGAAAGCTTAGAATGATAATTATTAGAAATGATAAAATTATAGGAATGATATTAGAATGATATTAATATTTCTTTACATAAACCGTTCCTTTCTATGAATAAGAATGGCTACATCGTCGTTACCTTTGACTGACTCTGGGGTCCAATGCGGTCTTGTTTTTTGCAGTTGATCCATGTTTCCCTTCTCCGTGTAGGAATAATGGCACGTGCACAGCAAATGAAATCAACTACACATGCAATTGTACGGGTGGTTACGCTGGACAAAACTGTGACACATTGAGTAAGTTTCAAAATGATATCATGAACAGGTATAGGTCACTAAATTCCTCCGCACTTCCCCTTTCCCACACATGGACAATACAACGCCAAGCCGTAATGGCGTTCCCACGTTTTCTCACAAGTATTTTTACGTAAATAACTTTTAAGTTTCACAAGTGGTCTAAACCAATATCACAATTAGTTTTCGACTCAATTAAAGTCTAGGCTTTGAATTCAAAAGGGCTATAGAAATAACTGTTAGAAGCAAATCATGTAAAAATATGCTAACAGATGTTTCTAGACTAATTTGACCCTGCTGAAAACGAAAATGGCGGTTTGCAAGCTGGATATTTAGCGGTTGCATGGTAAAACAAGATGCAACCATAACGGTGGACAATTGCTTCAACTTGCTAAAAGTGAAGTATTATATGGGATGGAAACATGATTTTAGAGTCTAAAATAACATTTTCGGGGTCAAGGAATGCAATGGAACTAAAGACATATATGTAGCACTCCCAGGAAACCAAAATGTCGGACAAAATGTCGGACAAAATGGCGGCCATTATCTTCAAATGGATAATAAGTGGAAACATGACTTTAGAGTCTTAATATACATTTTCATGGTGAAGAAAGTTTCGAATTATAATTATTAGAAATGATATTAGAATGATATTAGAATGATATTAGAATTTCTTTACATAAACCTTTCCTTTCTATGAATAAAAATAGCTGCATCGTCGTTACGCCTTACTCTTAGGTCCAATACAATCTTGTTTTTGCAGTTGATCCATGTTTACCTTCTCCATGTCTGAATAATGGCACGTGCATAGTAAATGAAATCAACTACACATGCAATTGTACGGGTGGTTACGCTGGACAAAACTGTGACACATTGAGTAAGTTTCAAAATTATATCATGAATAGGTATACGTCAGTAAATTCCTCCGCACTTCCCCCTTTCCCACACATGGACAATACAACGCCAAGCCGTAATGGAGTTCCCACGTTTTCTCACAAGTATTTTTACGTAAATAACTGTTAAGTTCCACAAGTGGTCTAAACCAATACCACAATAATAGTTTTCGACTCAATAGTCCAATAGTCTAGGCTTGGAATTTCAAAAGGGCTACCCCGGTATAGGCTAGAAATAACTGTTAGAAGCAAATCATGTAACAATTTGCTAACAGATGTTTCTAGACTAATTTGACCCTGCTAAAAACGAAAATAGCGGTTAGCAAGCTGGATATTTAGCGGTTGCATGGAAAACAAGATGGCGGCCATAACGGTGGACAATTGCTTCAATTGTTAAAAGCGAAGTATAATTATAATGTGATGGACACATGATTTTAGAGTCTAAATTAACATTTTCGGGGTCAAGAAACACAATGGAACTAAAGACACATATGTAGCACTTCCAGGAAACCAAACTGTCGGACAAAATGGCGGCCATTATCTTCAAGTGGCTATAAGTGAAATATTATAAATGACGGAAACATGATTTTCGAGTCTTAATATACTTTTTCATGTCATAAATTTTAGAATTATGATCAGTAGAAATGATAATGGAATGATATTCGAATTATATTAGAATGATATTAGAATGATATTAGAATTTCTTTGCATAAACCGTTCCTTTCTATGAATAACAATGGCTGCATTGTCGTTACGCCTTACTCTTAGGTCCAAAACAATCTTGTTTTTTGCAGTTGATCCATGTTTGCAAGTATTTTTACGTAAATAACGTTTAAGTTCCACAAGTGGTCTAAACCAATACCACAATAATAGTTTTCGACTCCACTTCTAAGTAGACCTATCTAATGCAGTAAGCTGTTGACAGTCTTTACGCTAAGTGTAGTCGGCTATTCCCAGCTTAGCGGCGATAAGCAAAGATGGATAAGCTAGTCTCCCGACGTGGCCTTTAGGAGTTTCTCGTATTTATTAATACGGTAATACTGCTCATGTTAATTGCAACTTTCTTGAGTGGTTCGTAGGCCCTAGGCACAGTGCCTACTGTGCCTATTGATAAAACTGCCCTGATTTCACTCGGATCTGTTGACATTTGCCTATCTGCCTATGAATATATCAGTCGAACCCCTTTCGAAGAATCATATGATGATTTAGGCACTCACTATTATTGAATGATGCTCCTTAACGTACGTTTGTTTAGTACCATCGAATGTTTCTTGATAATGTACATTAATGAAAATGGCGCAACATTCTATTAGAAGACTAGTGAGAGCGGCCTGTATTAAATGTAAGCTTATACGATGCACTTGAACGCTTGGTTTGCTTTTGCGTTGCAGTAGGCCTAACTGTCGAATCTGTCGATCCATGTTTCTATCAGCCGTGTCAGAATAACGGCACATGCTTACAAAATGGAAGTAACTATTCATGCGAATGTGTGGCTGGTTCCACTGGACGAGACTGTGAAACGATGGGTAAATTTCAAATTATATATGAAATAGAATGACTCCTAGATGACAAAGTATCATCTGACGAAGCGGTTCTATTGGGCTATGATTTTGTATATATATACGTAGTGGTAGCTTTAGCTTATTTATTTATGATCTTAATTACCTGTCTCTAAAGTTAATTAGCCTACCTGTCTGACATCTGCTCAAAGTTAGCATTGTGCTGTGTTTTAGACAAACGACTTTTAAAATATTCCTATGGCTTTTTGGCGTCTTAGCGTCTAATATAAATTTATTACAAAATCAAAGTTTACATATTATAGAAACCGTAAGACATCATTTGCTTATATATATAATTATATATGTATATATATGTATATATATATGGCCTAGGCCTATTACTGTTCAATAATTACATAACATATCACATAAATTTCAATAGGGCCTAATATTAGCATAATATCAGCAAAACCCATCTATCGATATCACATTTAAATTTTCACTCCATCCCTCATTACGTGGGAAACAAACTTAAGGACAATATTTGCCTAATCGATTTCCTTTTTATTGACCTGTTTTAATTAGCTGTTCTTCGAAGGTTATAAATGCGCAATAAGAACAAATATTGGATGCAATTTATTGCTATTGCCGAAACTTCCTTGTATACTTTCATTAAATCGGTGGCATTTATAGCCGGGCTATGCATCAGAATCCTCCAAAAGACGAGTGAATTGTGGATCCGACTTTTATTATCTTTTATAGTAATTGAAGAACTTTACCACCTCTTAATAGGCTACTGTGTTATCCCCAATATTAGTTCCAAGCTTTCCTTTAACAACTAAAATTCAGATATGATACCAGCTGGAAAGTTTGCTAGTCACAAAATGATCATTAATCAATGTCCTGACGATCTTGAGAAACTCCAGAGTTTGTTTGTATTCGTTTCGTCATATGCAATGGGAAAATAAAACTTTATATCCTGAAAGAAAACACAGACAATTAGCCTACGTGCTATTAATTCGAATGTTTGTCCCTGTTCGCGGTTGAGTTTAAAGATTTGGATTGTGAAATACGTAGTAAGGTTCTGTGCAAAATTACTCGAGTGCATCAATGCAATTTTATTTGGCCTACTGCACGTTCAAGGAAGAATGTACCAAATGGAACTGTGAAACAAGAAACTAAGGTCGAGTACAGCTTAGTTTTCTTAGTCTCAGAGGGATTCCTGCGAAGCTTTTGCTAATCGCTTTTGCTTTTATATCGGTTGATGTTTTGTTTTCTGCAGACGTTGCGTGTAGTTCTAGCCCATGTCTTAACGGAGGAACATGTAAAGCGGATACTTCAGGTTACTCCTGTGAATGTTCGACGGAGTTTGATGGAATGAACTGTGAATGTGAGGCTATGATCAGCTTAGTTTCTATGTATCTCAGTGGCAGATAAATGTTTTTTGAGCTTTAAGCTAGATGGCTGTTGCTCTGTCGTTCTCTTTGGCATACTACTGCCCTTCTTCTGAGTTACTGTCTTCATCAACTGTGTCCTTATCGTTACTAGTGAACTTCACTTCTACTGTGCTGGCTAGAACTTCCATCTCCCTTTTACCTCATACTTGGTCTTACTGGCTTTCAGTTTCATTCTCCATGCCACACTAACCGAATTTGCGTTCCAATTATGCAAATTGTTGGCATCTGTGCGCAGCAGTAACCTATCTCTAGTTTTTCCCGACGACAGTAGAACCTCAAGCTTATTATGCCTCCAGATCTATTGTCGTCAAAATGCATCACACCATCCAATCATTTTTACATCAATTCATACTGCACTAACCTGAAACCTAACATTTTCCGACCGTTTTAATTGATTGGTATTAAATACAATTGCTCTGTTGACACTGTTGATGCAGATAAGTCGTTACTGGAAAGTCGAGATTGGAAATAAAGAGCACAAGTATGCAATCGCTCTGATTGGTAATTACCTTTGTTCAATTGCTGGAGAAATGTATTCGTGGGGCATTTCATTATTCCAAGAATAAATATTTTGTCGATTTGAATTCAATTATATTTAATTATTGAAAATCTGTACTTCTTACTAACTCCGCCGCTGATTGTACTCTGTCAGTGCCAGTCCAACGTCTGGATGAAGGAGGAGGGCGACGTTAAATTTGGTCGTTTGTGCCGGCAAATCGTTTGAGATATTCAGTCACTAAATTAACCTAAATTTGTAGGAAAAATATAGAAATCACGTATAGTTAATTACTAAACGGAAAGATGAATTTGTTTGGTGCATAAATAGTTCATAGCATGCTATAACGGTGTTCTTTTACTACATTTACTAGCATTACATCTTCTGCAATTTCGCTTTAGGTAACTTCTCTGGCATTAATTATTTCGTTCACTAGAATACTTTTAAGGCTGGTATTACTCATATGTGTGACGAGTGCAGTTGTATGGCTTAGGAAATGTTTTATATGTAGTGGTCTCTGTTAATGTTAACTATTTAAATGTTAACTATTTACCTATTTTTGATAATAGGTTTATGGCTTGTGAACGTCTTACTTTTTAGATGGCGTTACAACTTGATACCGCTGAACGAGATTGATCTTTCTGCAAAACGATCTTTAGAAGTTCCTTTTAAATTGTGTCCCTGATTGATGAATATAACCAATAACATTTATATAATCATTACTGAAATTATTATGTCTATCAGTTTCCTTTTCGAACAAATTACGCCTGCAGATATTAAAAGTCGCTACCAATACAATAATTATTTCAGTATTTATTGCAGTGTTTCATGGATCAAGTTAGAACTCAATGCTAATCAATAAGAGCTTTAATACAGGTATTGTCATTGCTAATTGTGCGTTCTGACTCTGATGAATTCTTCTGGCCAAATAGCAAAGCTTAGTCTAATATGAAAAACAAAAATGCAAACAAATTAAATGTAGAAATCAAAATCTGTCATCCTAATCCATGATTTTTACCTGTTCTTTCTGTCTCATTAAGCGACTCTACACTGATGCGCAGTCACGATATGATAAAACAAAGGGAGGGACGAAGAGGTATTAGAAACGAAGAGGTATTAGGGACAAAGAGGTATTAGAGACGAAGAGGTATTAGGGACGAACTCGTAATGTATGTGGCAAAAGGTTAAATAAATTATTAATGATGAATGTTCACCTGTCCATTTCTCTGGCGAAGACTTGAGTTCGTGGAAGCGATTAACGAATACGAGAATATCTGAACCTTGCGACCTTATGATATTCACATTAATAAATCAGTAACCATGGTAATTCATCACAGTACCAACAACCACGCTCGATATTAGGCCTACTTAAGTTCATTGTATTTCAGTATCCAGTCTGGGATTATTTACAACGTAACCTAGCGCAGTGTAACCGATTATAAATTAATTAAATTTAATGTAAAGCTTTAATGTGCTTGTTTCATACATCGTTCTATGCATGTATGCGCATTACGTATTATTGTATGGCATTGATGCGTGATCATGCGCCCTGTTTCTTGCGTGTTGCCTAGCAACCTGCGACATGAACCCCCTCAGCATCTCTTTGCCTCTTTTCCGCAAGCCCGTGAAGACCATTTTGCTCGATCGTGGTGTCATTGTGTCGGGAACGCCACTATGAGTCTCTCTTGAAGTTACGCTTTATATATTTGCAATTATAATTACAATTACAAAATAAAGATTAGATTTAGTACGGCTTTGGTTTGCCGTTGTATGTTTTATCGGAGAGCCGACCTGCTGCACTTTTTAAGGAGATGACAACAATTTATGCTGGAAACATAACCTTCATGTGTTTGCATTGAACATTTAATTATAACATATCTGCTATGGTCGACAGTGTTCTTCACTGTATTCTTGGAGCAGTCTTCGTTTTTTTCCATTTATAAATCTTTCACATTCTCTGTGTGTCTGTCTGCCTCCCTCTCTCTCTCTCTGTTTGTCTCTGTCTCTGCCTCTGTCTCTGTCTCTGTCTCTGTCTCTGTCTCTGTCTCTGTCTCTGTCTCTGTCTCTGTCTCTGTCTCTGTCTCTGTCTCTGTCTCTGTCTCTGTCTCTGTCTCTGTCTCTGTCTCTGTCTCTGTCTCTGTCTCTGTCTCTCTCTCTCTCTCTCTGTCTCTGTCTCTGTCTCTCTGTCTGTCTCTGTCTCTGTCTCTGTCTCTGTCTCTGTCTCTGTCTCTGTCTCTGTCTCTGTCTCTGTCTCTCTCTCTGTCTCTCTCTCTGTCTCTCTCTCTGTCTGGCTCTGTCTGTCTCTGCCTGTTTCTCTGTCTGCCTCTCTGTCTGTCTCTCTTTGTAAACTCCCCTGTCACGTGTGTATGTATCAAGACACTCAATATAGGGCATTTTTAGCACCTCACAAATCTTCCATCTGAGCGCCTACAGTCCTGTAATTTAAGGGGTCTATGATACAAACATATATGCAATGCATACGTACATGCATACATGTCATGCATACATATACATGAATACGAAAAAAGCAGGCCAACTAATCGGAAATTGGCTAAAAAATGCCAATCGGCTCATCCCTCGAGACAAACCAACAATTCCCCATTTCAGTAAGTCAGGGCACGGAGCTTGGTTCTCATTCTACTAATGTAAGGTGTGATAAAACAGAGAAACAAAGATGTCCGTCCATTATACCTTCTGTAAATATTGAACACGCTAATTCAGCTGTTAGTTCAATTTGTTATTGACTAGATCCGGAAGAATACAACAGAAAGCTGTATTCTACATACATTAAGATCTACATACTTTGGTGTTTCATCAGTATCATTATGTAACTGTTGTCCCATTGTGCGTTTGCAAATGGTGCACTAAAGACCATACTTACTTATTGACTTCTGAGAAAAGGAGGGTGGGAGGGAGATGCGATCAATACCTGCTGAGCTGTGATTACCAGAAGTGCTACAAAGATCATCGTAAAATACTCATTTGCAATCTGAATACCAAAAACAGAGGAGAATATAACAGAACAGAAGGGAACAGAACAGAACATAATTATATCTACTAATATAGTTAGCTAATCATGAATCAAGTCATCCATAAGCCAAACTCAACTCGCCAACTAGCTTAGAGACTGTTCCGACGAAAATTCACTGCTGAAATCAACACATTTGAAGTAGTTCTAAGTACAAACGAATTGGTTTTTAACACGACTCGTTATAAGGTTCGTGCAGTTCAATTAATTTTTTAAATTGTGCTGTTCATTACAATTAATAGGACACCATCAGATTAATAAGCGCAACAAAGAAAAGCGAGTATAAATTATGTGCATGCATGTGTGTATGTTTTATGTATGTATGTATGTATGTATGTATGTATGTATGTATGTATGTATGTATGTATGTATGTATGTATGTATGTATGTATGTATGTATATGTATGTATGTATGCATTGCATGTATATGTATGTATGCATGTACGTATGTATGCAGGTATATGTATGCATGTATGTATGTCTCTATGTGTGCATGCATGCATGCATGTTTGTATGTTTTTTATGTATGTATGTATTGTATGTATGTATTTATGTATGCATGCATATGCGCATACGCATTGTATTTAGTCATAATATTAACGTGCACTTTATAGATCTTCAATGTATGTGTGCATCTATGCCTGCGCGAACGTGTGCAAATATGCTTGTAGGCGTGTATTTCTGTATGCAGTGCATATATGTTAGTATGAATATATGAATGCATGAGCAAGAATACCGGTCAAGATGAGACATGTTTGTGTACATAAATGTTGCTGAATCTATATCTGCACATTTAACTGGTCGAATTTAAAATTATGAGATTTAACCAATTTTATTATAATTTCTAATTTTTATCTTTAGCAACCATTTTATTGGACAACAAGTAACACTCTAAGATCATGGCAACTGCCATATCATGGAATTTAGCGTCTAAGCGTGATGACATACAACTAGATACTTTGCTGTGCCAGAGTAACAGGTTTCATGTAATAAGCGCATGCATATATACATACAGTCGTGTACCAGAGTACTAGGTTTCATATACCAGAGTACTAGGTTCTCTATATCAGAGTACTAGGTTCCATATACAAGAGTATTAGGTTCCTTATATCAGAGTACTAGATAGGTTCCATATACCAGAATACTAGGTTCAATATAACAGAGTATTAGGTTCCATAAGCAGCTTAAGCATGTCGTATGTGATAAAATGCATTTAAAACTAAGGTTCGAGTAAAACTGAAGGATGACTCACTCAAGAGGAGCTACAAAAGGTCATCAATGGAAAATCAAGTAGAAATACCTCGTGGTCGTAATCGTCATCGTGAAATTTCAAGTCGCTACTTAAAAAAGCTCAGCTAAGGTCACCCGCTTTTAACTCCGTCACTGTTTGCACTCTGACAGTGCCAGTCCCAAGCATGGATAAAGGAGGAAGGAGACGCTAATGATCTTTGTTATCACACAGTCGTTAAACTGAAACTACCGCTATACCAGCTTATACACAACCGTGCGTCGTATCAGAGATACTAAGTGTAGGTCCAAGTCCGGTAGAAAGGAGACCAGAGAGAAATCGTGGTATGTAAAATTACTGTAAATAGGTGACGTCCAAATAGCTAGAATAAAATTAGTGCACTACATATATAATAACCGTCTCTTATCAGGATAACGACTTACTTTTACACCACTCTGGGGCTTAGCCAGAAAACATTTCGGAGGGTACTTTTTAGGTTTTCGAGGGTTTTCCATTGGAAATTGTCGGATTGTTCTACATTTTTAGTTTTTAACAACAGTAATGCATTTATTGGGGGAGTTTGAACCCGTAAAACCACCCCCTAAATACGCCTATGTTTAAAAGAACCACATAATAATGTCTTAATCACATTTTGGATTAATTACGTGGCAAATTGTGCAGTTTGACATGAACAAATTGTGAACCTATTTCACAATCACATAATATGACATAACTATAATTTTTGATTTTTTGGATGATTTTACTATCTAAATGTTATTAGAACCAGGTGTCGAGATTCGAACCATATTGAAGTTCTTTTATGGGTCTTCTTGGAAAATACAAAATTGTCTAACTGGCAATAATAAAATCTGTCTCTTGCCTTTCTGATATGGTTAATTATAGGCCTACCGAGAAAGGTGATTGCTAGAATAGTCTGACAAATTGATGCTATCCAAAGCACGTTGAACTTGCAGCAAAAGCAACAGAAAAAATTGATTTATTCGCTCGATTCATCTTATGGGGCTGTTTACAGAAGTATCAATAGGAGAGATGTTACCAATAGGTCACAGTTTACTGACATTGAACACTACACTCGCCTTCCGCAGTAGACCTAGTTCACATAATTATTTTTGACATAATATTCTACATTCTAATAGACTTATACTCTGACATTTAATAGACGGAAATGTCGCGAAAGTCATATTGACAAGATAGATTGTCAAATCGATTTAGAGCATAGGCCTAATGTCAATTTTGCGTTTAATTGCGAAATCGATTTTATGTACTGAAACATGGCGGTTGTGATCAATACTATCGTCGTTTTAAACCAACTTAAAAGTCAGTATCTTAAGCGATCGCAGCTGCAGACTTGGCTATACAGATATTTACTCGTTCAGCTAAGACCAGATACTTCTCGCAACAAGTAGGCTAAGTCATAAGCAAGCAACGTTTGGAGAGAGAAACCAAGAAGTTGACGCATCTGGGTTAGAATTCTTAGAAGGTGAGCTTTTAAGACGCTTTAAATGTGATTGGCCTTCAAGCTGATAACAGACCAGCCAAATAACTTGTAGGAGAAAATTTCTCAGTTGTTGGGTTGGTGTTGTCACCTTTGCACAAAAAGCTGTTGATGAATAAATTGAAGGACCCGACCCAACGCATATTGAACCCAGTCTGACCTATAGCATACATTCTGATCCAATTCATTTAAAGATAGTAGTGTCAACTGTCAAACCAATAACAACAAATGTTTTTGCTAGTTTACATTGTATCCTAGGCCTACAATAATTGTGCTACTGCAAGGTAGTTTTTAACAGTTTTAATATGCATTTAAGCTGATATTTAAGAGATATCACCTATTGCAATTGTTTTTTATAGTTGGTTTAAGCATTAATCCATATTATTCCTTACGAAGCGTTCTTGATTTGACCCACCATATATTTTCCACAGATTTGAGCCGACCCAATTTGACCCGACCCTTGGGTCCACCTGACCAAGGACAACATTGGTTTCAATCAATCCGAAATATCCTTCTTACCTGATAATTAACGAACTAATTAGTAGGCCAGTCAACAATAGAGAATTATTAAGCTGGCACAAGGAGGTCAGACGTCAGTCATGCTAAATTATATGTTGTCAAAGTATATTTCACAGTTGTAGAAAGCAGACCGTACTGGTTTCTATTGAGGAGTTTTATGTATGAAGTATTTTTTAGCCATGATGAAAGTACACGATTCTAAAAGTCACCTGCTTCTCTTGAATCTTCTAGGTAAGCTTCGATTTTATATGTGCGTCGATTCAATTAATTAAAGCTTTTGTCCGACATTTTGGTCCGATGTTTTGTCCGATATTTTGTCCAATATTTTGACCATTTTGGCTGAGTGATATAGCGCCTCCATATCATAAAGGAGTAACATTGCACCACGTATCAGCTCACTTCGCGTCAATCAATCAATCAATCAATCATAGAATTTATATAGCGCCTCTTCAAGGGCTCTACTCAGAGGCGCTCCCGAGCCAGGCCTGGTCATACAGAAAAGTCTTCAATTGGGCGTAGAAGGAAACCGTGTGAATGCGAGGAGATAACCGAAGGAAAGATGGCAAGACATTCCACGCTGTTGGACCAACAACAGAGAATGCTCGGCGCTGCATAGTAGCAGTGCGGGCATGTGGAACCAAGAAGTCACCCCGAGAAGAGGAACGGAGGGCTGAGCGACCCTTACGAGAAGAAGAGAGAGTAAAGATGGTGCATAGGTAGCGAGCAGCTGAACCCAAGACGCTTTGCCAGACGAGAGAGCAAAGCCGATATCAGCTCATATAACACCAGAACGCACCTGATTACGGTTAATTACGTGATTGATACAGATGAGAAATTACCTGAAGGCGTTGGTTTTATGTCTAGCAATTTTTTACTAGCAATTTTTACGGCTGCAAATAAAGGCTACTTACTTACTTACTATTTGCTGATGGGCTTCAAATATTTAAAAAATGTCCATATATCTGAATGGAAACCATAGTTGGCGTTCGGGTTATCTCTACCTTGTAATTATAGGCCCGGGTTTATCTCTACCTGAAATAGGCGTATTATTTTACAAATTTGCCGTTGGCCAGCGTGACGTAAGATTGCATATTTAGCCGCGTGACGTAATTTAAGATTGCATATTAAAATAAAGGCTACTTACTTACTATATTTGCTGATCGAGGCTTCAAATTGGCAATGGTTAAAAATGTCCATATATCTGAATTGTTGCTAATGCTCCGTGTGACGTAAGATTGCTTATTTAGAGGTGAACATGGGCGGTATTGTTGCTGAAAAGTTAAATTTAAAATGCCATATATCGGCGTTTAAATAAAATTGCGTGAAAATAGTCGCTTTGACCTAGACGTTGCGTAATAATGCTTTGTAAATTTTTTCAACTCGCTAAACCGTTCCTAGCCTTTAGCCGGACAGCGATGCATTGCAAACATTACATACGGAAGGACAAACTTATTAGTTATTTTTTGTTCCCCGGGTTTTCCCCAGGCGTAATTTTAACGGCTGCAAATTATCTTACTATACTGATGGGCTTCAAATATTTAAAAAAAATGTCCAAATCTAGGAAACGATATTTATGAAGTTGCTTCTCATTTTGCTTTGCCCGTGTACTGCACGGGTTATCTTACCTTATAATTATAGGCAATATTATTATTTTGTTCCCCGTTCTTTACGGTTTATTACCTGAAATAGGCGTATTATTTTGTTCCCCGTACTACACGGGTTATTTCTAAATTATAATAGGCGTTGGCCAGCGTGACGTAAGATTGCATATTTAGCCGCGTGACGTAATTTAAGATTGCATATTAATTTTAGTGACGTGGACAAATGGGCATGCTTATAATGTCCATAAATCGGAATTGAAAGCAAATTATGAGCTGAAAGTAATTGGGATGAGATAGAAATTCGAATAGCTAAAGTAAGTTTCGAGTTGCTTTGACCTAGAAAATCGGCAATGGCCGTGGTTGCAAAAAATGTGAGCTTAGTGTAATTAGGTCACCAAATCTGTAAATGGTTGCGCTGACCTAGAAATTCGCCCGTGGCGACTTCTGATTGGTTGCTAGATGCTCCGTGTGACGTAAGATTGCTTATTAAGCATGCGTGACGTGAACAAATGGCCTTACTATGGGCGGTATTGAAATAAGCTCGCTGAAAAGTTAAATTTAAAATGGCCATATATCGGCGTTTAAATAAAATTGCGAACTGAAAATAGTCGCTTTGACCTAGACGTTGCGTAATAATGCTTTGTAAATTTTTTCAACTCGCTAAACCGTTCCGTTTCGGAGCCTTTAGCCGGACAGCGATGCATTGCAAACATACATACATACGGAAGGACAAACTTTAAGAATTATAGTATAAGAAGATGATCAGTGTACATTTTCAATGTGTGCCTTATCTTTGAACGTGTTTGTTTAAAAAGAATTTATTTAGTGCGATATTTTGAGAGGCCAATAGTTCATCATTTATGTATTGTGACTACATGAAGGCGTTGATCAACGAGGTCTTAGCACTAAATCGAGTAGCATTAACTAGTTTGCACTTCATATAAGCAACTGAATTCCTGCAATTTTACAACTAATTGTAATAATTAATATTAATATTAATAATAATCCGTTTCCAATTTATGCGGAATAGAGATAAAATTAGACGTATTTAATTTAATATGTTGTAACAGACATTTATGCAGCGGTAGGCCTACCTGAATAAACCTCTGTTTCCACAACTGACCTAACAAGTGCAGCTTGGTGTTTAAAAGCAAATATGTGAAAGTTAGTTTAAGTTAGTGCAATAAGCTATTTACCACTGCTTCAATATGGTCTAATAAAAACTAGTCTTGATAATGATTCTGGCGTACGAAAAAGAATGTTATTTTTCAGCCAGCGTCGCAATCGTCTCAGCTGGTGAGTGTCATGGTGTTTTATTCGTTCCACTGTTGCGGGTGAATTAGTTGTTCCTTTCGGACGTACCTCAGCGATGCAGCGTCACGCTTTTTCAGTGGCTGGGTCATCTACCTGGAATGGGTCCTCATTTTGGATCTGAGTCCTGTCTTATCAGAGGGATTCTGCATGTACATTCTACAAACACTTGGAAACTGTTATTTCCAGATTGATTAATTAATTAATTACTTCAATTAAATAATTCAATTAATTAATTAATTAATTACTTTAATTAAAATTTAATTAATTAATTAATTACTTTAATTAATTAATTCGATTGATTCAATTGATTAATTGATTCAATCATTCATTAATTGAATTAATTGAATTAGTTGAATTAATTGAATTACTTGAATTAATTGAATTAATTGAATTAATTGAATTAATTGAGTTAATTGAGTTAATTGAGTTAATTGAATTAATTGAATTAATTGAATTAATTGAATTAATTGAATGTATTGAATTAATTGAATTAATTAGTTAATTTTAATACTAAGATTGTCCTATTGAAAATTTCAGGTATCTAAACGATCTTGATTTAAATTACATTCGCAGCATTGTCTGTGTCTAAAGATGGTAACTTCCCATATAGCCATGCATATAAGCCCATAACTACAGGTTGTAATGGTCTCACAAACGTGGATTTTGTATGGCGCTGAGATATTTCTGAGATACATAGCATTAGGGCCTACATACGGGTATAGAAAGTATTCTAAAAGATGCGCGATATGCTTTATGATTAAGTTAATTAGCGTGCTGGACTCTTGACTCTCAGTCCATAGCTTGATAGCCTAATAATCGTAATCCAAACGCCCAAATAAGCTAAGTTGTGAGAACCTCCTCTCTTACAGTCGCACAGTCGGTTGCCTTTCAGTGCTAATTAATTTTAAGGTCTTCTCTTTCTTCACTCTGAAAACATTCGATTCTTAACAAATGCCCGTGACTGATTTCCTGAACTAGGCTGTTGTGTTTCTCTGTAAAGGTTGGAATTCGTGCGCGAACAACCCATGTCGAAATGGAGGAATTTGCGAAGGGAAGGGTTACGGCTACCTTTGCCGCTGTGCTTCGGGTTGGACCGGTTCGAGCTGCGAACAGCGTAAGTTCTAACCTGAAATTGCATTGAACTACGTAGGCTACTTCTTATGCAGAAAAGAGTCCTTCAAGGTCAGTGTTTGGACTGAAGAACCTTCTGGCTGAAACGTGTCAATATAATCGAATATAGGTCTAATTATCGTATGTAAAACCATTTCCTTTTACTCAAGGTATTGATATTATATTTCTGGAAACTACACTCAAACCGCTAATACATAATGACAAGCATTAATCGATGGCGCTGTGAAATTCTACGTTGAGGGCTTCGTTTCTTAATGCCTTCATAGCGAGAAGGTTCCAATTTGCCTACTCCGTGTTTCGAGTGTATGAAAAATAATTCCCCATCTCTCTGCTCTCTCTTACATCTCTTTAGAGTAACGCTTTAGAAATTGGAGGATTTCAATTTCTCGACAATGATTTTTTCGCTCGGACACAACTGTTTACGTCAGACGGCTTACTACCGATACAGTTTCTATATTTAACCCTTTGCGAACCGTAGAATTATTACACACGGACCGTATGCTTTTTGCTTATAAACGGATTAATCACACAGCGTAACTTTATGCTAATGGCCAAATATAAATTATTTAAATTTATTCTATTATTTTTACTATGCTGGATAAACTATTGGCCTACACATGGAAACAGCGGACACTAATCTAATATTATAGGCAGAATGATCAATTGGTCATAGTCCATAGACTTAAACTTTCTGGTAATAAATTTAACTCGTTGTGTCCTAAAATCGGTCTTTTATGGTTATGGTTATGGTTACTATAATAATTATGGTCTGCAATATAAAATATATAAAGTGTTTGGCTGTATACAACATTCACTGCAATTGGCTGCACTCTGACACTCCACCACTGCCCGTTCTCTGACAGTGCCAGTCCCAAACCTGTATAAAGTAGGAGGGCCGACGCTAATCATATTTGTTATGTCCCAGCATCGCTAAATAGAAACTTAACAACAGCACTGTGATACTAGGGGCACGGCATCCAATTGGTTAGAGCGCTCGGTCTGTAACGTGAAGAGTACGGGTTCGAGTTCCCATAGAGATGAGGTCATTGTGTAGGATCTTGAGCAAGTCCTTAACGCACAATTGTCCAGAATCATCGATGCTCTGTTTTATGGTCGTGTGTGCATACAATTCTGGGCTTTGAAAAGAGACAATGTCAAATACAGTTTTAATGTATTATACAAGAGAGTTTATGTCTACGATCGATCTAGTCACATTAGTACGTGTGTCTAATAAGGTGTCAAGAGTGCACTGATACTAGACACTGACTGTAATGATGCTTTGCTCTGTCTCTGCTTCAGCCATGCATCCATGTGTTCCCAATCCATGTAAACACGGAGGATGCTGTGCAATCAACAGCAACACGGATTATCGATGTGATTGTGACAAAGGCTGGACTGGAAGACAATGCGACAAGGGTTCGTTTCCTTCCTTCCGTCTCATAGGATTTCATCCATTCATTTAACTATCATTTTTTACAATTAATAATAAGTAGCCATTCTCGGTTGTTACTTATTGTTTGTGGACACACCATGCCAATGTGAATGGCTTTGATATCTTGAAAGCAGTTAAAACTGTAATGCAAAAATGTATTGCGTCCGCTTAGACGTGTCAGGCAGTCAGGTTTCAACACAGTTGAAACGTAGATCGTTACCGTAGTCAAGGCGATAGACCACGAAGTAGTGGACTAGCGTTCCGGCAGCATTTGGGAACAGGGAACCTTCCTAAGTTGGCGCAGTTGATAATAGCAATCGCGGCAGAGCAGGTGGATGTGTCGTGTGAAGGTGAGTTCTTGGTTCTCATACACACATACATGCATACCTACAATCCTACATACATCACAAACACATATATATATATATACGTAAATACTAGGGTGTCCCAGAAATATTTTTTGTCGAAATATTTTATGCACTCCCTCTAAAACGTTTCTTTATGGTCCCATAATGACACCTGGAAAATTTTATAAAATTTTAAAAATATTTAGGGGTCCCGCAAGACACTCACATTTCACCATGTTGGCATAATTTGCGTCGGAGTCGGACGTGCCCAATTTATTAATGCTTTTAGACAACGACCTTGGATCCCATGATAACATGTTTAATACCAATGGAAAGCTCCTAAATAGTGGAAACTACAAGTATCTGACTTTATTGCGTACATAGGTATGGTTTTACGAATAAATAATGAAAAAAATTGTACAGCAACTCAAGATTTTTGAACTTTCTCAATATCAGTTATTGCCATTAATCGTTAGGAGGAATCATTATTACAAATTCTTGATTATGCAACCAGCCATGGTTTCAGCTACCCCATACCTGCATCTGCTTATTCTTAATCACTGTTTATACCTTCAGCTGCATATTGTTCAGTTCTACATTTTACAATAATCTACATGTCTACAAGATTGTCACGATTGCACTTAGAAAAGTCATGCCTGTGTTTTTCAACAACTTGCAGAAGAAACTGTTTCTGTTCTTCGTTCTTGTTGAATTGAAATTCTGTATAAGAGCAACTCCAAGCTCAGCATTGTCATTTACACAGGCAAAGTTATTAACAAGCTGACATGCGATCTTATACAATTGGCTTTTGGGTCACTCTTCACATTGAATATCGAGGGTACAAGCCACGATGAGTTGGCGGTAGTTCGGAAGAAGCTTCGAGAAATATATAATTCCCTTTTCGTACGGGAAAGAGATTGAACCAGGTGCAATCCTCGATCACCTTTCATTGTCAACATAAGCTGTGCTTTATCTTCAGAAGAGAGATGGTGTGAGAACAGAGAGGGTTTCCAGCTCTTGGCTTAGGTACCAAGAATGACACAGCATCATCTTCAGTGGTCTTCAGAGCAGCAGCATCGTAAAATATTGCAGCCTTTTTATTAGTTGAATGTCATTGATGGGTGAATCAGCAGTGACTCGACACGAAAACCACGATTGGATGCAGATGTTGACTAAAACATAATGTTAAATCGTGGATGCCCTGTAATTCACGGGCCGTCAATTGGATAACCGATTGGGTTCCATCAAAACGCAACTAAATCTTCATTGAGTATATATAATGCATTCGCCATCCAACGCGCTCTAGAGGGGCACCAGGCTTGCGAACCGCTGTCGAACTGCTCAATCCAAACACGGATGCCGCGAGTTGGAGAATTCTCTCTAATCATCTTGAGGATTGTCAAGTTGAAGCTGTTCAGTAATGAACTCCTTCAGTTTGTCAGACACAGACAGACATTAATTAAGCTTTGGTTGAAGGTGAGCCAGGTCGGACCATTTATCTTTAAATCGCTTGAAGAGAAGAATGCCTCCCCAGTTGATGGACAAACTTTACCAAGGCACACTACGAATATATATAAGACAACAGGACTTCAAACATGTGATGTTGACAAGCCATCTGCAGCAGATTACGACCGGTGGCTGCCTCTAGAAGGGTGCAGGCTCCATTAACTCTGCCGGTATTTGAGACCCTTGTGTCAAAACACATGCCGATAATAAATGTATCGCACTGCCACGACTTCATATGGTCTAGAACTGCTACTGCTGCTGCCTGTCTTGACACAGAAGCCAACTTTGGCACACCCAGAAGTTTAGTATTTCTATTAACTAGAGAAGAAATCAGGACTGGCCATCGGTTCACTTTGTCCGTGTTTACTCCAGTTATGTCAGGGAGCAGCTTGCCTTCCCAGTGCCCGACAGATTTAAAGGCTCGAAAGTCTTCCTTAATTTGCAAGCCAAAAAATTTGATATCTTCTGGTAGTGTGCTTTATGTCTTCTTCATAATTGAAACTTTATGCATATAATATACAAGAAGGTTAAATCTGTAGATTCTGCTGTTTAAGAGCTTTATAGTGATACTAAACATGTTGTTATGGGATCAAAATGTTGTCACCTAAATATTTAAAAGTCAATGATGCCATGCGTAATTTACGACAAACTGCACTAACTCTATGAGCCTTGCGGGACCCCTAAATATTTTCGAAATGTCATAAAACTTGGCAGGTAATATTACGGGATCATAAAGAAACTTTTAGGAGGGAGTGCATCAAAAGTTTCAACAATTTTATTTTTCCTATGCTATCGTGGGACACCCTAGTAAATACATACATAATATTATAAATGCATATGCAAAGATTCAAACGAACATACATTGAACTATATATAACATTATACATACATACATATATAAATTCATTTATACGTACATGCATAAATGTGCACACATACATCCTTCTCTACATAAAAATATCACATAATTATGTGATGACTTTAGTTGGAATTTTGGCGCTAAATTTCATTGTCTTGCACGTTACTGCTCACTGTACTCAGCAGTTAATTGGTCGTTTGTAGGCGAGAATACAATTAGACTGAGCAAGCACGTGTACAACGCATGCATTGAACACTACTTCCAATGACTGCCTCGCTATATGCAACTCATTAGGTCTACATAATTAACATACAAACTGTACTCATTAACACCGACATAAGTAAAATGTAAATTTCACTCATTAACACCTGAATAGTAACATGTAAAGTGCACTCGTTAACGCCTGCATAATTAATATGAATTGCACTCATTAACATCTGCATAAGTAACATAGACTATAAGCTACACCGAGTGCCGCACCTTTAAATACTTACTAGCATCAGAAACGTCAGTATCACATAATGACAGCATGGCATACCATTTAAGCACAATAGAATATCCGAGTTGCTGCATTATGCAGCGATGTCCTTTGTCAATGAATTGATCGAATGTTTTTGTCGCTGAAATATTTGTGTTGTTGATGTTGCTATTAGCTGACGATCCATGTAAGGGTAGTCCAAATCCATGTGGAAGCCACGGTCAGTGCTACCTCGTCTCCAAGAACAGCTACGGTTACTTCTGTCAATGTTATCTCGGCTGGTATGGAAAAAACTGCGACAAGGGTATGCTATCACTGCAATAACAACTTCGGTTGCACAATGTCTTCTTGTAGAAGATATATACTAGTGTCTATTTAGATAGATTTAACAGATTTGAAACTCGTTTAGTAAAACTGTTAAACAATTAACCAATCATGTAATTCACAAAAATATATTTCATAGATATAAAACTCTGCTAGCAACACATAATAATACATCACACATTTCCATGCCCAAAAAACCATTAGAGCCTAAGTATCGGCTTATCATATTTATGTCTTACAGTTATACCCTTATCTGCCCATTAACCAAATATTCGAATTGAAAATCTGTCTTTTTTCACAAAGTACTACAAATACAGCAGCCGATGTATCGCTATTCAGCATTCACTCCTTATACTAACAAATATAGCAGCTAAAAGCTACGAAAGTCATTCGTTTACATTTTAATGCGAAATAGAAAAGACTAAAACAATGTGGCCGCCAGAAATATGTTTAAAGTTGAGCATACGCGTTATGATTCACAGTTTATAATGTACTGTATTGTATTTACGGATTTCTAAAGCGCCTCTATATATATATATAGCATATGATATCTGCTAGTAACTATGTACTATAGCACGTGCATCGATGTCAAGCACGGAGATTTTACAAGTTCTACATTTTCTTGGTAGGCGCCTATATCATAACAAAGAACATACGAAAATAGGTTCGCTGCAATAAATTTTTTTGGTATATACCTGAAACGCAATGCACAACCACGCAGGCGATTAAAACTGCGAAACGAAAGAATTTATATTGTATTGTATTTTATAATTTATAAAGTAATTTCTACTACAGCTTCTGGTCTCTTATTGTATCAGTAAGCGCATCTGCTATACCATAATCATGCGAGTCTCATAGTAGCGTACTTCAATCTTCTATGATCCACAGCAATCTTAGTCATAATTACTATGCATCTCTATGCTCTGTAAACCCATCTGACACGATGCAGTGCTCCTGAATAAACTGCTGCCCTGCGCTTAGTTTAAAGCAGCATTTAGAAAGTTGGATTTTACGATTACAATAACAAATACGATTGCATGCTTTGGCTTTCCTGTTTATTCTAGCATGTTCTGCGCACTGTGCCCCTGGTTGCGCCTCAACTGGACCCGGCCGATGTGATGGTCCATGCGATGATGGATACGAGTTATCGCTCGATCTGGAATGCGTCGGTACGTTTGCAATTTCTCGGAACATATTTATAGCATACGAGTCAGTAAATCTGAGATACTCCTTAAACAGTTATAATGAGAGTCAACAAGGAATAATGGGAGTTGAGTTAACCAGTAATAAAGGACGCCCTTGAAACTATATAGCATATGATATCTGCTAGTAACTATGTACTATAGCACGTGCATCGATGTCAAGCACGGTGATTTTACAAGTTCTACATTTTCTTGGTAGGCGCCTATATCATAACAAAGGACATACGAAAATAGGCTCGCTGCAATAACATTTTTTGGGTATATACCTGAAAAACGCTTTTTGCAGCGAACCTATTTTCGTATGTCCTTTGTAATGGTATAGGCGCCTACCAAGAAAATGTAGAACTTGTAAAATCACCGTGCTTGACATCGATGCACAACCACGCAGGCGATTCAAACTGCGAAACGAAAGAATTTATATTGTATTGTATTTTATAATTTATAAAGTGATTTCTACTACAGCTTCTGGTCTCTTATTGTATCAGTAAGCGCATCTGCTATACCATAATTATGCGAGTCTCATACTACTTCAATCTTCTGTGATCCACAACAATCTTCGTCATAATTACTATGCATCTCTGTGCTCTGTTAACCCATCTGACACGATGCAATGCTCTTGAATAAACTGCTGCCCTGCGCTTAGTTTAAAGCAGCATTTAGAAAGTCGGATTTTACGATTACAATAACAACTACGATTGCATGCTTTGGCTTTCCTGTTTATTCTAGCATGTTCTGCGCACTGTGCCGCTGGTTGCGCCTCAACTGGACCCGGCCGATGTGATGGTCCATGCGATGATGGATACGAGTTATCGCTCGATGTGGAATGCGTCGGTACGTTTGCAATTTCTCGGAACATATTTATAGCATACGAGTCAGTAAATCTGAGAGGCTCCTTAAACAGTTATAATGAGAGTCAACAAGGAATAATGGGAGTTGAGTTAACCATTTATAAAGGACGCCCTTGAAACTTAATAAGCTATTATGAGAGTTAACCATAGCAGTTACTTTCAAGAACATAACTGCCGTATTGAAAACATTTAGATACAGATTCATTTCTATATAAGTTCGGATGGTCAATTGGCCAATTTAAAACGTCTACTATTTTGGCACCAAGTTAATCGTGATCAAGTCACAATGATCGGGATGCAAAATTCATGCTGTGATACCTTTAGCACTGAGGTAAAAACAGATTGCTGTATGCCTGATTGATCATTTCAAATTGCATCACAAGTTTGCCCTAAGCAATCTGCGCCTGACGACGGCTTTATCAATCGAATAATTTCTTTCCTGGAACTATTTACATTCTGCAGCTGATCCGTGCAATCCGAATCCATGCAGAAACGGCGGAACATGCAAAGCTAACGGAAGCTCCTATACATGCACCTGCAAATATCCATACTCTGGGCAAAACTGCGAAACACATGGTAAGAATAACATGCCGACAAACGCAGGCCTACGTCATTCTAGAGTTTAGAAGATGGCTAGTAAATTTCTAAGTGCTTCTGACACGCGACGGTAGAATCTTTTCAGAACAACCAATTATCATTTAATTTAAATTTTTTCTCTATGCTTTTGAACAGTGTAAATGTATGATGCAAACACGTTACCGTTATTTAAATCACTTATCAAGATTCACTGCTTTGCTCTGCCTTTTGAATATAGGGCCTATCCGTCTTTTCCTCTTGCAAACAAACATTCGCACTTAAGATTCTGACGTACTGACCTTGTACGAGCAGTAAGTGTTTTAAATAACTAATAACAATAACTGCAAATGGTAGACCAATTATCACGCGAGTGTACTCAACATTTACACGCGTTGCAAGTATTACGTGAATCATTGACTCCAACATATACATGTAAAGTCCGCGGTAAAGATATTATTTCCTCATCCCTTGCAAATGATCGAGAATTACTTTCAGATGGCTTTATCATTGGCAATTGCATCAGCATAGCTTGCCTCCCAAAAGTATAAGGTAACGAATGACCGTAGCATTGTTTATGCTAACCAAAAGATACATCTGAGAGGTGACTAAACGTCTACAAGTTAATGTCTATGGATTTGTTCGAAATTTATAGGTCTGGAATGGAGTTTTCTAGCAACTGTGAATCTGAAATATCTTCAATTAAATTTTTTAGTTTATCCGAGGTTATTACATTAACGAGCTCTGCAATATTCAAAAGCTTAGTGATCGGGCAATTAATGGCATCCCACCCTAACCAACAAAGAACAACCTACCATTATAATTATAAACTACGGTTTTGTGTTTTCTCCAATGAACTTGTTCAGGAAATCCGTGTGACTCAAGTCCATGTCTACACGGTGGAACATGCAGAAATTACGGAAAATCCTACACGTGTAACTGTCCCATTGAATACACAGGAACACGCTGTGAAACACTAAGTAAGTCCATTCTAAATAGCAGTCGCCTTGTAAAGATTCCGTGATACATTGACTCCAACATCCAAAGTCCGCGGTACTGATATTATTTTCTGAACCCTTGCAAATGATCGAGAATTACTTTCAGATGGCTTTATTAGTGGCATTTGTATCAGCATAGCTTGCCTTCCGAAAGTATAAGGTAATGAATGACCGTAGCATTGTTTATGGTAACCAAAAGTTACATATTGTATTGTATTGTATTTGAACACTTGTTATAGCGCCTCTACCAGATTGCCCATTCAGAGGCGCTCCTGACTACTGCGCGGACGCTGAATCGGAGTTTCACGCCGAAGCGCATGAGCAATTGCGAGTGAAGGACTTGCCCAGGGTCCCTACGCGGCGGCTTTGAGGTGGATTCGAACCCGCAACCCTCCAGCTGCAAGGCACTGAACATACCCCTACACCACCGCGCCCCAGGGTATTGTGTTGTGCTGTATTGTGTTGTATTGTACTCACGTTTATATTGCGACCGAGCCACCCGCAGTAAAGATCCGAGAAATTAATCTCTGATAAACCGACCCGACCGGGAAGCGAACCCGGGCCGTTGGCGTGGAGATTCCGGGCTACCAACCCACTCGGCCACTCAGGATCTCTAAATGCAAAGGTAAGTAAGTAAGTAAGTAGTTTATTCACCACAAAATAAAGCAAAATGACAATACACAAATTTTACAAACCGAGAGGTGACTAAAAGAACGCCTAAAAGTCTACACGTTAAAGTCTAGACTTATTCGAAATTCATAGGCCTGGAATTGGGTTTTCTACCAACTGTGAATCTGAAAAGTATTCACTGAAATTCTTTATATTTGTCCGACGTTGTTACTTTAAGGAGTTCTGCAAAGCCTAGAAGTGATCGGGCAATTAATGGCATCCCACCCTAACTAATAAAGAACAACCTACCAAAATATATAAGCTATGATTTTGTGTTTTCTCCATTGAACTTGTCCAGTCAATCCGTGTGACTCAAGTCCATGTCTACACGATGGACCATGTAAAAGTGACGGAAAAACCTACACGTGTTCCTGCTCCGCTGGATACACAGGAACACGCTGTGAAACACAGAGTAAGTCCATTCTAAATAGCAGTGTCACAATCTAATCCAATAAAATCGAATCTTATACGAAAACTTCGATAGCACTGTTTACAGGAGGAGCACCACAATGGCATCAGATGCTAGGGGTCGCTTGAAAGTCAGACAATCGTAGTCTGCTGGAAGTTGTCAAGTCGAAATGAAATGGGCTGGAGAGCCTGGAAGGCAGTTTCCGGTGAGCCCATCAACAATTTTCATGTTTGAATCTTTGGATCCTGTTGTCAACTTCCATGCAGTCTATGCAACGTTTATTCCAATATGAATTTTAAATATGATAGTTTTTCTTAGATTACTTATCCTGACGACCCTTGTACCTCGAGTCTGAGAAAAACGCGGCGGAACCTTCCCTGCGGTGAATTCCATCGAACACAGTTTTAAATTTGTCCGTGGTTATTACTTTAACAAGTTCTGCCAAGCCTAGAAGTGAACGGGTAATTAATGGCATCCCACCCCAACCAACAAAGAACTGCCTACCAATATAATTATAAACAAGGGTTTTGTGTTTTCTCCAATGAACTTGTCCAGTCAATCCGTGTGACTCAAGTCCATGTCTACACGATGGAACATGCAGACGTGACGACAAAACCTACACGTGTTCCTGCTCCGCTGGATACACAGGAACACGCTGTGAAACACAGAGTAAGTCAATTCTAAATAGCGGTGTCCAATCTAATCCAATAAAATCGAATCTTATACGAAAACTTCCATAGCCTGTTTACACGAGGAGCACCGCAATGGCACAAGTTGATAGTCGTCGCTTGAAAGTCAGACAATCGTAGTCAGCTGGAAGTTGTCAAGTCGAAATGCAATGTGTTGGAGAGCCTGAAAGGCAGGTTCCGGTGAGCCCGTCAAATCAAATGCGACATTCAATTTTCCTGTTTGAATCTCTGAATCATGTAGTCAACTTCCATGCAGTCCATGCACCGTTGATTCCAATGTAAATATGAAAGTCGTTCTGAGATTATTTATCTCGTCGATCCTTGTACCTCCATTCCGTGAAAAACGCGGCGGAACCTTCCATGTGGTGAATACAATCGAACACAATTGCATATCTGCCAGCGGTTACTCTCTAGAATCTAGACCTACTGTACTTGCGAGGAAGTAGGCTTTTACGCTGATCAAAATAAGTCTCTTGAACAGTTTTCTACATCCTGGACCTAGTTTTTAAACGTTCATATCCATATAATTCTGATCTCGTATAATTATGATTATGATCTTAATTCGCCTTATTACGCCCATACTGTGCTTTCAATAACAATAACTGCGATGCCATGCGATCCAAGAACTCCGAAACTGCTCTCAATTATTACGTTCGATGTGAAGCCGTTGGTTCTGCATAATTATGTGTGCTTGACCCTGGTTACTCCCAGCTTAGACAGCCACGCCTACATGAACATTGTATGCAGATCTTCCTCATTTAAACACAGCTGTAAATAATCTAAAGTGTTGCAAATCAGTATAGGCAGTGTTACTGTCGAATTTGCGTCAGGTCTAGGCAGAAGCTGTTTCTAAAATTTCTATGAACTGTTTCTAAAATTTCTATGAACATTTACAAATTTCGAGAATATAAGAAATTAGGCCTATCGATTTGAACTGCAAGTAAATCTCGAAAGATATTAGAATTATTTTTCCAAAGCCGCTGTTAATCTCTATGTTTGACTTTAAACCGCAAGATGAAAACATATAGAACTGTACTATTAAACCATGTTTTCATCTGTACGTAGTGACTTCTCTCATTATGATTGTTCGATGATACCGAGGTAACTGCGCTGGAGCGCCCGTGTGAGTTACTCAAAGGGCGCTATACAAATGTTCTGATAATAATACATACATAGGCCTAACGATCGCTTGCCGTCACACATTCCACACACGCATAGGCCTACCATTCTTTCCAGTCACTCCATACATGTCCTAAATGGGACAAGAGTTAAGCTGGAAACCCAATTACTCTCTGAATAGGTTTTCCAGCATAAAATGGGATTAAGACTTCCATCATATGCAATCTACATGGTATAAAACTCTAAAACAACTATATCCAAGGGATGTTCAGAATCGAGAAATTACACTTAAAGCACAGAACATTCCTCGCTTCACGAAAACTAGTAAATCGCCTCAAAACACAGTAAAGAAAACGACTGCAGCTCGGCCGTCAATATACATTAGTTTTTTCTGTTTGATTTCTGAATCAGCAAAGAATAAATTACACAGTTCTTTTGTTTCCCTCCGGTGCATCAACAGGAGCTAACGGCGATCTAATAACGTGCACAGTATCGCTAAAGAGCGAAGAGCATAAGTAGTCTAATGAAATTCACTGTGTTGTCGCTCAAGACTGAGTAATGCACGAATTACTTCGACTGAGTTCTTACGGTCTTTTATATTATGCTAATATAGGCCTACAAACTTGCTGAAAGGTCCTACACAGGACAGTGTCATGATATTTTAGAAAATATTTCTTAGTCGATCCGCGCAGCTCAAAATTCCGTCAGAATGGTGGGGCATGCAATGCGGTTTTAAAAGGTCTCTAAAGGATGATCAAATCCTGATCAGATATATGCACACATGCACATATTTATTTGCAGTTTAATTCAATGCACAACGTTGCAAATGCAATGTAACAGAACATTCACGGAAGACCTATAATTAAGGACATCTGCTCGTTAGAGTTATAAAAAACGCAGTCAAACTCGTGACTGAGAAAGCAGATAATATCTTGAACCATAGATTACGTCATGGATTAGAATTTGTCTTTTACTGTCATTTAGCTGAAAAACTTCCTAAACTGTCTTGCTGTTTCAGTTTCGTAACAGTAAAAAAAATGCTTTTTAGTCGATCCGTGCTTCTCGCGTCCCTGTAAGAACAACGGAACGTGCTTTAAAGAATTGTCTTCATACAGATGCGAGTGTCCACTTCCCTATTTTGGCAGAAACTGTGAAGAAAGGAGTGAGTACTTAACGACTCGATACATGTATCTAGACCCTATAATGTCTTTTATTTCTGCATAAATTTAATTTTAATAACTTGTTCTGAATGCATTCAGCTTATCACGTACTTGCTAGTGAAGTTGGTCTTACTGAATCAGTATTATACGACGTCAGTAAGAAGATACTAGATCAAGCCTGAGAGAAAACCATAGGGCAAATTAAGTGCTAGCTACTTCATTTTCTCAACCTCAGCATTTGAGGGCGAATGGCTGTCATGGCCAGTACTCGATCTCGCCGTCTCATCTGCCTACTGACTATGCACGGTCAGTGTACTTACTAGCCTATAGTTGGTTTGACAAAGGGCGAAAGTGAAGAAGAATTCTCGAAACAAATTCCAGACCCGGGAATCCCATCGCTCGTCAGCAGTCCAACGCGATGGTCTAGTGGTCATCGCACCTTTCTGCTGAATGCATTCAGTTCATTACGTACTCGGTACTGAAGTTGGTTTTGCTAAATCAATAGACCTCGGTTTGTCAGCTTGAATTGAATAAACGAATATTATTATTATTATCCTCTCGATTCGATGTCTTCTGCGCATTAAGCTTTAGCAACTCTTCGTAAGCTAGCATCTGACTGCTACCTCTGCGTTGACCAGCCACGGCTTCTGACCAATGATGAAAGCTGTTCGCATGGTGAAATAAACCTAAGTATACTTTAATCAAAGAGATCTCCGAGCTTTCAAACACGAGCTATTAAGCTTTGCCCATAGCACTTTTGAACACGTTATATTCTTGTCACTTCTGAGTGTCAAAGGCAACTTGTTGCTCGCCTTCATAACCTTCAAACATACTTGACCTCGTTATGAGAGAAAATACTGTCCACCTTCAGAGACTTCTCTCAATTTTTGTGTCACGTAGATCTATACAAGATTAGACCTATTTGTCTTTACCAAGTTGCTGGACGCTGGTGTCTTTAGGCTAGTCTTTTTCTGTATGAAAATTCCCGAAAATATTTTAATAAATTGTAGACCTGATTTTATTATTCATATAGTAGACTGACCAGATATTGGAAACTAAAAACCGGGACACTTCAATCACAAAATAAATTTGTAATGTTGTCAATAATTAATATAATATAACTTGCACAAATATCTATTTTATGCTTATTATATTGGTATAAGACCAGGTTTTATTCAAATCATGCTTTTAAATTGAAAATAAAATTTTAAATTTATCAAATCAGTCACTCATATTTGGCGCTTGAATGTATGCTTCTTAAAAGTTTTTTGTCTGCTAATATTCTGTCATAAAATTCAACACATGTTTCTTCCATATTCACTTTCACTATCATGACAGCTTCAAGAGTTTCTTCTGATAAGCGACTATTTTGATCTGACCAATAAGGAAGTCGTCAAAAGAACATTTTCGTTTTGACATTTTATAATCTTATTTAAGTAATTTAGTTTCAAATTGTAGGATTTAGATTTTAAATTAAAAATTATTATTTATGAAAATGTGTTTTATCAGAATATTATCACTACGACAATATGACGTTTAGAACCGGAAGAGGTATTACCGTATTATGCATGGTAATAAATAAAAGTGAGATTAAAAATGAATTTACTCGCCAGATGCCAGTAGTAAAATCAAGGAGACGTTGATAAAGTAAGTAAGTATATCCTTTGTTTGATCACATGACAAACGCACATGAAATACATCATATATAAGGACCCTGGGCAAGTCCTCCACTCGCAATTGCTCATGCGCTTCGGCGTGAAACTCCGATTCAGCGTCCGCGCAGTAGTCGGGGGCGCCTCTGAATGGGCAATCTGGTAGAGGCGCTATAACAAGTGTTCAAATACAATACAATACAATACAATACAATACAATACAATACAATATAAGATCAGAAAGTCAGGTCAGTTTTTAAAAAACCGGGACATATTTAGAGTTTGTCCTACCTTTCCCGGCAGCCGGGACAGCTAACAGAAAATCGGGACTGTCCCGGGAAACCACTACGTCTGGTCAGCCTATCATATTATAGTCATTGAATATTTGATCTCGTACTGCTTAACATCGCCGACATCAGATCCAGTCCTTTCTTTAAAACATTTTAATTTCTTATGAGAAAAATACGAGCAAAAAACACAAATCACCAACTAATAATTTATTGTCTTACGATCTTACGAAACACCAGAGCTTCTTCATACTCGCTTCGAAATACGCTAGAGCGAAACATGACTTCATAATTTTTAAGAAACCATAGACAATTAATTACGTGGTATTAATTACAAAGCGGTTCCAGTGTTAATGTGCGCCAAGTCTAATCTTCAGTACCATTTTATGATCACTGCTGTCTTTATAAACCCCAACAGGATATCTGATGTTACATACAAATCCCACACCCATTAGTCTGGCGTATCATCCAGTGTGATTCTCGTTAACGATAACTATAACGAAAATGTTCGTTAACGAAAATAAAATGACTTCGTTAACGATAACTATAACTATAACTAAAAAATATAATTAACTATAACTATAACTATAACGAAAATAACACTAACGAAAATTCATCTTTATTTTCGTTAATACAAAAATAAAAATAGGAAGTGCAATATGGGCGATTCGACATAAATGAGAACGAAAAATGCGACATTTTTAATGTGCAATTTGTCAGTTACTTTAGAAACTCGTGTATACATGAAGCTGAATGCACCCATGCTTCAAAGGCTTTCAAAGCTCTGAGCAAATTGTGAAACAGCGTGTTAATACGCACAATTTTGCTTATAGCTTTACTTATTGTAACTAAGTAGTAACTAAAATTAACTAAAATAAAAATCCATTAACTATAACTCTAACTATAACTAAAAAATAATACTAACTATAACTATAACTGTAACTAAAATAAAAAACCATTAACTATAACTGTAACTATAACTAAAATAAAATCTGTAAGGAGAATCACACTGGTATCATCAAAATCTTAACTCAGCATACATAATTTTAATTCATGAATATGCATAAGTCTTTCTTTTCAGAAGTTGATGCTTGTTTTAGTTGACTGTAACCTACGACTCGTTAATCCGAATTCTACGAGCACATATCCAACGGCAGGGCGTCTGGAAATTTTCCATAGCGGAACCTGGGGCACAGTCTGTGTCGATTTTTTCAGCAATGCAGCAGCTAGTGTAGCATGCGCCTGTCTCGGCTTTGGGTAAATTATGAGCTGTTTTTATTATTCCGTAATAGACAAAGGCTAATTTATCAGTATAACGTGATTATCTAATACCTTCCAGAAACAAAAAGTTTGGACAAATCTTTTAAATATGTATGCCAATCTTTCACTGACAGCATTACCGTACGAAGGACGAAATTGAAGAACCTGTCTCAATGATAATCTTCTTTCGCAATATAGCTTCCCTGTCGTTACTGAAAGATGTTCCTAAAGGTGCCAGGAAATAAACTAAATTACTGTTATGCTAAATATTACGTTGAACGAGAGGGTAACACTTATAGTGTCGTGTCATATTTAGAAAAGTAGGAATATTTGTCTTCAACCGTTACGGCGCCGGAAGTGGACAAATTTGGCTCGACGACGTCATCTGCAACGGAACCGAGCCGAGGATCGACAACTGTTCACATAAGGACTGGGGTTCTAATAATTGCATACACTCCGAAGATGCATCAATAGACTGCAGTAAGTATACTCGATATTATATGCGAGATTTAATATTCTGTGAGGTGCTATTTAAAATTAAATTAGGATCAATGGCATTTTTCTGCAGGGTGCAACTTCATTTGGGTAAATTATGTGCTATTTTGATTATTCCATAGGGGATGGGTTTAGAGTAAAAAAAGTGATAATAGGCCTACTTTGGCACGAAGAGCAGAAGATCCGCACGGACGCGGAATTGCTTCCCGCTACCCTCCCTAAGGTCGACTCCACCTTTTCATTCGCCAGATGGCGTTGAAAAAATTAGCAGTAGGACGTGATGGGCGCCTTGCATGGTTGCCAAACAGTGGCGTACGGAGCTGAAATGTCGCCCGGGGCATGGACCCCAAAATGCCGCCCTTGGCAACTTAATTTTGGATATGCCATGTTCTCTAAGAAACTCTAAGGACCATATTACTAGGTCTTGGAAGTCAACATCAGATGAATTGGCCTATAACAAGGTTGGCTGAAATGCAGAACTTCATATGCAATTAGTCCCATCTTGAAGATTATTGCATTGAAAATCATCTACACAAACTAATACCAGAATCTTTCGTGGTATCTGCAGTGCTTGCCATAGGATCCCATTCAAGGCGTCCTTGCCGCCTTTTCCCCGTCTTGTTGGAGGGTGCGTAAAACAATGATCTTGTTTCCAAAAGTATATCTGAAGTTGGCCATCAGGACCCTGTTGCTAAGTGTACCTGGACTAAAAAGGCACCTGCTGCCAAATGATCCTGGGCCAAGGCAACTCATGCGTGAGTCTTCCTTTAGAAATACTTTTCTTTTTCAGCTGCTGCTCCTCCATGCTCTACTGCTCCGTGCCGAAATAGCGGTACATGCTCAGATTTTGGGAATGACTACACATGCATTTGCCTACCGGGCTACACTGGAAGAAACTGTGAATCGAGAAGTAAGTTTTAAATAATGTTTTAATTAATCATAAATAATAATTATAATAATAATAAAACTAATAATAATAATATAAAATAATAATAATAAATAACAACAACAACACCAGCATAATAATAATAATAATAATAATAATAATAATAATAATAATAATAATAATAATAATAATAATAATAATAATAATAATAATAATAATAATAATAATAATAATAATAATAATTATTATAATTATTATTAATTTTATTATTTTTATTAATATTAGTGTTTTTTACCCGAGGTATCTATAATCCCTCAGGTGTCAGATACTAATAATCAATGTTTACTCCGGAGTGACCATCCTTGTCAAGATCTGGAAGAACAAAAGTGCTGTGGAACGCAGCAGCGTTAAAACGTTGGATCACAACCGACAGGCGCTGGAACAAGTAACTGGTTTCTCTTGGGTCGCCCGAAATTTGGCTCAGGAGACGACCCAGGTCGGCGAGAAATGCCAGTCCCTTGGCGTTAAGTGGTCCCATGGTTTCAAAAGCCAATGGAACAAAGTGGTAGGATTGCATCAGCTGGGTGTATTTAGCATTTTTCTGGCCTCAGCCAGGTGAGCAGCTCCTCCCGTCTGGTTGGAGGTTATGGACAAGTAAGAGTGGGCCACTGTGTCAGCAACTGTGGCGTCCCAGGTCAAGCAACGACTCGAGCGCCACGGAATCAGTGTTAGGCCGTTTGGTCTTTACCATCCACCTTGACAAACCCGGGGGTTCTTTAACCGTCGGGGTGCCCGCTTGAATGAGGCCGCTGCAGATTAGGTTATTCATGACCACATGTCGGGCATGTCGGCCCGAACCGAGGCGGCACGATAGGCCGTGCGAGCCTTCGGCGGTCACCAGAGTGCCACATGGGCAGCTGTGTGGATGACAAAATGACCGTGCCTAGATGATTTTCATGTAGAACTGTACTAGGACTATTAGCCTAGAAACGAACACATAGTTTCAAAGTGAAATTGTCATTGACGCTCTGCATTATTAGGCTACTGTAACAGTTCATTTAACCTCTGTCTTTGTGAAAATGTTTGTGAAAGTTTGTTAAAAAGTTGAAAAAGGTTTAAGTGCTCATACATAATAATAGGGGGTGGAAATGGGGTGGTAAGCGTCTCTAAAAGCCTCTACCACCCAAATGCCCACCACGCCACCTTCACGTGGTACCCCTGTTGGAAACAAAGTGCGTGGTGGACGACCGAGCCCTCGCCGGTATATGCGAGCCCAGAGACAAGGAGTCGGAAGGACGGACGATGAACGACATCGACGCTCGCAGATGGTGTCTCGCTAAAAACACCGAGAGGAAGGCAACGGGAAACCACCTCTCTAATTTCCCAAGAAACACTTGCAATGACTACTAACTCCAGTTTGATGGCACACCCTAGAATAGTTTCTAAGAACCTGAGGGATTACTCGAGCGAAAAAATAATAAGTCTCTGCGATTGGTTGTTTAATTCACGCATCTGCACTTCGAGGAACTGATGATTGCCTCCATAACGTAGCGTCTACAATAACGCGTGTCTTCCTTTAGAAATGCTTTTCTTTTTCAGTTGCTGTTTCTCCCTGCTCTGCTACTCCCTGCCGAAATAACGGTACATGCTCAGAAAATGGGAATGGCTACACATGCTCTTGTCTGGGGGGCTACACCGGACGAAACTGTGAAACGAGAAGTAAGTTTCAAGTTATAATTTAATTAGTTAATTAATAGTACTGATAATACTCTTCTAATCCTATCTACGTCAGGGTAAAAATAAGACGTATTTGAAAGGCCAGTCTTTTGGCGTTAATTGGTCCCATGGTTTCAAAAGCCAATGGGACAAGGTGGAAGGATTGCATCAGCTGGGTGTATTTAGCATTTTTCTGGCTTCAGCCAGTTCAGCAGCTCCTCCCGTCTGGTTGGAGGTTGTGGACAAGTAAGAGTGGGCCACTGTGTCAGCAACTGTGACGTCCTAGGTCAAGCAACGACTCGAGCGCCACGGAATCAGTGTTAACCCTCGGGCTACCAAGGGGGTGGTTACCACTCTCCCTACGTATTTATGCATAACTGTTTTTCTTCATATGGAATATAATTTTAACGTTTTAGGTAGCTGTAGCAGATTCATTGGCGCACATCTTGAGCTAAACATCATGATGGTACCTCACGCCGTTCAAAAGTTATACCCGATATAACCGAGGTACCAGAGGGAGTTGATACCACTCCCTTTTAATTTTTCGACCATAGCTTATTCAGTTTTCTTCGTAGAAGAGAAACAAAAATACCATTCTATAGAGGGAATGCAGGGCTTCATTTCCTTGCTTACTTTTTGTCTTTTGACCACCGGAAGTGATAAAAATAAATAATAATACGCGTTATATGTGAAAATGCTGAATGCAGCATCACAATTTCGCTGTATCTAATACAGACTATGGACTAGTTTGTAGGTTATTGTTACAAATGAAGCATCATTATCTTTAAAATGTTCTTGGATACATAGATCAGTTTCAAAACACACATAATCTTATATTTGTTTATCCAAAAAGTACAAATTGTACGCAATAATAGAAATATCGCTAATTATCGGTTCCGTTGTTAAAAATGATGTAATTTCGAGATGCATTCACATAATGTACAACTATATGTACCATTTTGTTCAGAAATGAATGCTGAATCCATTGCTATATTACAAGATATGATATGTGAAACCAAACGCGAAATCCAAGGGGGGTTGTAACCACCCCACCCCCTTGGTAGCAAGTGTTACAAAAAAACCTCGGTAGCCTGAGGGTTAAGCCGTCTCGTCTTTTACCATCCGACCTTGACAAACCCGGGGGTTCTTTAACCGCCGGGGTGCCCGCTTGAATGAGGCCGCTGCAGATTAGATCATTCATGACCACGTGTCGGGCATGTCGGCCCGAACCGAGGCAGCACGATAGGCCGTGTGAGGCTTCGGCGGTCACCAGGATGTGCCACATGGGAAGCTGTGTGGAATACTGTGGATGAAAAAAGACCGTGCCTAGATGATTTTCTTCTAGAACTGTACTAGGACTATTAGCCTAGTAGGCTACACATCACATAGTTTCAAAGTGAAATTGTCATTGACGCTCTGCATTATTAGGCTACAGTTCACTTAACCTGTCATTGTGAAATGTTTGTGAAAGTTTGTTAAAAAGTTGAAAAAAGTTTAACTAAATATTTTTAGTTTAGTTAACTTATTTACAAAATCAGTTGCCAACTTTTAGTTAAACTTTTTTCATAATACTGATAATTATATTTACTAGTTTATTCTAAAACTTTATAATAAACTTTAATTATTCATTATCACTCATGTTAGCATTTCTGCGTTTTTATCAGATTGTTTTTCTCAATAAACGAATATATATATAGATATGTATGCCGTACGTGTATCGCCAATTGCATGACCTGCATCTCTGAGACATTGCCATTTGTATCGACAGCATTTAAAGATACCTAGTGCCTTACTCAAAATTGTTTTGAAATCAACGTCCCTTGAAGTGTATTATTATTAAAACTGTTATGCATTTTCAGCCTTTATCCAATTACTGTAAGATGACGCCAGTTACTTAATCTCGTCGACTGATTTGGGGGGAAATGACGTAACATGATATAAGAAGTTTGATGATTATTGGCTTCCGACTTTTATTTTAGTCTTCCTTCATTTTACGAAGTCTAATTAACCATTTCTTGGAGGGGCGTTATAATAAGTGCTCATACATAATAATAGGGGGTGGAAATGAAGTGGTAAGCGTCTCAAAAAGCCTCTACCACCCAAATGCCCACCACGCCACCTTCACGTGGTACCCCTGTTGGAAACAAAGTGCGTGGTGGACGACCGAGCCCTCGCCGGTATATGCGAGCCCAGAGACAAAAAGTCGGAAAGACGGACGATGAAGGACATCGACGCTCGGAGATGGTGTCTCGCTAAAAACACCGAGAGGAAGGCAACGGGAAACCACCTCTCTAATTTCCCAAGAAACACTTGCAATGACGACGAAAAGGACGGGGTGCTACGGATGGTTGATGAGAGGCGATCGCTGGTGGAGGCAGTGGAAGAGGGGCGGAGGGGCTGGGTGGGGCACGTGTTGGGGGAAGACTCCCTTCTGGGGAGGTCGTGGAGGGGTGGGGAAGGTTGGGCCGGGGCGGGTGGTGCTGGAGTGGATGGCCGACGGATGCCGCGAGTTGGGGGGGGGCGCAGCACGGGGAGGAGTGGCGTCATTGGAGGTTGGAACCTGCCGAAGGGCAGAGAACTTAAAGAAGAAGACATAATAATAACAATAATAATAATAATAATAATAATAATAATAATAATAATAATAATAATAATAATAATAATAATAATAATAATAATAATAATAATAATAATAACGAAAACAACAACAACAATAATAATAATTCATTTCGCCAGGAATGACATAGTTTGGAGAGTCCTTACAAAAGCTGACATCCCAAGCTCGAAGGAGCCACCAGGCCTGATCTGTAGGGAGTGCAAGATACCGGATGGAACAACACAAGTACGTTGCTTGGGATGCAACAACCATCCACACGTGCCCTACCTCCTACATGTACATCCACCTGACGACGGCAATGCCTGGAGTGCAGCCGAACACGCCGCGGGCCGGAAGTGCGCCAAATACTCATCTCTCCCCGCCACTCACGAGTTCGTTCCAGTAGCCATTGATTCGCTTGGCCGCGTCGGTCGCACAGGCCGCGAGTTCTTGATGGAGTTGGGGCGCCGAATGACAGCCGTCTCAGGCGACCCTCTGGAGACAGTGCACCTGTTCAGCGTTTGTCCATAAGCACTCAGAGATTCAACGCCATGGCATTCAGAGCCACGTTCGTCCGACCATTTGGATTTTGACCCTTTGCCTATCGATTCTGTTTTAATTAAGCGCCTGTTAATAAGCTGGTTCCCGCGACAACTTTGCTTTTTGGGCGCAGTAGAAATTTCGAGATTACTAATACGATTACGATAACAATTCACTGAGGACGAGGACCACTAATTCCAGTTTGATGGCACACCCTAGAATAGTTTCTAAGAACCTGAGGGATTACTCGAGCGAAAAAATAATAAGTCTCTGCGATTGGTTGTTTAATTCACGCATCTGCACTTCGAGGAACTGATGATTGCCTCCATAACGTAGCGTCTACAATAACGCGTGTCTTCCTTTAGAAATGCTTTTCTTTTTCAGTTGCTGTTTCTCCCTGCTCTGCTACTCCCTGCCGAAATAACGGTACATGCTCAGAAAATGGGAATGGCTACACATGCTCTTGTCTGGGGGGCTACACCGGACGAAACTGTGAAACGAGAAGTAAGTTTCAAGTTATAATTTAATTAGTTAATTAATAGTACTGATAATACTCTTCTAATCCTATCTACGTCAGGGTAAAAATAAGACGTATTTGAAAGGCCAGTCTTTTGGCGTTAATTGGTCCCATGGTTTCAAAAGCCAATGGGACAAGGTGGAAGGATTGCATCAGCTGGGTGTATTTAGCATTTTTCTGGCTTCAGCCAGTTCAGCAGCTCCTCCCGTCTGGTTGGAGGTTGTGGACAAGTAAGAGTGGGCCACTGTGTCAGCAACTGTGACGTCCTAGGTCAAGCAACGACTCGAGCGCCACGGAATCAGTGTTAACCCTCGGGCGACCAAGGGGGTGGTTACCACTCTCCCTACGTATTTATGCATAACTGTTTTTCTTCATATGGAATATAATTTTTACGTTTTAGGTAGCTGTAGCAGATTCATTGGCGCACATCTTGAGCTAAACATCATGATGGTACCTCACGCCGTTCAAAAGTTATACCCGATATAACCGAGGTACCAGAGGGAGTTGATACCACTCCCTTTTAATTTTTCGACCATAGCTTATTCAGTTTTCTTCGTAGAAGAGAAACAAAAATACCATTCTATAGAGGGAATGCAGGGCTTCATTTCCTTGCTTACTTTTTGTCTTTTGACCACCGGAAGTGATAAAAATAAATAATAATACGCGTTATATGTGAAAATGCTGAATGCAGCATCACAATTTCGCTGTATCTAATACAGACTATGGACTAGTTTGTAGGTTATTGTTACAAATGAAGCATCATTATCTTTAAAATGTTCTTGGATACATAGATCAGTTTCAAAACACACATAATCTTATATTTGTTTATCCAAAAGTACAAATTGTACGCAATAATAGAAATATCGCAATTATCGGTTCCGTTGTTAAAAATGATGTAATTTCGAGATGCATTCACATAATGTACAACTATATGTACCATTTTGTTCAGAAATGAATGCTGAATCCATTGCTATATTACAAGATATGATATGTGAAACCAAACGCGAAATCCAAGGGGGGGTAACCACCCCACCCCCTTGGTAGCAAGTGTTACAAAAAAACCTCGGTAGCCTGAGGGTTAAGCCGTCTCGTCTTTTACCATCCGACCTTGACAAACCCGGGGGTTCTTTAACCGCCGGGGTGCCCGCTTGAATGAGGCCGCTGCAGATTAGATCATTCATGACCACGTGTCAGGCATGTCGGCCCGAACCGAGGCAGCACGATAGGCCGTGTGAGGCTTCGGCGGTCACCAGGATGTGCCACATGGGAAGCTGTGTGGAATACTGTGGATGAAAAAAGACCGTGCCTAGATGATTTTCTTCTAGAACTGTACTAGGACTATTAGCCTAGTAGGCTACACATCACATAGTTTCAAAGTGAAATTGTCATTGACGCTCTGCATTATTAGGCTACAGTTCACTTAACCTGTCATTGTGAAATGTTTGTGAAAGTTTGTTAAAAAGTTGAAAAAAGTTTAACTAAATATTTTTAGTTTAGTTAACTTATTTACAAAATCAGTTGCCAACTTTTAGTTAAACTTTTTTCATAATACTGATAATTATATTTACTAGTTTATTCTAAAACTTTATAATAAACTTTAATTATTCATTATCACTCATGTTAGCATTTCTGCGTTTTTATCAGATTGTTTTTCTCAATAAACGAATATATATATAGATATGTATGCCGTACGTGTATCGCCAATTGCATGACCTGCATCTCTGAGACATTGCCATTTGTATCGACAGCATTTAAAGATACCTAGTGCCTTACTCAAAATTGTTTTGAAATCAACGTTCCTTGAAGTGTATTATTATTAAAACTGTTATGCATTTTCAGCCTTTATCCAATTACTGTAAGATGACGCCAGTTACTTAATCTCGTCGACTGATTTGGGGGGAAATGACGTAACATGATATAAGAAGTTTGATGATTATTGGCTTCCGACTTTTATTTTAGTCTTCCTTCATTTTACGAAGTCTAATTAACCATTTCTTGGAGGGGCGTTATAATAAGTGCTCATACATAATAATAGGGGGTGGAAATGAAGTGGTAAGCGTCTCAAAAAGCCTCTACCACCCAAATGCCCACCACGCCACCTTCACGTGGTACCCCTGTTGGAAACAAAGTGCGTGGTGGACGACCGAGCCCTCGCCGGTATATGCGAGCCCAGAGACAAAAAGTCGGAAAGACGGACGATGAAGGACATCGACGCTCGGAGATGGTGTCTCGCTAAAAAAACACCGAGAGGAAGGCAACGGGAAACCACCTCTCTAATTTCCCAAGAAACACTTGCAATGACGACGAAAAGGACGGGGTGCTACGGGTGGTTGATGAGAGGCGATCGCTGGTGGAGGCAGTGGAAGAGGGGCGGAGGGGCTGGGTGGGGCACGTGTTGGGGGGGAACTCCCTTCTGGGGAGGTCGTGGAGGTGGGTGGGGTTGGTGTTGGCGGGTGGTGCTGGAGTGGATGGCCGACGGATGCCGCGGATTGGGGGGGCGCAGCACGGGGAGGAGTGGCGTCATTGGAGGTTGGAACCTGCCGAAGGGCAGAGAACTTAAAGAAGAAGACATAATAATAACAATAATAATAATAATAATAATAATAATAATAATAATAATAATAATAATAATAATAATAATAATAATAATAATAATAATAATAATAATAATAATAATAATAATAACGAAAACAACAACAACAATAATAATAATTCATTTCGCCAGGAATGACATAGTTTGGAGAGTCCTTACAAAAGCTGACATCCCAAGCTCGAAGGAGCCACCAGGCCTGATCTGTAGGGAGTGCAAGATACCGGATGGAACAACACAAGTACGTTGCTTGGGATGCAACAACCATCCACACGTGCCCTACCTCCTACATGTACATCCACCTGACGACGGCAATGCCTGGAGTGCAGCCGAACACGCCGCGGGCCGGAAGTGCGCCAAATACTCATCTCTCCCCGCCACTCACGAGTTCGTTCCAGTAGCCATTGATTCGCTTGGCCGCGTCGGTCGCACAGGCCGCGAGTTCTTGATGGAGTTGGGGCGCCGAATGACAGCCGTCTCAGGCGACCCTCTGGAGACAGTGCACCTGTTCAGCGTTTGTCCATAAGCACTCAGAGATTCAACGCCATGGCATTCAGAGCCACGTTCGTCCGACCATTTGGATTTTGACCCTTTGCCTATCGATTCTGTTTTAATTAAGCGCCTGTTAATAAGCTGGTTCCCGCGACAACTTTGCTTTTTGGGCGCAGTAGAAATTTCGAGATTACTAATACGATTACGATAACAATTCACTGAGGACGAGGACCACTAATTCCAGTTTGATGGCACACCCTAGAATAGTTTCTAAGAACCTGAGGGATTACTCGAGCGAAAAAATAATAAGTCTCTGCGATTGGTTGTTTAATTCACGCATCTGCACTTCGAGGAACTGATGATTGCCTCCATAACGTAGCGTCTACAATAACGCGTGTCTTCCTTTAGAAATGCTTTTCTTTTTCAGTTGCTGTTTCTCCCTGCTCTGCTACTCCCTGCCGAAATAACGGTACATGCTCAGAAAATGGGAATGGCTACACATGCTCTTGTCTGGGGGGCTACACCGGACGAAACTGTGAAACGAGAAGTAAGTTTCAAGTTATAATTTAATTAGTTAATTAATAGTACTGATAATACTCTTCTAATCCTATCTACGTCAGGGTAAAAATAAGACGTATTTGAAAGGCCAGTCTTTTGGCGTTAATTGGTCCCATGGTTTCAAAAGCCAATGGGACAAGGTGGAAGGATTGCATCAGCTGGGTGTATTTAGCATTTTTCTGGCTTCAGCCAGTTCAGCAGCTCCTCCCGTCTGGTTGGAGGTTGTGGACAAGTAAGAGTGGGCCACTGTGTCAGCAACTGTGACGTCCTAGGTCAAGCAACGACTCGAGCGCCACGGAATCAGTGTTAACCCTCGGGCTACCAAGGGGGTGGTTACCACTCTCCCTACGTATTTATGCATAACTGTTTTTCTTCATATGGAATATAATTTTAACGTTTTAGGTAGCTGTAGCAGATTCATTGGCGCACATCTTGAGCTAAACATCATGATGGTACCTCACGCCGTTCAAAAGTTATACCCGATATAACCGAGGTACCAGAGGGAGTTGATACCACTCCCTTTTAATTTTTCGACCATAGCTTATTCAGTTTTCTTCGTAGAAGAGAAACAAAAATACCATTCTATAGAGGGAATGCAGGGCTTCATTTCCTTGCTTACTTTTTGTCTTTTGACCACCGGAAGTGATAAAAATAAATAATAATACGCGTTATATGTGAAAATGCTGAATGCAGCATCACAATTTCGCTGTATCTAATACAGACTATGGACTAGTTTGTAGGTTATTGTTACAAATGAAGCATCATTATCTTTAAAATGTTCTTGGATACATAGATCAGTTTCAAAACACACATAATCTTATATTTGTTTATCCAAAAGTACAAATTGTACGCAATAATAGAAATATCGCTAATTATCGGTTCCGTTGTTAAAAATGATGTAATTTCGAGATGCATTCACATAATGTACAACTAAATATACCATTTTGTTCAGAAATGAATGCTGAATCCATTGCTATATTACAAGATATGATATGTGAAACCAAACGCGAAATCCAAAGGGGTGGTAACCACCCCACCCCCTTGGTAGCCAGCGTTACAAAAAACCTCGTAAGCCTGAGGGTTAAGCCGTCTCGTCTTTTACCATCCGACCTTGACAAACCCGGGGGTTCTTTAACCGCCGGGGTGCCCGCTTGAATGAGGCCGCTGCAGATTAGATCATTCATGACCACGTGTCGGGCATGTCGGCCCGAACCGAGGCGGCATGATAGGCCGTGTGAGGCTTCGGCGGTCACCAGGATGTGCCACATGGGAAGCTGTGTGGAATACTGTGGATGAAAAAAGACCGTGCCTAGATGATTTTCTTCTAGAACTGTACTAGGACTATTAGCCTAGTAGGCTACACATCACATAGTTTCAAAGTGAAATTGTCATTGACGCTCTGCATTATTAGGCTACAGTTCACTTAACCTGTCATTGTGAAATGTTTGTGAAAGTTTGTTAAAAAGTTGAAAAAAGTTTAACTAAATATTTTTAGTTTAGTTAACTTATTTACAAAATCAGTTGCCAACTTTTAGTTAAACTTTTTTCATAATACAGATAATTATATTTACTAGTTTATTCTAAAACTTTATAATGAACTTTAATTATTCATTATCACTCATGTTAGCATTTCTGCGTTTTTATCAGAATGTTTTTTTCTCAATAAACGAATATATATAGATATGTATGCCGTACGTGTATCGACAATTGCATGCCCTGCATCTCTGAGACATTGCCATTTGTATCGACAGCATTTAAAGATACCCAGTGCCCTACTCAAAATTGTTTTGAAATCAACGTCCCTTGAAGTGTATTATTATTAAAACTGTTATGCATTTTCAGCCTTTATCCAATTACTGTAAGATGACGCCAGTTACTTAATCTCGTCGACTGATTTGGGGGGAAATGACGTAACATGATATAAGAAGTTTGATGATTATTGGCTTCCGACTTTTATTTTAGTCTCCCTTCATTTTACGAAGTCTATTTATCCATATCTTGGAGGGGCGTTATAACAAGTGCTCATACATAATAATAATAATAATAATAATAATAATAATAATAATAATAATAATAATAATAACGAAAACAACAAAAACAATAATAATAATTCATTTCGCCTGGAATGACATAGTTTGGAGAGTCCTTACAAAAGCTGACATCCCAAGCTTGAAGGAGCCACCAGGCCTGATCCGTAGGCACGGTAAGAGACCGGATGGAACAGCACAAGTACGTTGCTTGGGCTGCAACAACCATGCACACGTGCCCTGCTTCCGACATCCACCTGACGTCGGCAATGCCTGGAGTGCAGCCGAACACGCCGCGGACCGGAAGTGCGCCAAATACTCATCTCTCCCCGCCACTCACGAGATCGTTCCAGTAGCCATCGATTTGCCTGACCGCGAAAGTCGCACAGGCCGCGAGTTCTTGATGGAGTTGGGGCGCCGAATGACAGCCGTCTCAGGCGACCCTATGGAGACAGTGCACCTATTTCAGCGTTTGTCCATAGGCACTCAGAGATTCAACGCCATGGCATTCAGAGTCACCGTTCGTCTGACCATTTTGATTTTGACCCTTTGCCTATCGATTCTGTTTTGATTAAGCGCCTGTTAATAAGCTGGTTTCTGCGACTACTTTGCTTTTTGGGCGCAGTAGAAATTTCGAGATTACGAATACGATTACGATAACAATTCACTGAGGACGAGGACCACTAATTCCAGTTTGATGGCACACCCTAGAATAGTTTCTAAGAACCTGAGGGATTACTCGAGCGAAACAATAATAAGTCTCTGCGATTGGTTGTTTAATTCACGCATCTGCACTTCGAGGAACTGATGATTGCCTCCGTAACGAAGCGTCTACAATAACGCGTGTCTTCCTTTAGAAATTCTTTTCTTTTTCAGTTGCTGTTTCTCCCTGCTCTGCTACTCCCTGCCGAAATAACGGTACATGCTCAGAAAATGGGAATGGCTACACATGCTCTTGTCTGGGGGGCTACACCGGACGAAACTGTGAAACGAGAAGTAATTTTCAAGTTATAATTTAATTAGTTAATTAATAGTACTGATATTACTCTTCTAATCCTATCTACTTCAGGGTAAAAATAAGACGTATTTGAAAGGCCAGTGTTTTCGCGTTAATTGGTCCCATGGTTTCAAAAGCCAATGGGACAAGGTGGAAGGATTGCATCAGCTGGGTGTATTTAGCATTTTTCTGGCTTCAGCCAGTTCAGCAGCTCCTCCCGTCTGGTTGGAGGTTGTGGACAAGTAAGAGTGGGCCACTGTGTCAGCAACTGTGACGTCCTAGGTCAAGCAACGACTCGAGCGCCACGGAATCAGTGTTAACCCTCGGGCTACCAAGGGGGTGGTTACCACTCTCCCTACGTATTTATGCATAATTGTTTTTCTTCATATGGAATATAATTTTTACGTTTTAGATAGCTGTAGCAGATTCATTGGCGCACATCTTGAAGTAAACATCATGATGGTACCTCACGCCGTTCAAAAGTTATACCCGATATAACCGAGGTACCAGAGGGGGTTGATACCACTCCCTTTTAGTTTTTCGACCATAGCTTATTCAGTTTTCTTCGTAGAAGAGAAACAAAAATACCATTCTATAGAGGGAATGCAGGGCTTCATTTCCTTGCTTACTTTTTGTCTTTTGACCACCGGAAGTGATAAAAATAAATAATAATACGCGTTATATGTGAAAATGCTGAATGCAGCATCACAATTTCGCTGTATCTAATACAGACTATGGACTAGTTTGTAGGTTATTGTTACAAATGAAGCATCATTATCTTTAAAATGTTCTTGGATACATAGATCAGTTTCAAAACACACATAATCTTATATTTGTTTATCCAAAAGTACAAATTGTACGCAATAATAGAAATATCGCTAATTATCGGTTCCGTTGTTAAAAATGATGTAATTTCGAGATGCATTCACATAATGTACAACTAAATATACCATTTTGTTCAGAAATGAATGCTGAATCCATTGCTATATTACAAGATATGATATGTGAAACCAAACGCGAAATCCAAGGGGGTGGTAACCACCCCACCCCCTTGGTAGCCAGCGTTACAAAAAACCTCGTAAGCCTGAGGGTTAAGCCGTCTCGTCTTTTACCATCCGACCTTGACAAACCCGGGGGTTCTTTAACCGCCGGGGTGCCCGCTTGAATGAGGCCGCTGCAGATTAGATCATTCATGACCACGTGTCGGGCATGTCGGCCCGAACCGAGGCGGCATGATAGGCCGTGTGAGGCTTCGGCGGTCACCAGGATGTGCCACATGGGAAGCTGTGTGGAATACTGTGGATGAAAAAAGACCGTGCCTAGATGATTTTCTTCTAGAACTGTACTAGGACTATTAGCCTAGTAGGCTACACATCACATAGTTTCAAAGTGAAATTGTCATTGACGCTCTGCATTATTAGGCTACAGTTCACTTAACCTGTCATTGTGAAATGTTTGTGAAAGTTTGTTAAAAAGTTGAAAAAAGTTTAACTAAATATTTTTAGTTTAGTTAACTTATTTACAAAATCAGTTGCCAACTTTTAGTTAAACTTTTTTCATAATACAGATAATTATATTTACTAGTTTATTCTAAAACTTTATAATGAACTTTAATTATTCATTATCACTCATGTTAGCATTTCTGCGTTTTTATCAGAATGTTTTTTTCTCAATAAACGAATATATATAGATATGTATGCCGTACGTGTATCGACAATTGCATGCCCTGCATCTCTGAGACATTGCCATTTGTATCGACAGCATTTAAAGATACCCAGTGCCCTACTCAAAATTGTTTTGAAATCAACGTCCCTTGAAGTGTATTATTATTAAAACTGTTATGCATTTTCAGCCTTTATCCAATTACTGTAAGATGACGCCAGTTACTTAATCTCGTCGACTGATTTGGGGGGAAATGACGTAACATGATATAAGAAGTTTGATGATTATTGGCTTCCGACTTTTATTTTAGTCTCCCTTCATTTTACGAAGTCTATTTATCCATATCTTGGAGGGGCGTTATAACAAGTGCTCATACATAATAATAATAATAATAATAATAATAATAATAATAATAATAATAATCACTATGTAACACGATTTTTGTTCCTGGGCAATGAGTGTAATTTCCTGGTTATTTGTGCCTCAAAAGTATAGGAAATGGTTGTTATTCTGTTTAAACTTTGCTTTTGTGGACTGGAGAATGATATTTAAAAGAAAAAACCTATTTCCACAACAAACGAGCGAATTTGTTTGTTTTTGTTCACGTGATGTCAGAAGAAAACTATATAGGTCACAAGAAACCACAAAATGACTCTAAAGCAACATGTATCAATACTAGAATGATACAAAAATTGACCACCCGAAATTTAGAAATGCGTAGTTTTGCGAGATTTACGGTTATACTGTAAATCACTTTCACGGATCAGCCCCCAGATGTAGTCTCCCATCATGTTCTCATTGTACTGTCCTTGGTAGCGACGTTCAAAGTCTAGTATATCCTGGTGGAAGCGCTCGCCTTGCTCCTCCGAGTATGCTCCCATGTTCTCCTTGAAGTTATCAAGGTGAGCATCAAGGATATGAACTTTCAGGGACATCTTGCATCCCATTTTACTGTAGTTCTTCACTAGAGTCTCAACCAGCTCTACATAGTTTTAGGCCTTGTTATTGCCCAGGAAGCCACTAACCACCGCTACGAAGCTAGCTATTCCAAGCCGCTTTCTAAGTCCTAGAAAGCATCTTGGAGAAATCCTTACACTCCATGATTCTCTCTATTTGTGGTCCCACGAAGACACCAGCTTTGACCTTTGCCTCAGACAGCTTAGGGAAGAAACCTTGAAGGTATTTGAAAGCTACCGATTCCTTATCTAGAGCCGTGAAAAATTGTTTCATTAGGCCCAATTTAATATGCAGTGGTGGCATGAGCACTTTCCGAGGATCCATCGGTGACTCCCACTTGACAATTTTGCTACCCACATTGAACTCGGTCCGCTGGGGCCAGTCCCGCTTGTGGTAGTGCACCTTTTTGTCTCTGCTGTCACAAAGGCAAAGGTAGCAAGGAAACTTTGTCCAACCCCTTGCAGACCCATCAGGAATGATGCCATTTTGAAGTCTCCTATGACATCCCAGCAGTACTCATCGAACTTCAAGGCGGCTAACAAGGTTTTCACGCTGTTGTAATCCTCTTTGAGGTGTATACCGAGTGAGCCAGAGGAAGAGACGGATACTTTTCCCATTATGGAGTAGCACGGCTTTGAGGCTCCGAGATGAACTGTCAATGAAGAGACGCCACTCGTTCGGGTTGCAGTCGATTCCAATTTCCTGAAAAAGACCGGTAACGTTGTGACAGAAGCAGAGTCCATCTTGACTGGTAAAAAGCTTGAAAATGCTTGATGACGCTTCCTCTGATCTGCGATTTGAACACTCTCATCCAACAGGTTCCACTGCTTGAGTCTAGACGTCAAAAGTTCTGCATTGGACTTGGTGAGACCAAGATCTCTGATCAAGTCGTTGAGGTCTTTTTGGTTTGGATAGTACGGATTTTTGTCATGAGCTAGAAAATTATAGTCTGGATCTACAACGTCTTCATCGCTCTCTGACTCTGATATACTTTGTTCTTCTGAAGGCGACTGATTTCTATCCGGAGCAGTGGGTACCTGTAGCTATTTATAAGATGTCGAAGGTTCTCGCACATTCTAGAATATTCCCGGAAGTTCACAAAAGCTGTACAGCTACTTCGAGTTAACACATAATTGCCTTTATATTTCAATGTTCTGAAGAAGCAGTTACATTTCAGAATATATCAATCTCCTGGCCTGAAAAGCAAAGTCTTTGGGGTATAATGGCCATTTTCTATACTTTTGAGGCAGAAGCTTTTAGGAAATAACACTTAATACCCAGGAACAAACAAAAAGTAAAATTTTGTTACGTAGTGTAATAATAATAATAATAATAATAATAACGAAAACAACAAAAACAATAATAATAATTCATTTCGCCTGGAATGACATAGTTTGGAGAGTCCTTACAAAAGCTGACATCCCAAGCTTGAAGGAGCCACCAGGCCTGATCCGTAGGCACGGTAAGAGACCGGATGGAACAGCACAAGTACGTTGCTTGGGCTGCAACAACCATGCACACGTGCCCTGCTTCCGACATCCACCTGACGTCGGCAATGCCTGGAGTGCAGCCGAACACGCCGCGGACCGGAAGTGCGCCAAATACTCATCTCTCCCCGCCACTCACGAGATCGTTCCAGTAGCCATCGATTTGCCTGACCGCGAAAGTCGCACAGGCCGCGAGTTCTTGATGGAGTTGGGGCGCCGAATGACAGCCGTCTCAGGCGACCCTATGGAGACAGTGCACCTATTTCAGCGTTTGTCCATAGGCACTCAGAGATTCAACGCCATGGCATTCAGAGTCACCGTTCGTCTGACCATTTTGATTTTGACCCTTTGCCTATCGATTCTGTTTTGATTAAGCGCCTGTTAATAAGCTGGTTTCTGCGACTACTTTGCTTTTTGGGCGCAGTAGAAATTTCGAGATTACGAATACGATTACGATAACAATTCACTGAGGACGAGGACCACTAATTCCAGTTTGATGGCACACCCTAGAATAGTTTCTAAGAACCTGAGGGATTACTCGAGCGAAACAATAATAAGTCTCTGCGATTGGTTGTTTAATTCACGCATCTGCACTTCGAGGAACTGATGATTGCCTCCGTAACGAAGCGTCTACAATAACGCGTGTCTTCCTTTAGAAAATAATTCTTTTCTTTTTCAGTTGCTGTTTCTCCCTGCTCTGCTACTCCCTGCCGAAATAACGGTACATGCTCAGAAAATGGGAATGGCTACACATGCTCTTGTTTGGGGGGCTACACCGGACGAAACTGTGAAACGAGAAGTAAGTTTCAAGTTATAATTTAATTAGTTAATTAATAGTACTAATAATACTCTTCTAATCCTATCTACGTCAGGGTAAAAATAAGACGTATTTGAAAGGCCAGTCTTTTGGCGTTAATTGGTCCCATGGTTTCAAAAGCCAATGGGACAAGGTGGAAGGATTGCATCAGCTGGGTGTATTTAGCATTTTTCTGGCTTCAGCCAGTTCAGCAGCTCCTCCCGTCTGGTTGGAGGTTGTGGACAAGTAAGAGTGGGCCACTGTGTCAGCAACTGTGACGTCCTAGGTCAAGCAACGACTCGAGCGCCACGGAATCAGTGTTAACCCTCGGGCTACCAAGGGGGTGGTTACCACTCTCCCTACGTATTTATGCATAATTGTTTTTCTTCATATGGAATATAATTTTTACGTTTTAGATAGCTGTAGCAGATTCATTGGCGCACATCTTGAGCTAAACATCATGATGGTACCTCACGCCGTTCAAAAGTTATACCCGATATAACCGAGGTACCAGAGGGGGTTGATACCACCCCTTTTAGTTTTTCGACCATAGCTTATTCAGTTTTCTTAGTAGAGAGAGAAACAAAAATACCATTCTATAGAGGGAATGCAGGGCTTCATTTCCTTGCTTACTTTTTTGTCTTTTGACCACCGGAAGTGATAAAAATAAATAATAATACGCGTTATATGTGAAAATGCTGAATGCAGCATCACAATTTCGCTGTATCTAATACAGACTATGGACTAGTTTGTAGGTTATTGTTACAAATGAAGCATCATTATCTTTAAAATGTTCTTGGATACATAGATCAGTTTCAAAACACACATAATCTTATATTTGTTTATCCAAAAGTACAAATTGTACGCAATAATAGAAAATATCGCTAATTATCGGTTCCGTTGTTAAAAATGATGTAATTTCGAGATGCATTCACATAATGTACAACTAAATATACCATTTTGTTCAGAAATGAATGCTGAATCCATTGCTATATTACAAGATATGATATGTGAAACCAAACGCGAAATCCAAGGGGGTGGTAACCACCCCACCCCCTTGGTAGCCAGCGTTACAAAAAACCTCGTAAGCCTGAGGGTTAAGCCGTCTCGTCTTTTACCATCCGACCTTGACAAACCCGGGGGTTCTTTAACCGCCGGGGTGCCCGCTTGAATGAGGCCGCTGCAGATTAGATCATTCATGACCACGTGTCGGGCATGTCGGCCCGAACCGAGGCGGCACGATAGGCCGTGTGAGGCTTCGGCGGTCACCAGGATGTGCCACATGGGAAGCTGTGTGGAATACTGTGGATGAAAAAAGACCGTGCCTAGATGATTTTCTTCTAGAACTGTACTAGGACTATTAGCCTAGTAGGCTACACATCACATAGTTTCAAAGTGAAATTGTCATTGACGCTCTGCATTATTAGGCTACAGTTCACTTAACCTGTCATTGTGAAATGTTTGTGAAAGTTTGTTAAAAAGTTGAAAAAAGTTTAACTAAATATTTTTAGTTTAGTTAACTTATTTACAAAATCAGTTGCCAACTTTTAGTTAAACTTTTTTCATAATACAGATATATTTACTAGTTTATTCTAAAACTTTATAATGAACTTTAATTATTCATTATCACTCATGTTAGCATTTCTGCGTTTTTATCGTATTATAGAATGGCGGCACATAAATATAGGACCTATTACGATCTTGTTTCAACAGACAATATTATGGAAACCTTCATGGTTCGGTTGACCCGCGTAGTTCGGGAGAAATTAACTCAGGCTAATTATCCAGTAGGCCTACTCCAAAAATTCTACAAATGCGAATGAGTCTATGGCTTTTAACCTCCTCCGAAAAGCCCTTCGAACGTATCTGAGCGATAGTCTGAACATATTTGAGGTGCTTGCGCGAGTGGAACTTAATTAGCATCCAGCGGTAGAAAATTCCTCGAAATATGGTAGCCGACTGGTTGAGCGCTCGCTATGTAACGCAGAAAGTACGGGTTCGATCCTCCTCCCCTGAGACGGTTACTGTACGTAGGGGTCGTGAGGAAGTCTTTCACTTACAATAGCTCAGCGCCATCGATTGATGCTTATTTATTAGACAGTGGCGCTTAATAAATGCGTAATTTTAAGTTTAAATAATATCAAAGTTGCAAAAACCGTTTCTTGGGGTTTTTAAAGTTTTTTTTCTTCAAAAAAGTTTTTAAAATTTTTTCGTCACGTCTTTTCCGTTTTTTTAAAGTAACTTTATTTATTTATTTACTATCTGTTATTATTTGTTTAATTTTATTTGTGTCTGATATCCCTTACGTTGTCTCCGTCCTTTCAAGGATTCAGCTAATTTACGTCACTATTTTAATGTCATCAGTTGATAAATAAATTGCACATTACAGGAAATAAAATTCGTAAAAGTTATTTGAATTTCTAAGTTATCCAAAATGTCAAATGTTGTCTTCGAAGACAGTAATCTCCGATTGACTGATAAACTGACTGATATTACCCCATATCAAGTTATTATATAATTAAAAACTGTAAGTACAATTTTTAGTTAAGTACACTCTGTACTTAGAAAGTTTAATTGTTAATTGTTTATGTCAGCATGGACTTATGTGGACTTATGTTTACAATTTAAATTTGAAAAGATTTCAATATTTTTAAGTTCTCAGTTTCTTATTAAACCAGACGTATAAAACAAGGAAATAATTGTTGTAGATTAATGTTACTTGGTGTTTACTAATAAAGTTGTGTTATTTTCTTATTAAAATTAAATTGTGTGAACAAGGTTTTAATCTTAAAATGCAGTAGGGGCCTACAAGATGTTACAAAGTCAAATTATTTCCTTTTCCCGTTTTTATCCGTTTTCTATTTTTTTAAAAACCCCACCTTTCTCTGTTTTTTATTTTGTTTTAACCATTTTTACCAACAATGATTATTGTATGTATGTATGTATGTATGTATGTATGTAGATATGTATGAGCACTCTGTTATAGCGCCCCTTCTAGATTTCTACTCAGAGGCGCTCCCGACTACAGCGCGGACACTGAATCGGAGTTTCACGCCGAAAAGCGCATGAGCAATTGCGAGTGAAGGACTTGCCCAGGGTACCTACGCGGCGGATTATTGTGGGGCGCGGTGGTGTATGTGTATGTTGGGTGCCTTGCAGCTGAAGGGTTGCGGGTTCGAATCCACCTCAAGCCGCCGAGTAGGGACCCTGGGCAAGTCCTTCACTCGCAATTGCTCATGCGCTTCGGCGTGAAACCCGATTCAGTGTCCGCGCTGTAGTCGGGGAGCGCCTCTGAGTAGATATTTTGAAGGGGCGCTATAACATGTTCACATAATTATGATAATAATAATAATAATAATAATAATAATAATAATAATAATAATAATAATAATAATAATAATAATAATAAAAATAATAATAATAATAATAATAATAATAATAATACCCACGCCCGACATGGATGAGAAATAGGCTACCCGTTCCAGACACATTACTTTTATAATTTATAAGTACCTCAGGGAGAAAAATAATAATAATAACAACAACAACTACAACAATAACAATGGGATCTCGCTGGCGGAACATCCGGTCGCCGCCGAATTTCGCTCGGAAAGAATGTGCACTTTTATTGGTTTTTAAGCCGTATGATTGCAAATGGCTCATCTATTAGTGGGTATATTGCGTCCGAGTCCACTTCTGTGATGCCTGTCAAGTCAACCGCGTGGAATATTCATGGTTTGGACGATTTACACGACATCTACAATCATCTCCTCATGGCAGCCGCCACGTGTTTGGTAACAACTAAGAACGGAGAGTCCGGATCCGAATTTCCACGCACCTTCTCCTGTAAGCCTTCAGAAATGGACGCCTGTCAGGTCAACCGCATGGAATATTCTTGTTTTGGACTACTTTAACAACATCTACAATCATCTACAATCATCTCCTCATGGCAGCCGCCACGTGTTTGGTAACAACTAAGAACGGAGAGTCCGGATCCGAATTTCCACGCGCTTCTCCTGCGAGCCTTCAGAGGTGGACTATAAAGATTCCAGCAACACAACATCTGTTGCCAAGAAAATCACGGATGCAGTCGTATTAATTATATGTAGACTTTGTAGCATCGGCTACCAATGAACTTGCCATTCTTCGAACTGTTTACCATCTTGAAGCGAGCGTCAGAAGCGCTCATATAGTAGCTGCTAATAGCTGACGGGCCTTTTTGGGCTTTTCCTAATCCAACGACAGTAACATTTAATATCAACTGTCTATACCAGAGGTCTCCAAAGTTTTCCAGCGGGGGCCACATTGCTGACTTTCTAAAGCTCCACGGGCCAAAACTCCAAAGAAAAAAATTTCTCTGTGAGCAGCTGTCCAGTGAATTGTGAGTAATGCGATGAATGCTTGGATTCATAATGTCTCCGAATATTGTACTCTTTAAGCACTGCAATGGTGTCATTGCATATCAGGCACAGTGCCTTACAAACAGCGACATGGATTTGGCAATATGCATGTCAGAGTACAGCGGCGCTAAAATTTTCAATTTTCCCAATTTAGTTTGTTTTTTCAAGGAGAGTTCCGCGGGCCAGATTAAAGGCCTTAGCGGGCCGGATGTGGCCCGCGGGCCGTACTTTGGAGACCCCTGGTCTATACTCATGTACAGCGCCCTTTCCTTCGGCCTCGGCTGCGCTACGGCGCTATAAAAATCGCCTTATTATTACTATTATTAATAATAATAATTCATTTGGCCAGGAATGATATAGGTTGGAGAGGCCTAACAAAAGCTGACATCCCAAGCTCGAAGGAGCCACCAGGCCTGATCCGTAGGCACGGCAAGAGACCGGATGGAACAGCACAAGTACGTTGCTTGGGCTGCAACAACCATGCACACGTGCCCTGCCTCCTACATCCACCTGACGTCGGCAATGCCTGGAGTACAGCCGAACACGCCGCGGACCGGAAGTGCGCCAAATACTCATCTCTCCCCTCCACTCACGAGATCGTTCCAGTAGCCATCGATTCGCTGGACTGCGTCAGTCGCACAGGCCGCGAGTTGTTGATAGAATTGGGGCGCCGAATGACAGCCGTCTCAGTCGACCCTCTGGAGACAGTGCACCTGTTCCAGCGTTTGTCCATAAGCACTCAGAGATTCAACGCCATGGCATTCAGAGTCACCGTTCGTCCGACCTTTTGGATTTTGACCCTTTGCCTATCGATTCTGTTTTAATTAAGCGCCTGTTAATAAGCTGGTTCCCGCGACAACTTTGCTTTTTGGGCGCAGTAGAAATTTCGAGATTACGAATACGATTACGATAACAATTCACTGAGGACGAGGACCACTAACTCCAGTTTGATGGCACACCCTAGAATAGTGTCTAAGAACCTGAGGGATTACTCGAGCGAAAAAATAATAAGTCTCTGCGATTGGTTGTTTAATTCACGCATCTGCACTTCGAGGAACTGATGATTGCCTCCATAACGTAGCGTCTACAATAACGCGTGTCTTCCTTTAGAAATGCTTTTCTTTTTCAGTTGCTGTTTCTCCCTGCTCTGCTACTCCCTGCCGAAATAACGGTACATGCTCAGAAAATGGGAATGGCTACACATGCTCTTGTTTGGGGGGCTACACCGGACGAAACTGTGAAACGAGAAGTAAGTTTCAAGTTATAATTTAATTAGTTAATTAATAGTACTAATAATGCTCTTCTAATCCTGTCTACCTCAGGGTAAAAATAAGACGTATTTGAAAGGCCAGTGTTTTGGCGTTAATTGGTCCCATGGTTTCAAAAGCCAATGGCACACCCGAAGATAGTTTCTAAGAACCTGAGGGATTACTCGAGCGAAAAAATAATAAGTCTCTGCGATTGGTTATTTAAATCACGCAGCTGCACTTTGAGGAACTGATGATTGTCTCCATAACGAAGCGTCTACAATAACGCGTGTCTTCCTTTAGAAAATAATCCTTTTCTTTTTCAGTTGCTGTTTCTCCCTGCTCTGCTACTCCCTGCCGAAATAACGGTACATGCTCAGAAAATGGGAATGGCTACACATGCTCTTGTCTGGGGGGCTACACCGGACGAAACTGTGAAACGAGAAGTAAGTTTCAAGTTATAATTTAATTAGTTAATTAATAATACTAATAATGCTCTTCTAATCCTGTCTACCTCAGGGTAAAAATAAGAAGTCTTTGCTTCAAGACATCATGGCGTTCCCCTATGGATCCGACAATTGACTGCTTTAAAAATATTTAAGAATAAATTCTATCTGATACATCAAGGAAATTGAATGAATGTTATTTACTGTTATGGGTGTTTAGTTAAGTTCTATTAGTTAAGCCATTCATTCCTGTCTCCGAAAGTAAGCTTGCTGTCATGTTTTATCGAGACTTTTTTATTTCATTAAGTATTTAGCGGGATAATCCATCCCTTCAGGGTCCTCCACTTGGTAACCGGAACGTCGTCGAATGATTACTGCCATAATTGTAAATATGTTGTCGGTTACAGGAAAAAATAAATTGAATTGAATTGAATTGAATTGAATCTACTCACAGGTTCTCCGAAGAAGCTTGCCTGAAACAGAAGAGAGCTTTCAATTAAAATATAGGACATCGATAGCACCTAACTGAACGATATGTATAGAAATAACAGACAGATCAATTTGTACATAAAGTGCAAGTATCAGAACCTGTTAGATTTAATTTACATCGTAACTGATTGACACGGTGCTCACTTTGTGCCGAAGTTTTCTTCGAATCGATCCTTCTTTTAAGCGATCATTAAGTATAATTATGATCCTATAAGAAGACCTTACCATCGAGGTCATTAGCTTCATCGGTTGATGCCTGTTTATAGATAATGATGCTGCATAAACAAGCTAAACGAATTGCCACATATTTCAAATGAAACAAACTAGAAGAAAATCCACATATTTAAAATGAACTATGTCAAACTCTATATGCATTTGAAACATGTAGCTCCGGTGAAATTGGCGTGACCCATTTTGCCAATACTAGTGTGTTCAACCGGTGTTCAGCTAGGTCTGTTATATGAAATAAAACGAAAGTTTGTCTAAATTACGACTTCTGCACGCTGATATAATCTATGGATAGAACATTGATAAATGGTGCAACCTTTTGTTTTACTGACGAGTGATTGTAACATCTTCTTACCTTTTCATCTATACACCCTTATCATTCGTCGGGGGACAACGGCTTTAGGCTATACATGTACTGTATGTTCACCAATTATACCCGTCGAGCTTTCACTTTCACGTAAGGAGACCAAATTGAAGTATCTCAGGCTTGAAACGAAAGCCAACTCGTCAGCCATCCATTTCTCTTAATGTTCGCTGATTCTGGAAGAAATCGTCCTCGTTGCAAGAATGAATCACTGCCTCTCAATTCGATGGCATTAAGCTAGCAAGTCTTCGTAAGTCAGAATGTTAGCACCTGACCGATATCTCAGCGTTAACCATTCACGGCATCTCACCCTCAGATGAAAACTTTCCAAATGATCCGATAAGCCTAAACATATTAAGTAACAGAAATCTCCGAACTTTCTAACAAAAAGCAACAAACCTTTCCTATAGCACTTTTGAACACGTCATCTTCTTGTCACTTCTGATAGCGCATTGGATAACATCTGGCGTAGAGAGCGAGAGGTACCGAGTTCGAGCCCGTAGGGTGGATATGCTTTATAGGCTGTTATTAGCGCCGTTGTATTGCAGGCTGTCTGTTCTGTTAGTAGTTAAGACTTAACTTGCATAACATGTAAATGTACAGCGCAGTGCGTTTGTCAGACGCTTAATAAAGAAAAGATTATTATTATAAATGACAACTTGTTCGCCTTTATCAACCTGGTTATAAGAGAAAAACGCTGTTCTCCTTAAGCGAATTCTCGCAGTGTTTGTGTCATGCGTTTACACTAGACCTATCTGTTTTTGTTAAGTTGTCTGTAGGCTAGTATTTTCTGTATCGAAATTCCCGAAAATATGAATAAATTGTAGATCTGAATTTTATTCTTTATAATAGTCACTGATTACTTTACCTCGTACTGCTGTAACATCGCCAACGTCAGATTAAAAAACGTGTCATTTTCTTATGAGAAACACACGGCAAGGAAAGCATGTGAGGTCACAAATTATCAACAAATTTGCTTAATATCATGCAATTCACCAGAGTTCCTTTATATTCACTTAGCAGCATGAAATAGCAAACATAATTCTTAATTTGCAAGAAACCACACACAATTACGTGGTATTATTTATACAGCGGTTCCCATGCTACTGTGTGCTAAGTATGATCTTCAGTACCATTTTTTGTTATCACTGCTGTCTTTATGAAAGCCAACAGTCATGAGCTCTGATGTTACACATGAATACCCAAGTCGCCATTCACTATTAGTCTGGTGGCTATCAAATCATCAATTTTTTACTTAGCGTACATAATTTTAATTCATGAATATGCATAAGTCGTTATTTTTAGAAGTTGATGCTTGTTTTAGTTGACTGTAACCTACGACTCGTTAATCCGAATTCTACGAGCACACATCCAACGGCAGGGCGTCTGGAAATTGTCCATAGCGGAACCTGGGGCACAATCTGTGACGATCTTTTCACCGATGCAGCAGCTAGAGTAGCATGTGCCTGTCTCGGCTTTGGGTAAATTATGTTCTATTTTGATTATTACACGCTAGACAAAGGCTATTTTACCAGTATAACGTGATTGTCTAATATATTCCACACACAGAATCTTTCGACAAAATCTGTTAAATATGTATACGACTCTTTCACTGACACCACTACCGTACAAAGAATGAATTTGAAGATCCTGCCTCAATATCTTTCTTCACAACAATAGCTTCCTTATCGTCATTGAAAGATGTTCCTAAAGGCTCCAAGAAATAAACCAAATTATTGTTACACTAAATATTATGCAAAACAGGAGTGTAATGCTTACAGTGTTGTGTCATATTTAGACGAGTAGGAAGATTTACCTTCATGCGTTTCCCCCCCGGAAGTGGACAAATTTGGCTCGATAACGTCGAGTGCAACGGAACCGAGCAGAGCGTCAGCGACTGTACAAATAGTGGCTGGGGTGTTAATAACTGCGTACACACCGAAGATGCATCAATTGACTGCTGTAAGTATTCGATATTGTATGCGAGATTTAATCATCTGTGAGGTGCTACTTAAAATGGAATTTGGTCCAGTGGCAATTGTATGCAGTGTGCAACTTCATTCGTCCAAAACACGCAAACGAAACGAAAAAGAAAAACCAAAGCGTGAATAATTTATTGAAATTTTGATTTTTAATATAGATGGGCTTCTGAATAACCTGAGCTTTGATAACTATTCCTTCTGAATAACCTGAGCTTTTAAAACTAACTAGATGTTTGCCCGTCCTAAGACCGACAAATTCTGGGACAGAGCGTCACGCCGCATTCGCGTCTGTTGTGTAAAAATATATTGTCGTCCCTAACGAAGGCCAACCATGGTCCTCAGTAAAGTCAGTGAAAGAAAACCAGAGGACCTAGTATTAGTAATAGGTTTTGGGAGTCAGCATCAGATGAATTGGCCTTTTACAAGGTTGGCTGAAATGTAGAATCTCATGTGCAATTACTCCTATCTTGAAAATGATCACATAGAAAATCATCTACACACACTAATATCAGAATGTTTCTTGATACGGTATCCACAAGGCTTGTCATGGGATCCCATTCAAGGCGTCCTTGTCGGCTTACTCCGCCTTGTTGGAGGGTGCGTATGCCGTCACAATGATCAAGTCTCCAAAAGTATATATGGAGTTGGCCACAGGACCATGTTGCTAAGTGGATACCTGGATTAAAACGGCACCTGTGCCAACTGATCCAGGGCCAAGACAATGCATGTCTGTTGAACGCCGACCTTTTACTGTAACTGAGCATTAGATGATCGAGACTTTTAGCCATATCAGACTTGTTAGTACATTCAGTACACTTAGCCAGTAATGTTGTCAAGGAACAGCAAACCGGTAAGAAGGAATACCACTGACAGTGGATTTTCAAGTGATACAAATGCCGTATGTATTTTCGGATCCGAATGCCGTAGCCTACATAATGTCTATCACCAATTGCATGCCGTGCATCTCTGAGACATTGCCATTTGTATCGACAGCATGTAAAGACCCTGTGCCCTACTTGATATTGTTTTAAAGTCAACGTCCCTTGAAGTATATTACTAAAAGTTTTATGGATTTTCAGCCTACATCCAATTACTGTAAGCTGACGCTAGTTACTTAATCACTTCCACTGATATTTGATCCGTGTGACTTGGATGAAAATGGCGTAATGTACTTTAAGATTATGACATCCGACTTGGCTTATTTTAGTCTCCCTTCATTTTACGATGTCTACTGATCAATGCATCCTCTTAATATGACTGTTGGTAGATGCAATATCATTTACCGTGTTGACGTTCTAGACTTTTACGTATTGTTCGTATTTTGTATTACGTATTTCACAGTAAAATGATCCAGTAAATAGTTTTCATGTTTTAAAAACTTCTTTGTTTTAGCCTTCGATAGCCTTCGATAGTCCCATCGCCGATAGGACCTATGACCGGTAGGCCCTATGACCAATCGTCCTATGACCAATCGTCCGTATAACCAATCGTCCGTATGACCAATCGTCCTATGACCAATCGTCCTATGACCAATCGTCCTATGACCAATCGTCCTAGATGACCCGGCTTGAACAGATTTGATCATTATCCAAGCGCATCACTACGGATACGAACCTTAAACAAATCTGTAACGCACACGTAACGAGGTCGATTGATATCTTATTATAGAATGGCGGAACATAAATATAGGACCTATTACGATCTTATTTCAACAGAAATATATGGATACCTTCATGGTTCGGTTGACCTGCGTAGTTCGGAAAAAATAACTCAGGCTACTAATCTGTTACTCCAAAAATTCTACAGATACGATTGAGTCTACGGCTTCTAACCTCCTCCGAAAAGCACTTCGAACGTATCTGAGCGATACTCTTAACCTATTTGAGGTTCCTGCACAACTTGGAACTTAATTAGCATCCAACGATAGTAAATTCTCGGGATATGGTAGCCCGTAGCCGACTGATCGATTGAGCGTTCGCTATGTAGCGTGGAGAGTACGGATTCGAGTCTCCTTCCCTGAGACGGTTAATGTGTAGAGACCGTGACTAAGTGTTTCACTCACAATAGCTCAGCGCCATCAGCTGAGCTATTGTGAGTGAAAGACTTAGTCACTAGTCCCGTGGGCGAGGGGTAAGTACATCGCTTGGGATGCAACAACCATCCACACGTGCGCTGCCTCCAACATCCATCTGACGTCGGCAGTGCCCGAAGGAGCAGCCGAACATTCTGCAGACCGGAAGCGCGCCAAAAACTCATCCCTCCCCACCACTCACGATTTCGTTCCAGTAGCCATCGAATCACTTGGCCGCGTCAATCGCACAGACCGCGAGTTGTTGATGGAGTTTGGGCGCCGCATGACCGCCGTCTCGGGCGACCCTCTGGAGACCGTGCTCAAGGTCCATCTTTTATCCATATGCACTCAGAAAGTCAACGCCATCAGTGGCACGTTTGCCTGATCCTTTGGATTTTGACCCTCTGCCTACCGATTCTGTTTTGATTAGGTGCCTGTTAATAAGTTGCTTACAGCGACGACTTCCCTTTTTTGGGAAAGGAGGCAGTAGAAATTTATAGATTACGAATACGATTACGATTACAACCCACCGGGGACGAGGACCACTAACTCCAGTTTGATGTCACACCCTAGGATAGTTTCTAAAAACCTGAGGGATTATTCCTACCTCGGGCGAAAATAATAATAAGTCTTCGCGCAAGGTTGTCTAAATCACGCATCTGCACTTCGAGGAATTGATGATTGCCTCCGTAACGAAGCGTCTACAATAACGCGTGAGTCTTCCTTTAGAAATGCTTTTCTTTTTCAGCTGCTCCCTGCTCTGCTACTCCCTGCCAAAATAGCGGTACATGCTCAGAAACTGAGAATGGCTACAGATGCATTTGTCTACCGACCTACACTGGACGAAACTGTGAAACGAGAAGTAAGTTTTAAATTATGTTTTAATTAATTAATAAATAATAATTATAATAATAAAACTAATAATAATAATAATATAAAATAATAATACATAATAATAACAACAACAATATAATAGTAATAATAATAATAAAATTATAGAGTGCTGTACTTGAGTTAAAAAAAGCAATGACGGTCATGTGATACTTTAAAAATATACAGTCCTGAGCTGTGTTGTAAACGTCTTTAGAGATGGCGCATTCTTCATTATGGTCAGGAATACTGTTCCACGCAGTGCATCCAGCGACTGAGAAGAAACAGTCGCCAAATCTTGTCGATAAACTAGTTTAAAAGTCGCTCTTTAATAGATGTTGCCAGACGCAGCGGATCTACTCTGCTGTTTGCACATGTCAGGTGCCAATGAACATACCCCGATTAGTTACTTACTTAGGCTACTTAGTGGAGTCTCACTTTACCTTGACGACTATAAAAGTCTCAGGCATATCATGCATATATATTGTCGTCACACCTTACATGCATATTATTCTTTCCACATAACCTCTGCCCACATGGAGCCATATAGGACCCATATGGGCCACGTATTGAGCAGATATTGGTCGCATGTAATGCCCGTGGAAATGGTGGCAGGGCTGCCCTGCGCACACTTGGAAATAAGCCCGACCCAATTTCCACATTCTCGACTTCGCTTATTTTCTCGACTTAACTGTTTTTGTGGTTGAAGAAAATAATACTCTGAAACCAAATCGAGCATGAATTGAATCGCTCTAGACGATTCATCCTTGTTCCAAATGTAAAGTTCAAGTTCAGGTTTTATTGATGATCAGCAAAAGCAAAAGTTTATATAACAAATTTGTTACGGTTAGTCACGAGTGTCAGCATTTTAACCCAAACGGAACAGTACTGTTCCGCTGGCAGGGTTGCACTTTATTCCATATGTAGCAACAGTGACCATCCATGGAAACATGATTCGAAGTCAACAAAGAAATACGAGGTTAATAAAGAAATGCAGAAACGTGCAAGGTGGAGCTTGTTTAATGATTATTAATGTTCATTACTGATGCTTGTTCAACTGCATTCAGTTTAATGAGTCCAGAGTACTGTTTATTTTATCAGTTGAAATACCGATTTTTGTATTAAACCTAACATTTCTGATCGTGACCTAAATCGCTCGAAAAGATCATGTCATTTAATATGAAGCCTATATGTTGATAGAGCTTTAGATGTATATTAGATGTACATATTATATTATAGTATGGAATGGCCTCCCTCTTGAGCCGCGCCTGTTCCCTAGGTCACTCTTTGACACATTCTATAAGCGCTTAAAAACTGTTCTTTTTGACCGAGATGGAGTCGGGAGCACCTCTGAGTAGTTTCCTTGAAGAGGTGCTATATAAATACTTGAATGAATGAATGAAAGAATGAATGAATGAATACATTTAAAGCTCTATCAACATATGAATTGTTATGAAACTAAAGGATTAACTTGTTTATTTTATTAGTCCGACGCGGAAGTGACGATGAGAAAGATGAGAAAGATGAAAAATCTTAGATGATTAAAACTCCCGGTTAACCCGGTCTATCGTCTAAACAAGCTCGTTTGAGGAGAATCGCCTACACGAATATTCATGAATGCATCAATGTGGTTCAGGAATATTGTTTTCAATGTCAAGGTTTCAATTGTTTTTAACTATATGGTTCTTTTACTATGGGTTCAGGTCACTACAAAAAACTCGTTATAGTCTACGTCTAAATAAGTTTTCAGATAACTTCAATTAACTTGGCACATTGCAATTCACTGAACGAATACATGCTAGTGACATTAAGGAAAGTCTTACCTGACATAAAAGAAGTTTGATGAAAACGATCACGAACGAAAAATTAAGGTTTCGAAATCTCGCTATAATAATAATAATAATAATAATAATAATAATAATAATAATAATAATAATAATAATAATAATAATAATAATAGCAAAACTACATAATTATAAGTAAAACCAAGACGAAACTCGTGCTTTGTCATTACGTTTACTTAGGTATTCAGCATTTCGTCATATTTGCGGCGTGGTGGTCTATTGCTTTATATCGATGTCTGAGGCTATGGTATTATGAGTTGGATAAATGCATGCGTTCGTTAAATGAATTAGAGTTTAAACCAATGGAAGAACTTATGACTTGTTGTTTTGGGGAGTATTTCTTTAGTTTAATGTTAAACGAAGCGCAAAAATATATTTTTGGTGTGCTCACGAAATAAAGTATTCGTGTACGCCACTCGAAAAGACTTCATGTTTCACAGATGTGCGCGCATTGCCAACAACTGAGGCTACTGCAACAAGTGATTACGTTTGCACATCATGGGCCTACCTGTAGTCTGAAGGTAGCTTGACCTTCAACCCCATCCAACAACGCTGTGCGTATTGTCCATAAACTCTTCTGCTAAGCCCTCTGCAACCTAATCCAATCCGAACTGGGTACTTCTGTAGCGCCGTTGTAGTGGGGCTGGGCGATAGATAAATGGTAACATCACTGGCGTTAAGAACAGAACATCAAGTAGGAAGCGGGATCGATTCCCACAAGCCCTTAAGCCTTCCATTTGCCAGATGGCGTTGGTAAAATGATTAGTGGGACAGATGGGCGCCTTGCATGGCTGCCATACAGTTACATTCGATTCCTGTTAACCTTGTAATCATCTCTTACTACTGTGTCATGTAAATCCTGTGAGTTTAAATTTAACAAAGATTATTATTATTATTATTATTATTATTATTATTTATTATTATTATTATTATTATGGCATTTAAAAACAAGCCACAATCAGGTCATTATTCAGAATTATCAGTCCACCAGGACAGAGTATGCCCCTAAATAGTAAACCACAAGGTCTGCAGAGAATAAATTTAAATTTAGGGCTTACTCATATATATAAAAATTACTATTAACAGTTTGGTTGGGAGTGACGGTAATGTAATGCTGCCATTTCTAATGAGGTATTGTTCTCACACGTTTAACTTGATATGGCACTGAATGATGCAAAATACAGGAAACTCTATCTAAGCTCAATGACTAAAGCTCCGGCCTTGTGGAACACTATTGCAAGCAGCGCTAGGATGTGAAAGTCAGATGGTCCATGCTTCTGCAGAGAGCAATAGAAACCACAAGCGAAGAAGCGAGGGTATATGGCGGATATGCAGATTGAAAGAGATGAGTTGCAAGTTTAGACCTGAATTTAAGCCCAAGAACGCTGCCTGTATTTCCTAAAGTTCCGTGCATTTAAAGTGATACCTTAAACTGCAGCTTTACTGCCTGTGCTCTGAATAAAAATACCTCTACCTCGGAGAGAATGACCCCGCCGCAACGGAAATTAGGAGGGACATGTAGGCTAGATCTGTCATTTTTATTCTCTCATAAAACCAAACAAACTCATAAACACACAATTAAATTAGCTGTTTCCTCTCAGCTAACAGGACCCATAAGCTGCCACTTAAGCCTAGTATTGGACTGTAGTCCTATTTCCATGCTTTATTATTCTATATGATCGCAACTGCATTTGCATATTATTTGAGGAGAAAACTCAGATCTAGGCCCTAATATATATGACGCAAGCATGGGCGACCTCTACCATAATCCTGAACTGAGACAAGTCCTCGTGTCTCATAGGCAGTACGTCCCTAAATCCCGTATGTCCTTAGGCTACGTGCTTATGTTTACGGCAATCACCGCATATCGGCAACAATTTGTGGCCAGATACTGATGGCCGCTCTAAGCATAATAATCCACTCAATGGTCATAAATAAAGACCACTGACCCACAGAGAGGGAGCTCTCCGCAACCAACGTTTGTTCGTGGCTCGAACTCTTGCTCTTTCTTTAATTAACTCCTTAACGACGACGAGCTCCATTGGTCTTCCAGTCACTTTAAGTGCAATCTCGTCGTCAAGTGTTAGGAAACGTCTAATAACTCGCTATTTCTCATTGACATTAACAAAATTGGATATCTAACAGCTCGTCACCTGGCGACTTACTAAACACACCTCAGATTCGCAATTCTGTGTTATCTAAAGCGCGTTAATTTTTCATAATAATGATATGACGAATGTCATGAAACTCGATGTGCTCGTTCTGATTCCCTTGCGTATGGCACGCGGCCTCATCTTTGATACCACAGACGCAATCGCTTCATCTAACTTATAAGCAGCAGCTATTTCAGTCGAGGGGCTGCTAAACTGGAGGCATCGAGAAATATTCCAAGTACAGTGAACTTCTCTCAACATGCCACTTTGTACCCCTTGCATTCGAGATCCTGATCGCATCAATATCAATGGACTGGATTTCATAAAAAAATCTGGGGCGCTGCCTTACTTAGATTTCTGGAGACGCTAAAGAACTGTACTACCTTCTCCAAAGTCCTGCAATTAGGCCTACCATCAGTGATGGCACTGATGGGCACTAACCATTTTTGTAATTAAACTATAACTATTCTTCAACTAAAATAAAAAAGTGTTACTAAAAGTTGGACACTGATTTTGTAAATAAGTTAACTAATTTCTGCTCTAAATACTTAGCGAAGTAATTGTAGATAGTTATATTTTGACGTTCCATATGTTTACACGTTAAGACCTCTGACATATTCTGACTATACCGCCATCTTGGATAGTAAACTCTCCTCAATTAGGCATGAATTAAGACTCAATTCCATGGTATAATCAACACTTTATTTCGAATTGCAGCGTAATTATGAGCTAACATCTTCTATTGGCCTCACCAATTCTCACTCCCACCTAAGGACACCATAAACTTTATTCCTAGGCTGCTTTACAAGGACATCTATTAAACCTAAGAGGCTAAGACCCTTTAGCATAAAATAATAGCCAATAATATCCTGGACCAAACTTTAAACAGAATTGCCAACGCCTACACATTTTTATTTTATTTTATTTTTCTTGTAATCGCATTGCGTTCTGACAATGTGTTATGAATAAACGAAGATTCTATTCTATTCTATACATATGTGGCGAAAATCTCCTTCGGGGGAAGCGGTCAACTGTCGGACTATCTTTCTTCTCCCGGTTTGCCGGAGCGGATTCCTCTCTTTCTTCATTAGTTACCAGGATAGCGTGTCTGGAATCCTCCCTTTCTTCAATGTTCTGCCAAGCTCGGCCTCTCCGGTCGGGCAGAAGAAGCAACTCAACTGAACTAACTGACTTACAACTGAGCCGACTGATTTACAACTACTGAGTAACTGAGCGAACTGAGCTTAACAACGACTGAGGTACGAGTGTCTTTAGCAGCGCCATTCATACTGTACTGCTGACATAGCAAGACAGACAGGTTCCGGGAACCCTAGGTAGGTCCTGGGGGACCCTAGGCAGGTCCTGGGGGACCCTAGGCAGGTCTCGGGAAACCCTAGGCAGGTCCCGGAGGAACCCTAGGCAGGTCCCCCCTCCAGGCGGTCCCGGGGACCCAGTGAGGTCCCCCTTCCAGGCGGGTCCCGGGGGACCCAGGCAGGTTCACCCTTCAGGCGGGTCCCGGGGGACCCAGGTAGGTCCTCCATCCAGGCAGGTCCCGGGGATCCCAGGCAGGTTCCCCTCTAGGCGTATAGTACTATTTCACCATATTGCCAATGCGATTGTTCGATTCCTTGACCTTGAAAGTATTACAATCGACACTTCATTTGTCATTGTAGCTTATCTATGAGCTTAGAAATACACATTTTTGTGTTTCGGCGGCCATATTGACCGCCATCTTGGATAGTACTATTCCCACACTATTCCCAATGCGATAGTTCGATTCCTTGACCTTGGGAGTATTATAATCGACGCCTCATTTGTCATTGTAGCTTACCTGTGAGCTGAGATATTACAAATTTCTTTGAGTAGAAAACTATCCCACTCCGTCCTCCGTTTCTCGAGACGGAGCTTCGGCCTACGAAGGTTAAGTAACAGCCTTATGGATTCTCTGGGAGGAGCCAATTTCCTATGAGAACTGAATAGTATAAAGGAGGTTTTATCGCAATTTAGTGACAGCATATTGGCGCAGAACCAATCGAATACTAGTGTCAGTTCAGAGTTGATTATCTGCTTTAAGGTGTCATGGGAGCTGTGGGAGCAGAAAATATTTGTGTCGTCTGCAAATAAAATAAAGGAGAGAATGTCAGATACATTGGGTAGGTCGTAAATAAATATGAGGAATAGTAGGGAACCTAAGTTCGATCCCTGTGGTACTCCGTGCTTAACAGTTCTTAGTTCTGATACGGCACCATTACAAGTAACTATTGTTGTTTTAGTTTTGCCTTGAGTTTTAGTTTTAGTTATTATTAGTTACACATGCTAGGTGTTTTAGTTATTATTAGTTTTAGTCATTTCGCCAAGTTTTAGTTTTAGTTATTATTAGTTTCACATGCTAGGGGTTTTAGTTATTATTAGTTTTAGTTATTTCGCAGAGTCTGGCAATATTTTTCCCGCATACAGCTTTTGCCAATCTGTTTCTAATCGATACTTAAAATAGTCCCATCTTCCACTAGTTTTAGGTCTAACCACCTAAATTTAGTTCGGACATCTGATAAAATTCCAAAGATAGGAAGATTACCGAACGAAGTGCTGATTATAAAACGCGTATATCCAAAAACATTGAATTTCCTAAGACGTTAGGTTTTCGTTATGTGTTTTCGTTTTGGTTTTCGTTATGTGTTTTCGTTATTATTAGTTTCGACTGGTTTAGTTTTAGGTTTTTATTTCGTTATCGTTTTCCCTCTAGTTTTCGTTTTAGTTTTAGTTTTACTAAAAACCTTTTGTTTTCGTTAACGAAGGTTTTCGTTTTAGTTTTCGTTAACGAAAACAACACTACAAGTACATATTGGAGTCGATTCTCAAAGTAGCTAATAAATCAACCTAATTAGTAATTGGACTCCTCTGATTCCATATGTGGATAATTTATGGAGAAGAATATCGTGATTTACAGTATCAAATGCTTTAGCCAAATCCAGAAATATGCCTATAGAGTATTCATTTTGATATTTTATCGTGCATGGTAAGTAAGGGCATCAGAGGGGAGTGTCCCTCCCGGAAGCAATGTTGTGAAGAAAAGATTATGTTAGACCTTTCGATAAATGTGCTTAGCCTGCTGCACATAACTTTTTCGAAAAAAATTGAAAAAAGTGGAGCAATGTATCCAGATGCACGACTTGCCATTGTCACCAGTGTTTAGAAAGTAACGCCAAAGCAACGAAGAACCATGTGGTAAATACAAAGTCTACATTTTCAGTAAACTAAAAAGTTTTTCTTGTACAAAACTGGCTGATATATTTATCTGAGAATTTTGCATCTTTAAGAAGCCCTCCTTGCCAAACTGATATAATATTATTAGTATTGTAATAATAAACAATTAACTATAGTTCTTTTGTAATCGTATATGTCCCATCATCTGATCCTGTTGTCGTTGAATTGTGGGACTGAGTGTTGCACAGTCTACCTCTTAACCACGGCCATGATTGTAAATGCACATTTATTTACATGTAGTGCCGACTTCTTAAACTTCTCAACGATATCTTAGACCTGACAGCAGAATACCATATTTGCTGTTTTGCCGTTATCTTTTCCGCCGCATTCACTTATTAACGTTGAGAAACAATATTTGTTTCCGGCGAAAGAACCTATTCTGGGAGTTGTGAAGCATAGTTTGCGTAGAGGCCCTGTCCAGGAAAGGTAATACCTTCCAACTACTATCACAGGGGCAAGAATGGGTGCCAAACTCCGTCTATAACGTAGAATTTTGCGTTAGCATCTGTTTTCAGAAGTAGGCCTAATTAAAATGGAGTGACGTTCCATGTTCTCTCAACATTTGTTCTTTGTGTGAATGTAAAGCATGGTTGAACGATTCATTCAATGTTGTCAACTCCTAATTAATTGGCGCGGACTATATTAAGTGAACACGATTTCAATATATCGCTGGTAACCTTTGCATCATAGACCTTACATATGTCTACCCACCAACTTATCTATCTCAACCGACCACTGTAACAGTTGTCCCATGCATCCATCCATCCATCCAAGGATGAAATAAAGGGTGCGAAACCAGCCATCAACATTTACGCTTTAAGGTTGGAGCTAGCGGGTTTGGAACTATTATAGGCAACCATAGATTTTCTAAAGTAGGCCTATCTTTCCGACATTTTATCGAATCTGAGCACTTTTTTTGCAAAGTTACTCTATTTTAAAACGTTCTATCGATAATTATTTTTAATTGCACTTATAGCGAGAAGTTTTAATTACACGACTGGAGGATGGAACTGAGCTTAACCAATACCTTGGGTCTGAATTTTGTATCAAGACTTGGGCAATTTTCAGTTGACTTTCATTTAGTCATAAAACCTGCCATGTACTCTTCTTGGAGTGCAGACTGTTATAGTATTGTTAGGCCTGACTACAAGCTGACACATTATTCAGCTTCGAATGATAAGCGACATAGACCACGCGTTCACATAATATGGCAAGTTTTAGTTTTAGTTAAAAGATAATAATTATAAGCAGCCGTTGCAACAATATTTTATTTTCAAAGAAACTTCACTGAAAGTTTAAGATAAGCATAAACTTAATTAGTAAATAAGTTCAAAGATTTTTCGTCGATAGTTTGCAATATTAGACTTCAGTGTCACTTCTCCCAAATCGGCCAACGATCGCCAAAAACCCAAACCAGTTTCTGTATGTATGTATGTAGAACTGGCGCAGGGTCCCTACGCGGCGGCTTGAGGTGGATTCGAACCCGCAACCCTCCGGCTGCAAGGCACCGAACATACCCATACACCACCGCGCCCCGCAGTTTAATGACGAGAAGGCCTGTACTCGCACACTGGACACATCCTCACGTAGCAGGGTAAATCGTTCCAAACGTAGTCGCTTTTTTCGACAATATTCATACAGGATTCTTGAGAGGCGCCGCAGCTTGGTTCACCTGTCATCCAGTTGGTGAACTTGTATGCGAGCATTGTGTCACTTGCCATTTTCCATACGAATTGACTTTCACAGTCGTTTTCGAACACACGTTGACCGCTTGTCCAAAAGAGATTTCCAGGATCTGACCAATAAGTTGGTTTGCAAGCATTGTCACCTGCATGACCTTTACAAACAAGTATTTGCATTTACTGGTCTACTGCAATTAGTTCTAAACTCTTCTTTAACACTTTAACGACGAGCTGCATTATTGGTGACACAGTCGCTTTTAGTACACATGCACTAAGTAAATAAGCATATTCTTTATTGAACCAGCTGTCAAGCAGCACTCTGGTGAACAGGTAGAATAGGTTAAATAAGCACACACAATTCTCATCTAGGTTATACAAACAAACGTGGAGTAAGTCAATATAATTATGTACATCACTCTGGTGATAAAGGTTTTATGCTGTTGTCACCTTGCGGTAGAGCCCTGTCATGATATTATCTTGGCCATAAGCTATAAACCCTCGACTTGATGGGTGGAGACAACCATGTGGAGAACATGTCCTGGGTTGCTAGGGAGTGCAGCAAACAAGGTAGCATCGGCGATAAAGGTAGCATCTCGTCGTTAAAGTGTTAAAGAAATACATTGGTATCGTTATAATACATTTGTATTGCCATTCATGTAGTATACAAGTATAAAGGAACGAACAGGAAATCCCTAAATATCAGTCATCCTGAACACACTGATAACTATGTTCGCTTATAAGAACCTAAAACCTATAGACGGAAGCAACATTCTTTCAGCCTATGCAATAATAAGCATTCTTCGTTTAAATCAGAGATATACGTACAATCGTAGGCCTACATCCATATAATACTGACGCGCTTCAACTATAATTGTCATTCCATTCCTACAACCCTGCCCGACTACTGGCCGATCTGCTGAATTTCATAAATTGGAGATTATATGAAGGGCAGGCTGAATAGCGATGAGCAAATAAAGTTTCACATTTATCCTATGAGGCGGGTGTCGTTGGTCTAATCTTTGTTCCTGGTCTCGAGTCAATCGATCGGCGATCCTAGAGCTCTACTGCTCATGAAGATAATTATGCAGATACCCATTCTCCTTACATCAGAATGAGACCGCTTTTGCCTTCTTACAACTTGGACCTTACTCTTGGAACATTTCCGCTATGTACACACGAGTGTTGTGCATTGCTTTATTTAGCCAACGTGTTCAAACTGTCTTTTAAAGCGCACTTTTTACAGCAGTGAGATATGCGTGCAGCGTCTTTGTAATTTATTTTTAAGACGCTAGATTTAACGTCTTCTTAGATACATGCAATGCATACCTGCATTCATACAAACGTACACACATGCATACAAACACACATACATTCAGTCATGTATGCATATAAATATACATGCACATACATAAATGCATGCATACATACCTACACTCTTACATAATACGTTTAATAAAGAAAATGCCTGAAAATTGAGCAATCGGGTTAAAACATGTACAATGTACATACTAGAAATATGTGATTGAAGAAAACCCTTCAGTGCGACGTTTTCTGCTTCAGTTTCAATGGCTACCAAGTGGGATCCAGGAATTAACAGCCGACAACTTTCAGTAGCCTCGGGCCAATCTTGAAATTCACGGATGACTTTGTAGCAACGTCCACTCTCAGGTACATGAGTGAAACCAAGAGGGCACATATCTGAAAACATACAGTGGCCAAAGAAATAACTGTACATTTGGATTGGAAAATTAGGCAATAGCTATGAGATTGCTAGCAACATTAAATATTATCGAGTAATTTTCACTTTTAACAATGTGCGGAAGACGAAATCCAACCATTGTGCAGTTAGAATCTTCGAAGTCTGGGAGGGTGATAGGTGTGAACGATGAATCACCAACTGCAAACAACTATAATTTTATAAGTATACCGTTGTAGGAGGCAGGGTGGACTCTAGGCACATTTTTGTACTCTAAAGTGCATGATACCTGTATGCACTGTGGACGCCAGAGTACATCATCCTCAACCACGAGATTATGAGGCAGGATTGTCTGTAGCAGAATTTCATACTCCAGAGTGCATGCTACCGCCAGTTAGCGTGTACTGTAGAGTGCATTGTGCCTAGCGATACTGTATTCTACAGTACGGTGTGCCTAGGTATGATGTACTTTACAGTAGAATTAGATGAGTAATTTTCTTTACCTTCGATGAATTAAATTATGAAATTTTCATACAGTTTTTATTTGCTGCTTTTTATATTTACTTTTTTAACAAATATAGCTGCTGTTAATTTCGCAACCATTGTAAAGTCCTTGATTTTTAAAAACGTAATTTCTGTGGCTTAACTGGAGTGCGCAATGCCCGAGGTAGAGTGGAATCTACTGTACAAATTGCCTGCATACAGTCGTTATGCTTGGATGTAGCCTAGGCATTTCGTACTCTAGAGTGCAGGCCAGTTAGTACTTTAGAGTACATGGTGCCTAGGTATGATGAGTTCTACAGTACGTTGTGCCTAGAGTACACCTTATCATCCACACCGGCTTATACTGTTCAATAATATTTCCATTCAGGAACAGTGATTCTGAGTTTCAGATGCAATGAAAATTAATTTTCAGAAAATATCCCTGCGTCGAAGAGAAATGAGAAATTGTGAAAAAGCAAAACATAAATTGCTAGTCATTTATGACATAACATAAGTGAAGACTTATAAAGTGCAACTTTAGGAAGAAACTCACCAGCAGCATTCCCGACCAAACATGGAAACCCACCATCAAATGAATGAATGAATGAATGAATCAAACAAGACAGACTTTAAGCATTTGCAGAACAAGGAAGGCGACAGAGTGACTAGACCATTTATGTTTTTAAAAGATATACAATTCCAATTTATAGGGCAGGCAATTGCAAAGCGTTAGCCCGTAATCTTTTATATAATTCTGAGAGTTTGTCCTTCCATATGTTTGTTTGTCCTGCCCCAAAAGGCTCCGAAATGGAACGCTTCAGCGATTTGAAATTCTTTGCAAAACATTCATAAGGCGATTTGTAGGTAAACGCGACTATCTTCAGCTTGCAATTTACTTTAAATGCTGATATATGGACATTTTAAATTTCGAACTGGACTACCGTTGCAACTTACGCCGCCATTTCTGATATCTCATAACGTCATACGACACGCGGCCTCCTACAAATTGCAATGCAGCATTCGCAAGGCATTTCGGGATTTATCCGGCAAGCCAAAGACGTTATCTGGCTACATTGGTAAGAAATGCGTATGTTGCGTATCTACAAGAGGCATGGCCCGATGCCGGCTTATTTCAAAAATTTGAATCTTCGGATGCCACGGTCCTTGCACGGGGATACTAAATAGCGTCCATTGAAACGGGCGAGCGGTGGTGAAGGGTTGATCATCCGATCAATTCACCCGAAAATGAGCAGGGTACAGGCTATAATTAGTCGGTCGCTATAGACATAAAGCGACGGTTTACATTGTATTCGGGAACGATAATATAGGATAGCGAAAATTCAAATACACGGGCGTACTAAGCAAATCAAGCGGGAACGATGTATAAAGGTAGAGATAACCCGTGCGTAGCTGGGTAGCCACGTCTAGTCGAGAATAATACAAACATCTCATATAACAGATGTGGAGAATGTTGCAGATGGACCAGAATAGAGAAACAACCGATGATGCGAGAGAACGAGGACTATAGGCGACGCGGATTTCCACTCTCTCACGCGATCAGAGATTCCCAGGAGCGCATCTCCCTCGATCGAAATTCACCATGCATCCTTCGTAGTTTGTGAATCTAGTTAACGTGGTCTTCAGCATTTCGTATCCGCCAGAAACGTCGCTGAAGTTATCTGATCTTTCGGCGAAGGGTTCAGCATTCGCCATCGAGCCAGAGGGCAAGTGACCTCCGACGAACCGTCACAGGCCGTAGAGGGTGCAGGTCACGCGTCGTCCTCTCATATGTCACAAAGTTCCTCTTTAGAGCAGTTTGCCAAACCTAACAGGCTTCCACACAGGGGACCATTATGTATGTCACCTCAGAAGGCAGCCCGATTCACGATCGTGTATAATCAGTACTTTGGTGCGTATAAGAATTAAGTCAGTGGCTCACAAATCGTGTATGCACGCAAAACTGATCGATGGCTACATGTTGAACTGGTCGTCAAAATGATGGCGACTGAGTAATTCATACAGTTAAATTGTCTATCAAGACCTGGAGAGAGATTATTGAGTTCAAAGTGGTGATCAGCATCTGCTGCCATCCGACCGAGAATTCGTGCTTATAGAATTATACTGTGCTATGTCCACATTTTGCGGGGGAAAAAACGATTTTTGTTATTTGCTGACGAAAAATGTCACAGCTTTATTGCTGGCAATTCAATTGAAATTTGGACAGCACTATTTGCCTCCAATATGATTGTAGTGTATTTCGATTTTAATTTCAACAGAGTATGTGCAATGTTGAGATAATTATGGCATGGTTGACTATATTTTGAACATAGAGCTGTATAGTATCCAATCAACAAGTGAACAACGTCCAACAAAGCAATATAATTTGCGAGCACTTAACACAAAATTATACAGCTCTATATGAAGCGATGGCACTGATGAATGAAGAATCATGCAACTATAAACAATATTTTCAAATATAGCTTGCAGCATGTTCAGCGTGGAAAGAATGCAGTAACTGAAGCGCCCATTTTCATTGAATTTGAGCTGTACTAATTACAATGTATGAGAAATTTATCACCAAATACCTTATATCAGTTTTCATGCATAATTATACGCAATATTATGCGCAGGTCATAAGTCCAAACCAGCGCCTGAGAGCAACTTGGCAGGCTGCTAGCGATTTGTTTTCACCTGAGGTCAAAGTGTATCATTGGAAATTGGACCTTAACAGTAGAGGGAAACATGTCATGTGCTAGTGGAACCTAGGACAGGGGTAATTCCAGGCACTCCTACCTTAAGCTCTCAATGAACGAATCTTAAGGGCTGGGACACGAGCCAAGTACATCACAGGACTTCCAGTTTGCTTCCTTGGTTTAGGCCGGTACCAATTTATGCTGCTTCATGACAGTTTTCCAGAGAGTCACTTAGTCATTACTTCTGTCTCATCCGGCCTGTCACTGATCCTCATCAGTGAACTAAACTCACCCTCTGATCATTATCCTATTTTCACTCAACTCAACATTGAACCATCTCCTTGCCCCCCACCCAAACTATGCTCATTCCGCCGTATCGGCTCCATCGCCCCTGATGCATTCAAACTTGACCTTCAATCCTCTTCCCTTCTCCACAATCCTCCAACAGATCATAAAGATCTCTTGTCTGCATACAGTTCCACTCTATCAGAACTCCTCAACAAACACGCTCCAATCATCACTTAACCTGAAACTCATGCAAAAATTCATGGCTTAATTCCTTTCTTCGAGCTCTCAAATCATCGCGACGTTGCCTGGCTGGACGAGCATACAGACATAAAATCTTCACAAATAGATGCCACAGCCGACTTCTTTCAGCCAAAAAACGTTACCTATAATCTCTTGTTTACACAAATTCATCCAACCCTCGAAAACTTTTGAAAATTGTAAATAGTCTTCTTCACTGTTGCTCCTCTTACTCCACCCAATCTCTATCCTGTATGCATGTATTTGCTACTCTTTTACCTATTTCTTCACTGACAAAGTGTCCTCCCTTCGTCTCTCATTTTAGACTCTCTTATCAAGATCAACTTCTACGCAATCTGACTCTTCCCGCTCAATCGACCACAGTGACACAACTTTACCACATACTGCATCTTTCAACCTATTCGAACCTGCTACTGAAGCAGAAACCACTACCCTCATTCACGCCTCTCAAAACAAACAATGCGACCTCGACCCAATCCAAACTTCCTTACTTAAAGATTGTGTAACCCTTCTCGTTCCTACTGTAACCAAAATCATCAACCTCTCCCTATCGACTGGTACTTTTCCTTTACTTTTCAAAGACTCTGTTGTAAACCACTTCTAAAAAAAAACATCCCTTGACAAAGAACTCCTCTCCAACTACCGTCCAATAATTTCAAATCTTTCTTTCTTATCGAAACTCTCGGAACGGGTTGTCCTCTCTCGTCTCAACGGCTACCTACCTCAAACAATCTTCTAAACCCTAATCAATCTGCCTACACCTAGCATCACTCTACCGAAACTTTCCTTGCCTCGCTAAACAACAAACTTGTCATGGCGATAGGCTGTCAACAAGTCTCTTGTTTGTGCCTCTTAGACATCTCTGCCGCCTTCAACACAATCGACCATTCTATCCTCATCAAACGTCTTTCCTCTGTATTTGGAATCTCTGGCACTGCCCTATTGTAGATAAAATCATATATCTCATCACGCTCTTTCACTGTCAATTGCGCTGGTCACTCATCTAATCCGCACACCCTCACCTGCGGTGTTCCTCAAGGTTCTGTTCTCGGTCCTCTGCTGTTCATTCTTTACACCTCTCCACTCAGCAAACTCATTTCCTCATCCTCTACTGATCATCACCTCTATGCCGACGACACACAACTCTTCATTTCTTTCTCCCCTCACTCCCTCCCAGACGCACTAAATCATCTACGCAACACAATCACCCAGATTTCAGCCTGGATGACCGCTAATCTGCTATGCCTTAACCCTTCAAAAACAGAATTCCTCATTATCGGCCTCCGCGAGCAATTAAACAAACTAGCATATCCTCCCGACCTTTGTCCAACCGATCTCGCTTCTCCCACACCTTACTCTTCTCCTGTCCGCAATCTTGGAATCATCATCGATAAGAACCTCACCTTTTCCGACCACATCAGCCAGCTATCTCGCACCTCCTATATGCACATCCGTGACCTTCGACGATTGCGCCCAATACTTGATTACAAGACTGCATGCACAATAGCCACCTCAATTGTTTATTTAAAACTAGACTACTGTAATTCCATCTTTTACAACATCGACTCTTCTCAAATCAAACGCCTGCAAACAGTCCAGAACGCTCTCGCTCGCGCAGTCACTAAAACACCCAAAAACCACCACATAACCCCTGTTCTCAAATCACTTCATTGGCTTAAAGTCCATCAGCGCATTCATTACAAAATAGTATCTCTTACCTACAATGCCCTTCAAACGTCTAAACCCTCTTACATTCGCCAGCTATTCACCATCCTACCGCCTGGGTCTACTCGCTCATCATCATACCTGTCTCTATCCCGGCCTCCAGTCTCATCCTCTCTGAAATTCTGCAACCGCTCCTTAGTCTACGCTGCACCAGCTCTTTGGAACGGACTCCCAAAAGACCTCCGCCAGTTTGCTCATCCTCCTACCTCGCCTGTTAACTCAACCTCTCCTCCGCTTGCACTCTCCTCTTCTGCATTCCACTCACGACTGAAAACCGAACTCTTCAAGATATCCTATCCTGACCACCATCATCACCGATTACCACCGTAGCACCATGCTGTCTCCTCGGCTTGACCTCCCGGATTTTGACCTGGCACCGAAACGAACAGAGGAGTTTGGCTATTGCGGACTTGATTTGATATAGCGCCGGTGAATAAGCTGGTCTCCCTGACGTGGCTTTTGGGTTGCGCTGAGAAATTTTCGGAGATTGACATTACATTACATTACAAGACAAATAGGAACCTGTCATTGTATATAAGATCTGTGATGCAGCGTACTTTTCGACTGAAATACACGATCAACGCAGTGACTAATTATTAGGCTCCTATTTGTCTCCTATTTTATTATTTGACTGACTGATAAACTGATTTCCTAACTTCTCTATTTATCCCATATGCACGGCTCTACAGTAAACGAACTTGAGAGAATTTAAATGTCTGTTGTTTACATAGAAATGTGACATAATATATCTATATATACATATACATATATATACCTACCTCTTCCACAATTTTCGCCGTGATCGCATTCAACGCACTGATGGAGTTTGGACTCTGTGCACTGGCAACCGCCGCGCTCACAGCAGGCGCATTCCTCGCGGCTTTTATTGAAGTAGCAGCTGCATCCAGTCGGAGTCGTAGTCCATCGGTCATATGGCTGCGCTTAAACAGCAATAAAGTATCATTAGAACAACAGAATGTGCGACATGGAAGTTGCTGCTGCACTGTATAGAGCAAATACAAGCGTTAGAAAGACAGGACACATATTTTCCGACATGGCATCAACTGGACAACTGAATCACGAAGCAGAAGAGCTGACCATTAGTAGAAATGCAAACAGGAGGGCACGAATGAAACACCGAGAGCATTTCACTTATGAAATAAAAGTAATTACAGAGCATTTGATACATTAGGTATTCTGTTCTTACACATGGATGGTAATCCATGGAGGATTTAATTAATCCAGAATGTAAACACGTGGATTGTCTTCCAATACTGGTCTCTGGACAAAATGTGATCAAGCTGTTTTCCGTACCAAGACTTGATGATGGAACTGCAGCAACGATAACATGCAGTGGTTGATAACATGGATAACTGAGGTTTACGTTATCGTATCAGATGCGTATGCTTTGATACGGCAGCCTCAAATATTGGAAGAAATGGTGGTATGTGCGTATTGTTGGAAAGAGAAATAGGTCGAGAGCATTGTCACCTACATTTCCTTTACAAACTAGTATTTGCATTTACTGATCTACTGCAATTAGCTGAGGCGTTTGAGAGAGTCAAGTACAATGGCCTGTTTTGGGAACTAGGGGACTGATCCTAACTCACAGAAGTACAGGAAACCACTGTAGATTGACGAACTGAACCACGTTATCACGCATATAATCCAAGTAGGCAGTGGCAGAGAATCAGGTTTCAGCAGATGGACCAGAAATAGAGAAACAACCGATGATGCGAGAGAACGAGGACTATAGGCGACGCGGATTTCCACTCTCTCACGCGATCAGAGATTCTCAGTAGCGCATCTCCATCGATCTAAATTCACCATGCATCCTTCGTAGTTTGTGAATCTAGTTAACGAGGTCTTCAGCATTTCGTATCCGCCTGAAACGTCGCTGAAGTCATCTAACCTTTCGGCGAAGGGTTCAGCATTCGCCATCGAGCCAGAGGGCAAGTGACCTCCGACGAACCGTCACAGGCCGTAGAGGGTGCAGGTCACGCGTCGTCCTCTCATATGACACACAGTTCCTCTTTAGAGCAGTTTGCCGAACCTAACAGGCTTCCACTCAGTTTATGCCGATGGTTGCGGTGAAGATTTTTTTAGAATTGCATTATGACAAAGACAAATAGGAGCCTATACATTGTATATAGGATCTGTGATGCAGCGTACTTTTCGACTGAAATACACGATCAACGCAGTGACTAATTATTTGACTGACTGATAAACTGATTTCCACTTCTAACATACCATACAGCTATTTATCCCATATGCACGGCTCTACAGTAAACGAACTTGAGATAATTTAAATGTCTGTTGTTTACATAAAAATGTGACATAATTTATCTATATATATATACACATGTAAATATATACTTACATTTTCCACACAGTTCGCTGTCACCGCATACAACGCACTGATGGAGGTTGGACTCTGAGCACTGGCAACCGCCGTCATTACAGCAGGCGCATTCCTTGCTGTTTTTATTGAAGTAGCAGCTGCATCCAGTCGCAGTACGAGTCCATCGGTCATATGACTGCTCTAAAACAGCACGAAAGTATCATTAGAACAACAGAATGTGCGACATGGAAGTTGCTGCTGCACTGTATAGAGCAAATACAAGCGTTAGAAAGACAGGACACATATTTTCCGACATGGCATCAACTGGACAACTGAATCACGAAGCAGAAGAGCTGATCATTAGTAGAAATGCAAACAGGAGGGCACGAATGAAATACCGCAATCATTTCACTTCTGAAATAAAGTGGTTACAGAGCATTTGATTCAGTAGGTATTCAGTTCTTACACTGGGATGGTAAGACCATGAAGGATTTAACTAATCCGTCGTGTAAACGCGTGGATCGTCTTCCAATACTGCTCTCTGGACACGATGTGATCAAGCTGTTTTCCGTACCAAGACTTGATGATGGAACGGCAGCAACGATAACATGCAGTGGTTGATAAGATGGATAACTGGGGTTTGCGTAATCGTATCAGATGTCTATGGTTTGATACGGCAGCCTCAAATATTGGAAGAAATGGTGGCATGTGCGTATTGTTGGAAAGAGAAATAGGTCGAGAGCATTGTCACCTACATTTCCTTTACAAACTAGTATTTGCATTTACTGATCTACTGCAATTAGTTAAGGCGTTTGAGAGAGTCAAGTACAATGGCCTGTTTTGGGAACTAGGGGACTGATCCTAACTCACAGAAGTACAGGAAACCACTGTAGATTGACGAACTGAACCACGTTATCACGCATATAATCCAAGTAGGCAGTGGCAGAGAATGATGTTTCAGCAGATGGACCAGAAATAGAGAAACGACCGATGATGCGAGAGAACGAGGACTATAGGCGACGCGGATTCCCACTCTCTCACGCGATCAGAAAGTCACCATGCATCCATCGTAGTTTGTGAATCTAGTTAACGAGGTCTTCAGCATTTCGTATCCGCCAGAAACGTTGCTGAAGTTATCTGACCTTTCGGCGAAGGGTTCAGCATTCGCCATCGAGCCAGAGGGCAAGTGACCTCCGACGAACCGTCACAGGCCGTAGAGGGTGCAGGTCACGCGTCGTCCTCTCATATGACACACAGTTCCTCTTTAGAGCAGTTTGCCGAACCTAACAGGCTTCCACACAGTTTATGCCGATGGTTGCGGTGAAGAGTTTTTAGAATTGCATTATGACAAAGACAAATAGGAGCCTGTACATTGTACAATTATATGGACTATTATCCGAAAAGTGGCAAACTGGTGTCCGATGTGGTTTACTTGGAGTTTTTTCATAAATTGTACATATCTTTCATTTTATCTTTCAAAGAGTGAACAGATCAACATTTTCATTACTATTTTAGTTGTTAGATGTTTGAAAATTTAAAACAATTTGCAAAAAGTACACGAAAAGTCATTACCACCCTCTGTCCTCCACCATGAACAATGCCTGAAATTCCGCTTCTACGTAAATGTAGGCTACTATAATAATCTGTAACAAAGTTTTATAATGTTGCTTCATTAATACCTAGAGTTTGAAAAAATAACACATTTAGACTCATTTGAGTAGTATTTTTTTTCTTCAAACCTAAATAATATGTCCATAGAAATACGTGTCATTGCCATCCCCATTTTTTGAAAGCCTTTAGTTATTACAATAGGCGCTAACTTACTGAAATAAAGAGAATAACAACAAGATCTGGTCAGCATCTGACAGAAAACACAACGTTTGTTTGAATATTTGAGAGTGTCTTCACTTTATTAAGGTTTATTTGTTGCAAATTTGAAAAAAGTAAATTTCTGCATCATTACCATCCATTTCTATATATGCTGGGTTAGATAGATTACAACATTGAGAACTGATTTTCTTCACGGCTTTTGTGGAAAAGATTGAAATTACTTATATCATAGAGTAATTCACATGAAATGTTTCATGTGCGGTTATTAATGACAGCATTATGTCATTACCATCCCCTGGTTGTTTTCATCATTAGGCCTACCATCCCTTTTTTCCGAATTCTGCGATTTTCTCATTACCGTCCCCATCTTGATAGGGATGATAATGACGCATTTGGTAGTGAATTCAAGTGAGTTCTGAAGGATCATTATCATCCCTGTGTGAATTGCTTCATATAAAAATAAATTTTTAAAAATTGGAAGCAATTAGAATTTACTAGGAACTCTGAAAATGTTTGCCAAGTTGCACCTAATGCATATAATACGCAGTTGTAGTCAATGCTGCACAAATTTTGTTGTGTCACTGAAAATACTATGGTGGATTTTTAATAATTTCCATATATTGCTTAATTTCTCGACACCAGACTAATATATTTTGTGAAGGAAATGGCCTGCAGTATTCCAAATAATTGCGGGTATCATCTAGTTTATAATTGCAAAAATATAAGCACCAGATGTATATTCAGGTCTGTGTGTTCAAGTAAAAAGGGGGATGGTAATGACAAATCAGAAGTTTTTCTGTATACAATCTTAAAAATAATTAACTTACGATTACAAATATAGTGGCTTTCTTTCAGATTAGTTAAATTTAATGCAGTAGCCAACTAAAAAAACATACTTCCAAGAAAGTTTGGCCTAAAAAAGTTTTTTTTTATCTTCTAAATTCGCCACTTTTCGGATAATGGCCCATATAGGATCTGTGATGCAGCGTACTTTTCGACTGAAATACACGACCAACGCAGTGACTAATTATTTGACTGACTGATAAACTGATTTCCACTTCTAACATACCATACAGCTATTTATACCATATGCACGGCTCTACAGTAAACGAACTTGAGAGAATTTAAATGTCTGTTGTTTACATAAAAATGTGACATAATATATATATATATACATATTCATATATATATATATTTACCTTTTCCACACATTTCGTCGCGATTGCATTCAACGCACTGATGGAGGTTGAACTCTGAGCACTGGCAACCGCCTTCATTACAGCAGGCGCATTCCTTGCTGGTTTTATCGAAGTAGCAGGTGCATCCAGTCGCAGTACGAGTCCATACGTCATATGACTGCTCTAAAACAGCACGAAGTATCACTAGAACAACAGACTGTGCAACATGGAAGTTGCTGCAGCACTGTATAGAGCACATACAAGCGTTAGAAAGGCAGGACACATATTTTCAGCCATAGCATCAACTGGACAACTGAATCACGAAGCAGAAGAGCTGATCATTAGTGTGAAGTCTGCATGTGTGAGTGCGTGTTGTGATTGGCGTATGCCTTTCAGAACAGTGCAAAGTAAGCTTCCGATTAGAACTATTTATATTGATAGAAACAGTCTACAAACCACTCTGTCCCTCTTCTTCTCCTCCAATTGAAACACCAACATTGCCACCGCCAACACCAGCCTTGATGTCAATCAATGAGCCTTGTACTGTTACAAGAAACATTTGAAAAATAAGGACAGTTAACGTTACTTGTAAAACTTTCACCAATATGCCAACGTTGTAGACCGTATACAATACTGTCTGTAAACCGAACTGTGTTCAGAAGTCAATGAGCATATATCTATAAGTAAGTAAGTGTATCCTTTATTATACCAATTGCTAACCGCATTTTGGTTCACAAAACAGTCACTTTTGTGGTTTAGGGAAGCCTAACATACAATGTACCATAAAAGTCGAAATATGCCAACTATCACTGGCGCTAAACTACATCGTAAATCATCCGCATATAGGGATAATTATATATTATATAGTATATTATAGCTGGTTTTATAGTGTCTGTTACAGTCCGAAGTGCTTGTATGCACGCAAAAATGATCGATGAATACAATGTCATGTCGAACTGGAATAGCTTAGCTTACTATGGGTCATTGATACTTAATGATCCTCTCAATAGTCATAAATGAAGATTAATGGTTGGATTATTATGTTCAGAGTGTAAAATCAGCATCTGATCGAGAATTAAATCGTTTAAGAGTATGACGACTGAGTACATAATAATATTTAAATTGGTTATCAAGTTCCTTGGAATTAATGCAACGATGCCAATGTACGTGGCACGCACGGGATATATGGATCAGGTAACCGGAACTGAAAATGCTGCGTATATCCTGACCTATCTCAGTTTCTACTGCATATACTGCCCTTACAAGTGAAGAGAGCTGAATATTCTGCGCCAATAGAGGTAGTCTCAACGAGCGTAACGTGAATAGTTTGGTATTTAACTTGGGCAGCTTCCCCTCTTGGAATGTGTTTTATCCAAATAGCCTATAGAGTTTCGGTCCTGTTATAATATAGGTAAAGTGTCGTGATTTCCCGCCGAAGCAATGTGACTTCCCGACTGGTGCCTGGCCCAATGTGGCCCATGTTACCGGTGTGGGGGATCCTTTTCGGTGGATCTGCTAAATGTAGGCCTATATTGCACGTCCGATATGGGACATGACCATACGCCCAGGGTGGAAGTGCTTAAGATAAAGTCCATGGCAGAATTGTGTCATTCGGAGTTCTTTGGATATGGACTTCGGTCTCGTTGTAGCCTAACTGCAGATATTTTGTTTAATGTTTTGGATACTTGCTCTACGAGTTTTTGCCTTGTTCTCTTAAAATTTCTGTATCATTCTCTGAAGTTAGAATTATGGCTTTTATTATTAAATTTGCTTTTATCTCTCAACAGCCTTCTCTTGGATTTCTTCAGCTAGTTCTTCTTAGTCTATGTTCAACTAGTAATACAGTCAATCGGAACCTATCTTCTGCGTTATAAAATGACAAATAGCAAATTTAAATTTGAGACCAAACGGCAAGTAACCGGCTAATTACGCATTCGGAAATATGTGGACTGGTTTTCATGGCAATAAAAGTAAGTAAGTAAGTAAGCAAGAATATCCTTTAATAAACCAATTGCTAACCGCATTTTGGTGTACACACATCATAGTAGTAGCAATATATCTAAATTAGCCATTCTATCTTATTCAAGTCCTACAAATCATCCTAGTGATGTAGGTTCTTCGCATAAGGCTATCAGCGGGAGGAATGACACGATCATGGGCCCTGGGGCGGAGAGAATAAACAGAAGTTTTAACAGGAGGAAGCAAGGCATGTAGCACATGACCTTTATCGGTCAGAACAGCAGAGAAAAGACGGGAATCCACCTTTATGCATAACTGCTCAAAAGCTACCCAGTGAAATCGACTGCAACGAGTTTTAGAGTCGACAAGAAACGGTCGAGGTGAAAGGAAGTTTCGAGACGCAAGAAACGTTGATAAATTACTATTAATGCTCAGATTTAGGCGTCGACAGTACTTTAGCTCGTATGGTTAAAGTGAAAGTTTGAGAACTTTCGAAAGTGAAACCGATGACTGACAGCTAGATTAAACGCATTATGTCGGTCATGTTTGATCGGTGAAATACATGCAGACATATACAGTAGGGTGGAGCGAAAAAAACGAAAATTCGAATTTCGAAAAGTAATAGCAACCAAATGTTGCCTAATGGTATGGGGTCAAAAAATGTCGAAAAAGTTTTTAAAAATATTAATGTCTTCCGCCCCCACCAGAGGGCCAAAGTTACGAAAAATAGCATTTTTTCGAGAAAATTGCAGGTTTTCTTGTAAAATATTTTAATTGAAAACTAATTAAGTGTCATTCAATATACCGTTGGATAGAGCTCTTAATACTGAATAAAACGATGTATTAATTTTCAGAATATGCCCATATTTGTAGAAGTTATTAACTTTTTACCATTTCCTCTGGTTCGCGACACGTCGATAAATCTGAAAACGGTTAAACACTAATAACTTTTTTATCCTTCGAGATATTTCAACCCATAGTATGTCATTCGATTAAGCTCTGAGCCATCTTTCTAAAGGTACATTGTGATGCGAGATTGTTTAACAGTACACTTTTGATAATTTTTTTACAGTTTTAGAACAGATTTTATGCAATTTTTCATTGATTCTGTTGTCATTTTATCTGAATGGCCACTTTGTCCAATGAATTGAGCGCTAAGAACATTTCCTTCTTGATCTTGAATAATTGCGAAATGTCGAAGCATAAAAGCTACAATGCCTACTCGTTCTAAGACATTGTTTTCGAAGTTCGGATACATATTGATTAAATGACATTCAGATTAAATGACAACAGAATCAATGAAAAATTGCAAAAAATCTATACTAAAACTGTAAAAAATTAAAACAAATGTGTACTTCTGGGAAGTGTGGTTACAGAGGATGCAAGGTGCCATGTGGAGGTGAAGAGAAGAATAGCTATGGGAAAAGATGCATTCTACAAAAGAGGGGAGCTCCTCAGAGGCGGTCTAAACAGGAAGCTGAAGAAGAGAATGGTAAAGACACTAGTGTGGAGTGTTGTCCTATACGGCTCTGAGACATGGACAATGAGGCAAGAAGACATAAAACGACTGGAGGCCTTTGAGATGTGGATATGGCGCAGAATGGAGAAAATCAGCTGGGTGGAGCGAAGAACGAATGAGGAAATCTTACAGCTGGTGGAAGAAAAAAGATCACTGATAGGCACTATACGGAAGCGGCAGAAGAAATGGATAGGACACATCTTAAGGAGCGACACCCTACTAAGAGACATCATTGAGGGAAGAATGGAGGGGAAAAAGATGAGAGGTAGGCCAAGAACAATGCTACTGGACTGGATGTTGGCAGAGGAAGGATACAGCGGACTGAAAAGAGAAGCAGAGAACAGAGAAAAATGGCGTCGTTGGACATATGAACCTGCCTGAGGGCAGAGAACGTGAAGAAGAAGAAGACTGTTAAACACGCTCGCATCACAATGTACCTTTAGAAAGATGGTTGACAGCTGAATCGAATGACATACTATGGGTTAAAATCCCTCGAAGGATAACAAAGTTATTAGTATTTAACCGTTTTCAGATTTATCGACATGTCGCGAACCAGAGGAAATGGTAAAAGTTAATAACTTCTACAAATATGGGCATATTCTGAAAATTAATACATCGTTTTATTCAGTATTAAGAGCTCTATCCAACGGTATATTGAATGACACTTAATTAGTTTTCAATTAAAATATTTTACAAGAAAACCTTCAATTTTTTTTCTCGAAAAAATGCTATCAATCAATGAAAAATTGCAAAAAATCTATACTAAAACTGTAAAACACATGTGCTATTTTTCGTAACTTTGGCCCTCTGGTGGGGGCGGAAGACATTAATATTTGAAAAACTTTTCGACATTTTTTGAGCCCATACCATTAGGTAACTTTTGGTTGCTATTACTTTTCGAAATTCGAATTTTCGTTTTTTTCACTCCACCCTAATATACAGGCAGACGTTCATCAGCATTGAATTTTAGTAAGCATGGTCTATAGTTTTAGATTTTATAACATGTTAATCCAGCGCAAGTACTGAAACTATTGGTGAGAGAAACAACCAATGAAAGAGAATGTAAGGTTAGTTCTGAGTATTATAATCAAGTCCACGAACATAAATAGATACTCGTAAGAGCATGATCAAAAAGTATAAACTGTGCAGAAGTCTTACCATAGGCACCTACGAGATACACGAGCACCAAGAATGTCTTCATCTGAAATATTATGACATTTCAAAATCAAGAAGAGTTGTTATCATGCGACGTATTCGCATATGTACAAAACAAGTTGAGAGCGGTTGAATAGCGATGAAATGTCGTTCACACGAAACACATTGAGTGTCATATCTTAGTCTAAGACTCTAAGATCTTTGCGTATCCTGTGTAGGTTACATCTCATAGTCGCAAAAGTAATCTCGCGATTTAAATCGGACTGCATCAGTTTACATCTCGGCCAAGATGTTTATCAAATGGACCGAAAGTATTCTGGATGTATTAAGAACAATCTGATTTAGAACTGTTTAGAAATCATTAGGCCTACTCAGTCTTAGTTTTGTAAAGGACGCCTGAAATATGCTAATTCATATAAGGGGCCGTCCATAAAGTACGTCACGCTATTTTTGACCATTTTACCCCCTCCCCTGTCACAAACTGTCACAAAACTCGGACCCCCCCCCTAAAGTACGTCACACTTTCAACATAGAAATAATAATACTTCCGAAAGCAAGGCTAATACATAAACAAGGCTTCGCAACAGCATTATTACTAGCGCTCCTAGCGAGAGGAATCGTGAAAAACACATTCAGGAGATATGCATTTCATGCTATTTTGACATAAAACTAATTAAAATGTTTCAGAAAATTTTTGAAAATTATTTTTAAAGCTATGAAATTCTACTAAACAAATAAAAAAATAAATTATAAATAAAAATAAAAAAATAAATGTGTGACGTCACACATGGCCTGACCCCCCTCCCCCTGTCACAAACTGTCACACTTTCTTAAACCCCCCCCTCCCCCTGGAGCGTGACGTACTTTATGGACGGCCCCTAACTGTCTATCTGGTAATTTTCAGCATAAATCATTAACCGTATTTTTTACTTTAGTCAATATTTGAAAAAAGAAGCGATAGTACTCATTGTTTTTTACTACTTTGTCATATACATTTTCATGGGTGGCCTGACAAAATGTCACGCGACAAAATGTCACCGACAAAATGGCCCGGACAAAATGTCATAACGACAAAATGTCACCTGACAAAATGTCACGGACAAAATGTCATAAGTATAAATCAGTAAATAAGATATAATTTTAATAATTGATAATTTTAGAATAAAAAAATGCTGTTCTTAGAAGAGCTCATGATCTCAAAGCCGGTGTAGGAGGCTGAATGCACTGCCCGGACAAAAAGACTCCGAGAGTGTTTTTATCCTAGTAGCCTATATAGTATATAATGACTCCAGAGTTAATCCATACTAGGACAAAAACACTCCACCCAGCGAATAAACACTCCGGGAGTGTTTTTGTTTAAGATCGGACCAAATGACTTGTGGAGTTGATTCTTCCAAGGCCAAATGGAATGGGGGAGTTGATTCTTCCTAAGACAAATTGACTGAGAAAGTCAATTCATCCTAGGATAAATTGACTTGGGGAGTTAATTCTTCCTAGGACAAATTGAATGGGGAGTTAATTCTTCCTAGGACATATTGACCTGGGGGAGTTAATTCTTCCTGGGACATATTGGCTGGGGGAGTTAATTCTTCCTAGGACATATTGACTGGGGAGTTAATTCTTCCTAGGACATATTGACTGGGGAGTTGATTCTTCCTGGGACCAACTGACTTGTAAAGGTGATTCTTCCTAGGACATGTTGACTGGGGGAGTTAATTCTTCCTAGGACAAATTGACTGGGGGAGTTAATTCTTCCTAGGATATTTTGACTGGGGGAGTTAATTCTTCCTAGAACGTACAACTGGGGGAATTGATTCTTCCTGGGACCAAATGACTTGTAAAGGTGATTCTTCCTAGGACAAATTGACTGGGGGAGTTAATTCTTTCTAGGATATTTTGACTGGGGGAGTTAATTCTTCCTAGAACGTACAACTGGGGGAATTGATTCTTCCTGGGACCAAATGACTTGTAAAGGTGATTCTTCCTAGGACAAATTGACTGGGGGAGTTAATTCTTTCTAGGATATTTTGACTGGGGGAGTTAATTCTTCCTAGAACGTACAACTGGGGGAATTGATTCTTCCTGGGACCAAATGACTTGTAAAGGTGATTCTTCCTAGGACAAATTGACTGGGGAGTTAATTCTTCCTAGGTCATATTGACTGGGGGAGTGAATTCTTCCTGAGACAAATTGACTGAGGGAGCTGATTCTTCTTGGGACCAAATGACTTATGCAGTTGATTCTTTCTTGGACCAAATGACTTGTGGAGTTGATTCTGATACGGTACCTTTGCTAATTATTTTAAATAATTTCTTTTAGAATTTTGAGGATTTTATTTTTTTTGGGTTTATTATTTAGCACACATAAGTGTGTGTGTATATATATAATGATTAGCAATGAAAAACAATTAATTTGACTTGTGTCATGGGGCCCGTACAATTTACTCTGCACAGGGCCCGCAATATACTAGGGCCGGTGTCACGAAATAGAGTATCCCCCTATAATACATGAGTATCCCCCTTAGCGAAATGGAGTTTTAGGTTTAGTTTGCATTTTTGGCGGTTTCGAGGTGTATTTAGTCGTACTGTTTGGATTTATTGTAAACATAAAACATTTTAAGTTGCGTATCTTTAGTTTGTACGTCGACCTGAAATTAATTTAATTCGTTTTAGGTGATTTTGACTGGATTTTCGTCTTGCTATCGCGATGCGTATGACGATGAGGATAGAATGGTTCATTCCCGCGGATACTCTAAACCGGTTTATTCCATCCTGGGGATATGCTCTAGGGGGGGATAAAATATCTCGGGACACCGGCACTGCAAGGAGATCGATCGATCGATCGCTCACCTCAACTGAGAAGCTCTGTGAAACGTGTCATTATATTGCTTAGTTATTCTAGACAGTCTATATCTAATTTTTCAAAATCGCAAAGCCTTTGACTTATATATATATATATATATATATATATATATATATATATATATATATATATATATATATATATATATATATATATATATATGGAAAGAAACTGTCAGAACGTTGTAATTTAAATAGGACAGCAGAAGGCGTTTGATTTTAAAAATAATGATTGTGTCAAGACGTTGTTTTGAATATTTTCCAGATGGGGAAACCAGCGCGTCTTTATCGTGACAGTGGTATTGACCAAGATAAATGAATGATTCGAGAAACTGGTCTATTCATTAGTCAGAAATTAGGCCTACCTAACGCTCAGTTAAGGTGGGCAACCATCGTAAAGGTAGCGTAGATCAAACTTTTCTGTGTGCCCTAAACAATATCTGATTTAGACCTCGTACCTGTTCAATTTTAAGGTTCTATGTCCACTTTTACGTTTCTATGTCCACTTTTTTGAAAAATCAGCCAAACGCTATAGCCTATCTGATATCAGGATGAGACAGAGGCTATGTCCTGAATAGTAAAGCTTAACTGTCAGAACGTTGTAATTTAAATAGGACAGCAGAAGGCGTTTGATTTTTAAAAATAATGATTATGTCAAGACGTCAGAAAGACTTATTTAGGGTTATCTAGGGTTAAGTAAGACTTTGGTTAGTGTTCGTTTAATGACATGTTGAGTGAGTTGACACACAGCGCCATGCCATTGTAGCTAGCTTGACTTATAGAAAGAGGGACTGAAAATAGAGCGCACAAGCCTTTTCATTTTCTCATCAATTATTTAATATGCACACTAAGCACTTTTGAGTAACAAGCTTTTACAGTTAGGCAACAATTTTTGCTATCTAAAATTTTGCTCAAAGAATATTAATTTTGCCAAGTACAGCTCTGATTAGAGCAATATGACAAGAGGTTTAGAATTAGATTTAGCTCAAGCTTTTATGTTTAAGAGTGGAAACGCCCGTAGATGGTTTTAGCTATTGAGAATGGTCATTGATGTGGAAAAACTTCAATTGTGTGATTTTGGTTAGCAAGCGACTTTTACTGATGGAGAGCGAGAGAGAGAGAGAGAGAGAGAGAGAGAGAGAGAGAGAGAGAGAGAGAGAGAGAGAGAGAGAGAGAGAGAGAGAGAGAGACGGAGAGAGAGAGAGAGAGAGAGACGGACGGACGGACGGGACGGAGGGAGGCGTTTTGGCTGAGAGGCGTGGAGGCTGAGAGGTAGAGAGAGAGAGAGAGAGGGAGAGAGAGGAAGAGATATATATATACTCTCAGTAAAATGACAATTTTAATCAAGCAGAGGTTTCAGACCTTTCAGAAGTTCTGAAATCTAAAAGCTGGAAAACACAAGGTCTGAAACTTCAAAGATGCAAACCAGAAGTTATTAAATCTAAAAGTTGGAAACCACAAGGTCTGAAACCTCTGCTTGATTAAAATTGTCAAACTTTAATATAATTCAAGTGCATTCGTATTTCTGAGTTCAGTTTGCAGCTATCGTATTATAACGTCATACATAAGTCGTCTAAACTGCTCGTCAGTCTGCGTTCTAGGATCGCGTTAATTAAGTGGCTATCATAAAGCAACATCTATCTTAGTCTTTCCTGACGGTCCAAAAGTCTTACCTTTTCCAACTATTTCAGTCTCTTCTCACTTCTTCGACCACACAGCAGTTGACGATGCAACGAGAAGAACGTCTGAAGTTGAACACGCTGGACCATCTCTTCTCGCCGATATTTATACCCTAAAAACCAATTTAATAATTCTTTATTACTTGATTCATGACAGGCATAAAAGTGACACAAAACTTAAAATTTGCCATCTTGTGGCTGCTACCTGTCAAAGTGATTGCTAATTAAAGTCTTCAATGTTTCTGTAATTGAAAAAACATTCGTGCCACAGACAAGTTGTTACATTACCTTGTATTGTTTTACCCTACTTCACGTTGTGTTACTTTGTCTTGAACACCATACCTCATCTCTTCTTACCATACATCGCCTCACCTTTGTCATATCTTAGTTAACCATTAGTGCACCATAACGGGCCATATCTGTACCTTACTCTACGTTATCTTATCTTACCCTGTCTCACTTTTTTCCTACCATACATGCTTTACTTTACCTTATCTTATATAAAGGTATCGCGCCATTGTTTGATAACGTATGCATAAGACGCCACAGAAGTTATTATTTTATTATATTCCCTGATAATTATTATTATCATACAATGCCAGTAATAAGGTGGACAATTTTCAATGTGTACTTCGAGATATACCTTTACTTAGCCTACTTTACCTTACCTTACCGCAGATCGCCAGCCCTGCTTTCGACTGCATAAAAGTTTATTTCGCCATTGGCGTCGGACTGGCGGATTTAATACATTAAAACTTCAAATTTGCCATCTGTTACCTGTCAAAGTGATTCCTAATTGAAGTCTTTGATGTTTCTCTACTTGAGCAAAAAGTCAAGAAATCCAGTGACAAGTTGTTACATTACCTTGTCGTTTTAGTTCATGTTTTGTATACCATACATCACTTGGCCTTAAACACCATACCTTTTCTCTTCTTACCCTATAATTATGCTGTCTTACGCTATAATGTCTTACCTTTGCCCAGTCCTACTTTACCATTACTTCACCATAAGGGGTCGTCCATTAATTATGTCAACAAATTTTAGCCAGTTTTTGACCCCTCCCCTTGTCAACAACTGTTAAACATTGACGGACCCCTAAAAAATTATGTCAACAATCCCAGAACCCCCTACAAAAAAAGAAACAAAATGGCTCAATACATGTAGACTCATTTAAAAAAAATTTACACTAAAAAGGCAATCTTGAATTTCAAAATATATGACTTTATATGAGTTTAGTTTATTACCAGCTTTTAGTAGTATTAAACATTAAGCACTTCATACATTTTCAGCATTTCTGAATGTTTTTGCTACCATTTGGAAGGGTCTTTGTTGATTTATTGGAGAAAAATTTCTTGACGTCAACGTGTACCGAACCCCCCCCCTTGTCAACAACTGTCAAACTTTTCCAAACCCCCTCCCCTCCTATTTTGTTGACATAATTAATGGACGACCCCTAACTTGCTTTAAGCGTACGTTACCTTACTGTAATCCGACCATACCCTAGTTAAATATTTTTGCCATTAATAAGGCGGACAGTTTTCAATGTGTACTTCGAGAAATACCTCTCCTTATAATTATTACTCTACCTTACCGCGCCCCTTCAGCCTACGTTCGACCTGCATAAAATTTTATTTCGCCATTGGCGTCGGACTGGCTGAATTAATACATTAAAACTTCAAATTTGCCATCTTATGGCAGTCACCTGTCAAAGTGATTGATGATTGAGGTCTTTAATGATTCTGTATTTGTGAAGACAGTCAAGAAATCCTGAGACAAGTTGTTACAAGTAATCCAGAGACAAGTTGTTACATTACCACCTTGTGTTTTTGCTTTATGTTTTGTAAACCATACATCACATTGCCTGTCTTTGTCTTAAACACCATACCCTATCTTCTCTTAGCTCATAGTTACGAATTTTACCTAACATTGCCTTACTTTGCCATTACTTCACCATAAATTACCTTAAACGTACGTTACCTTACTTTCACCCAAAAATACATTCTTTACTTTACATTGTCTCACCTTATATTATTATTAATGCATCACGCCATCGCTTGATGTCGTATGCATTAGGCGCCACATAAATTGTATAAGTTAATTATATTACCTTGTAATTATTATTATCATGCAATTCCTCACATATGTGGTCTAATTAAATATATTTGTCACTAATAAGGCGGACGGTTCTCAATGTACATACTTCGAGAAATACCTATATTTATATTACCCTACCGTAACGCGCACCTTCAGCCTACGTTCGGCCTGCATAAAATTTTATTTCGCCATTGGCGTCGGACTGGCGGAATTAATACATTAAACTTCAAATTTGCCATCTTGTGGTTATTACCTGTCAAAGTGATTGCTGACTGGAAGCCAAGGGTGGTCCTTAGCAACATGGGGAAAAAATTTCTTATCTTTTACTGGCTCCCACCCTCTCATCTTATACTCCTCCAGTAAAAACGTATTGCTGCAAAAACTGGTTGTGATTGGGGCACGTTTAGGTATGCTCAATCCACTTGTTTTTGGTGCCATACAAAAATATAACTATGCGAAATTGCGAATGGTTAAGAAAGTTTTTATCCCAATAAGCACCTGGGGTCCAAGGCTAAAGTACATAGTATATACTTAGATGTAAAGTGCATTCTATTCAGTTTTTCATATCCTTGTCTTTTCTTTGCTGAAATAGCTTAATAATTGATAAATAGAACTTTTTTGATAATGAATAATAAGTAATTAACTACGGTACTCCATTGGAAATCCATTGCAGTTTGTCAGATATTTTAACCATTAGGCCTATAATGCAACGGGTTGTAGGCGCGTAGAGCAGGCAGCCAATAAATAGTGAGCTGATGTGACACCCTAAATGAAGTTGATGCAGTCGTACAACAAATTAATGAATATGTTAAGGAAGGAGGGTGATAAACACTCCCCTGTCTCACACCAGATGCCACTGAAAAGCAGCATGAAAAGCAGCTGCCCCAGCGCACTTTAACCAGTAGTTTGCTACACCAGGTTTCTCAGATCGCTAGTACAGTAGACGAGAAAGTGGCCCGATTACAAGCTGGACAGTTTTCAATGTGTACTTCGAGATATACCTTTACTACTTTACCTTACCTTACCACAAACCGCCAGCCCGGCTTTCGGCCACCGTAAAATTTTATTTCGCCAAATGTTGGCGTCGGACTGGCGGATTTAATACATTAAAACTTCAAAATTGCCATATTGTGGATTTTATTACCTGTCAGAATGATTGCCGATTGAGGTCTTTAATGTTTCTGTACTTGAACACACAGTCAAGTAATCCAGAGACAAGTTGTTACAAGTAATCCAGAGACAAGTTGTTACATTACCTTGTCGTTTTTACTTTACATTTTATACCATGCATCACTTGGCGTTACCTTGCCTTAGACACCATACCTTATCTCTTCTTACCTTCTAGTTACGCTATCTCACGTTACAGTGTCCTACCTTTGCCCTGTCTTACTTTACCATTACTTCACCATAACTTTCCTTAAGAGTACGTTACATTACTCTAACCCTGAGATATGTTCTGTACTTTATCTTGTCTTACCTTACATTAAGGCATCGCGATATCGCTTGATGCCGTATGCATTAGGCGCCATATAAGTTGTATCAATTATTTATGTTACCTGGTAATTATTATTATCATACAATGCTTCATCACCCATTTACCTTAATTAAATATTTTGCCATTAATAAGGCGGGCAGTTTCAATGTGTACTTCGAGAAATACCTCTCCTTACTTTACTCTACCTTGCCGCACACCGTCCTCATATGTTCGGTCTGCATACAATAATTATTGTATTCTGCCATTGCTTTCAGAATAGGCTTAATTAATACATCGGTTGCAGGAACCCAGGGATCTAATCTATTATTAGACAAATTAAGGACGTCAATGTATCCCTGTCAACCAAATGTAATTAAGTTTGTTGTTATTGGACAAGTTATTGCATTTTTATAGATGGTTAATTACAACTACTATCGCTTATTGGTCCTTTCGTCGTATATCCAATTTTCAAATGCTGTATAATCCTGGGCCTAGGACATTCCCCCCGGACAATTCCCCCAGAAGTTGGACTGATGAAAATAATTCTCTACTTTAATAGAAGTTGGATTGATGAAAGAAATAATTTTGCTAAATAGAAGTTTGATTGATGAACAAATTCTTTGCCGAAATAAAAGCTGGATTTATGAAAGAGATTCGTCTTTTAAATAGAAATTGGATTGATGAAAAATAATCTTTACTTAAATAGAAGTTGGAATGATGAAAGAAGGCCTCTGATTCAATAGAATTTGGATTAAGTGGCGTTATCATGGACAATGGTAGAGTTATCTCCTTACTGCTGGGGAAGGGAATTGTATTGGTCTTTTCATTCGTATATCCATTTTTCAAATGCTGCATAATGGATGCATTCATTTGCGAGGAATTATTACAATGTCCACAGCCAATGGTTCTCCCATTCCAAGTCCCCCAACTGGAATGGGAGAACCCCCCCACTCTAGCCGATTGTAATAATTTTCATTTTGCATGGTGTCATGTTTTCGGAAATCAACGCAACTCTTCCTCAATTTAGACTCAAGGCGTTATCCTTTTCTTGCTACCATCGAAGGTCGTTCTCACCCTAACTCCCGCATTGGTAGACAAATAGACGACCCTGTCTCCATGGGGCTAGTTATAATTATTATCGATTGTTGAACCTTTTCACAATGTTTCTAATATTCAAAGTTTGTATAATGGATTTTGTACTTGAGCGTGAAATTATTGCAATACCTCCAGGTGGTTGATTGCAATTACAATTACAATTATTGATTATTGTAACTTTCCATCAGGTTTCTAGTAGGCCCCGATTAACAGTTTTCGAATGCTAGTTATTTGCGTGTCTGTTAGCGGTAAAAGCAAAAACACGGGCTTCTCATATTAGTTTTCCTTACTTTAATGTTCAATACTTCTGATTGCCACATACAACTTTACCTATAACCCTTGCCTGCTTTGCCTTACAATATCTCGCTTTCCATAACTTTACTCTACATTGACGTCCCCTTACATCAAGCTAATCCCCTTACATCAGCTAATCCCCTTACCTTTACATTACGTCACGCTGCCTTGATTTTATATTGCCCTGCCTCAGCATTTCTCTCCAGTACCCTCCGTTAGCCTTATCTTAAATTACCTACCGTATACGTTTATTCCACCATATTTTGTCTTATCTAACCTTTACATTACCTTGCCTTACATGACCGTAATGTGGCGAAATTCGCTTCAGTCAAGGTTTGCACTTCCTTTTGCACAGAAAACAATTCATTTAAGGCTGACGTAGGGCAAAATAACATGGCGACGTTATAAAATTGGCATCGCAGAAGATTCGGCGTTGATGCTGGGCCGTTACCGTGTATTTCGTGGGCGACACCGGTGCAACCACGACAAAGTGCGACAATTCTTGAGTTAAGGTCCCATCATGACATGTCAGGCTTTATTGACTTTTCATGTTAAAAAAGGCGAGAGAAGAGTGAAGAAGAGAGAAATTGTCAATAAAGAAGGGGAGAGATCAAGTCGGCCGAATAGAAGAGGACTTTGTGACGTCGTTTATTTAAGGGTCATTTGGTTTTCAGTTCAGCGTTAAGATTACTCCACCAGACAGTCGTAGTAGAGCTGCTGTTATTAAGATTTGTTTGCTTGGAGTGACTTTATTGTTTGTGCTGCCACGTTTGGTGAAAGTATTGTGTGGGAAGTTTGAATAAAGACGGTGAATTTGCCTAGTTGTTGAGTTTTGAGCCTCCTGCTAGAACCTAGAACACTACTTATCCGGTGGAGTTTATATTGAGCAAACTTCCACGTTGCATTTAATATTTTCGTCCGTCCAGCGACATTTGCAGTGTCTTTTTAATGATTCTCTGTAGCACTATACTTAACCACATTCGAAATCCTTCAGTTTCTCCTTGGTCTCGTCGTGCACTTAATCACATCTGGACAGTTTGCAAGAGTTCAGCATAATGGCAAAAAAGAGAACAATGTGTGAACGACGGAAACTAGACGTTCTATATCAAACCAGTTTTAATGAAATTCATGCACATTTAAACCGATTCTCCTCTTGCAATATATTTATTTACGACTCATCTTTGATTCTTGAGAACTGTACCAGATTTTTAACACACATTTAGACCTAGTCATTTATAGACATACTTTCTTGTGTTTGTGAAATTGGACTGGATTGTAATTGTAATTTTAATTGTAGGAATTTGTAATTAGCGACTTCTATTGCGCCAGAGTCTAATGCACAAGGCATCAACCGATGGCACACCAAAACCAGCCATAATCAGGTCAACATCCAGAAGATCAGTCCTTAAAATTGTTAAAGGGATTGTTACTGATTGATCAATGCAAAATAGTCTGAAAGTATTGTAATTCTGAAATCTAGGCCAATTCATATAACCGATTTTTTATTCTTTTGCTCCAAACGTGCACAACCACAAAGCAAAGTTTACTAGGATCGCTGAACGTGTTTACGTTGTGAAAACAGTTGTTGCTAAGATATAGCAATATAATTGCCTGCCGTCTATGCTGACCTGGATTAAGTGATATTAGTTGGCGCCAGACATAATGTCCAATATTCACAATGCAGATAAACATTAAACGATACTTATTTGACTGAGCAACCTAAATAAAGCTGTTTTATGGCTAGGTTTTCTTTGATCGGTAGGTCATAATCTCTTTATTGGATTGTTTAATGCTTTGTGCACGTGTCCATAACACGCTTTCAGCTACTTGATGCGCCCAATCTGACATGCAGGGATCACGTGCCTCGGCCTGATGAATGCATCTAACGGTCAAGCATAGAAAATGTCGTGAGATGTTGTGACGTCTGCTGATCTGCACCCTATCACGTGGACGGTTGAACTGGTTAATATCTAGCCTACGATGCGATGAGTCAGTGATAAAAAAACATTCCCCTGGCGCAGGAACCGACAATCTTAAAAACCTACGCATGCGCAAATTGCGCATTTGTCACGCCGCGTAACAGCGGACCGCGAGAGCGCAGACAGGTGAGCGGTCGGCTCCAGCGCAATTCAGACAGGCGCCTTTGCGGGATGAGGTAGTGCACCAGGAGTCGGAAGACCGAGTAGCCGGTTATTATGGCGTAACGGACCACGACGAAATTTCTTATGATGGAGTCAATATTAATAATGTTCTGGCAATGTTTGACTCAATACTTAGCATAGCTAAACCAACAATGCGTTCTTGAGACATTGCAAACCTTGAAATCCTTAATCAGCTAGAATTCACTGAATGATCTCTGCGCAGATGATGCTGTTGATGTGAGTTGCTAACAGTGTTCGTAAGGTGATACAAACATTCTGAAATTAGGTAGGGACGATTATATTTAGTTAACTGTTGATTTCCCAAATTTGCATCGAGTACTGAGGGGCGTGAGGGCTACTGTTGAAATCCTGATCACCAAGGTCAGCAGGATATTGTTTTGGTAAAGCTTTCCTTCCAGTTCACTTGCCTATCAATTTTCATTTTTTGTGGAAATATCCAACCATATTATGGTTGGATAGTTCCAAAAATCTGGTAGCTAATAGTTAGCCAGTCACAGGCAACTCTGAGATCATGGTTGTCTTAGAGAGCGTGCGGATTGTGGTTAGCCTCTCGAGGGTGGTTTATTTCAAATATTAAAATCTCTGTCTAGCAAGGTCCATACACGGGGACCTTAAATGGTGTGGCACCTATTCAAACGGACAGCGGTGGTGAAGGGGTCGCACCCGATCAATTCAATAAAAAATGAACTGTGTCGAGGCCAATCGGTCATTTTATAGAACCGTCTATATTTACAATTATTACATTTAGAATTGAAACTGAACATTGTGTAGTCTTTTCTTTCAGGTGAAAACTATTCTCAACAAGTTCAAATTTAATTGTCTGCGCCTTATAAAGTAAGATATAATAATGTCTAATGCGGCTATTTGCAACTGGCAAAGAGTTATTGCAGTGATACGAGTTCAGAAACAACTACGCCATGTTGAGAATATAATTATGGGATTCCATGGCGTCGCTTCTGATGGATATTAGACTATTTAGTCGATAACTGCACTGATAAGGCTACGAAAATCGAGCTTAGATATGATGCGAATGTAAAGAACCATTGGCACACAATGGATATATGGGTGCAGAGGCGTTGCAACTTGTGGGTCATTGGGACTTGAATTATACTGACTCAGAATGCATTTCCAACTAAAGTGACCACCAAGATCTCCGAGGCGGAGATACTGCAGGATACTACAGCACAATATGTGGCACGTACAGTCGTACAGGATATTTGGGTGGCAATGGCGTCGCTCTCTGTGGGGTATGAGGACCTGTCTAGCCAAATGTTTATGGTAGAAGCTGTTCATGCTTGTTTCAACCAATAGGGTAAGTTCTGAGTTTTATTTTCTTCATGAGTAAAATAACATGCAAATGTAGTAGACTAGCGGCTATAACAAAATATAAATTGAAATAAAATTGGAGGGCAATCGAAGTCACAGTTTATAGCTTCTGTAAGATGTATGCAAGCAATATTAATATTTTCAAGATTAATATTTTTTTAAATGACTGATTGTTAATTAATTGTGCTGTTGTTGATTCAATAAACGGCTGATTGATTGATTGATTGAATATTTTCATTCGTGAGTCTGTTCGTCTTCACGAGGTAAAAACGTAAATATAAGAAAACAGTAAAAATATTAGACTTATTCTACCAAGTTTCAGTCTGCAGAGGCGTCGAGCCCTCAGAGGCAGAGGCATAATCGCTCAAAGTAATGTTCGTGGACAACATCAGTTATTCATTTCATTCATTCATTTCAGGAATTTATATACCGCCCCTACAAAAAGCCTACTCAGAGGCGCTCCCAGTTCAACCACGGTGATACTGAATATTGTGTTTAGATATGCATATTTAAATATGGCTTATTACTAAATGCCCATATAAATAACATGGCACTAAATTTTAAGGCACCTAATTGCTCAGATACTATTCTAACAATAATTGTCTTTTATAAACTTTTAGAAGTGGACAGAGACGTTCCTTTCCTATAAACTATAAACAAAGACAAAGTCGTTCACCGAAGACTCCGATGGTTGTTCGATTCCCACACAATGCACTATATGCGAGATTGGAAGGATAAAGAACACTGGCAGATCAAGACTACGCTGGGCAGGTAATATAAATGAGGACATAACATTACCTGGAATGACACTAAGAGGAGCAATGGACTGGACAAATGACCGAGGACAATGGAGATCTTTTATTCGTACCCATCGCCTCCAAATGACTGACGTCAGGAACTGATGATGATGATGATGAAAGGAAAAGCAGTTTAAATGATAAATATATCTTTGCACTAATTATTGAAAACAAATTTGAGAAGAATGGCAGATTAGAAAAATTGATCAACTCCTTATGGCTAAATACAATTACAATCACAATTACAAATAGGATTAACTAAATCCCGTACATTCACCACCTTCTTCCCGCTAAACCAATAGTTGTCTTTAAAACAGTCTCTGAATTATGAAAGCGGACATTGGTGCATTCTCGCCCTTCCGCACTTGCTCAAAGACCAAGTTAGATTAGTCTTGATAAAATAGAGACAATGTTGATGCCCTTGTCGCGCTACTGACTTCTTAGTGATTCCTAACATGATGAATTGCTGATGTTATGCTCCGTTGGGGTGGTTTAACTGTCTACAAAAGAGTGACGCGGTGAAACGTTCTCTTCCCCGTCCAATGTATCCTGATGCTCACCTAGCTATTTCCACCATTGTCTGCTTGAGTTTGAATCCAGTTATACCCCCAAAAAAACTGCAATAAGCTGGGGTTATAGAAGAAATCAGTGAATAGTTGTTAGAAACAGTAAAAACTGAATAAACAAGGAGAAAAGGGGGGGAACGAGAATGAAAATAGTTTGACTGTGTTACATCTTGTACTGCATTTTAAAATTAAAATCTTGTCTACACAATTTAGTTCTAATAAGGAAATAACAACTTTATTAGTAAGCACTAAGTAACATTAATATACAACAACTAATTTATTATTTTATAAGTTTGGTTTTATAAAAAAATTGAGAAATTAAAAATATTGAAATCTTTTCAAATGTAAATTGTAAAAATAAATCCACTTAAGTCCCTGCTGGTATAAACAAACACAATTAAAAATAAATTTTCTAAGTGTATAATATTATACTTAATTAAAAATTGTACTTGCAATTTTTAGTCATATAAGAAATTAACTGACCAATATCAGTCAGTTTATCAGTCAATCGGAGATTACTGTGTTGTGTACAGAAACAACATTTCGCATTTAGGATAACTTAGAAATTCAAATAACTTTTATAAATTTTATTTCTTGTACTGTGCTATTTATTTTTCAAATGATGACATTAAATAGTGATGCAAATTAGATGTATCCATGAAAGTACGGAGACAACGTTAGGGACATCAGACAAAAATAAAATTAAACAAAATAATAGCTGACAGTAAATAAAGTTACATAAAAAAATTTAAAAAGAGAAAAAGCGTGACGAACAATAAAAAAACTAAAAACGAGATTTTCTGAAAAAAATAAAAAGCGAAAAAAGGGTTTAAGAACTATTCTATACAGTATTATATCCCGCTTTCTTTCAGAAGTTAAAACCTATGGCCACCTGAAGATCAGGGTGATATGGGTGATATACGACAGACTGAACTAGACGACATCATTGCTCACTGCTCAGCAATGCGGAGCAATGTATCCTGATGCTCACCTAGCCATTGTCACTAGTGCTAGGGAAAGTTACGCCACACCGGACTATCTACGTTCAGAATACATTAAATAGCTAATTCTATTCTTTTACCAAATTGGTTGCAAATGTATTTATCTGGAGATTTTTAGATGCCCTTATGCCTAACTGAGTTCCGATAACAGAATAATTAGAAAGTGTTTTCTGTGAGCGAGTATTTATTGGCCTACGTGCGAGGGTTTGTTTTTGTTGGATTACCTGCAGGCTGTGACTGTGATTGCACTCTTGACCTCGTAACCAGACTCTGAGCGGCGTATGTAGAAATGTTACGCATAAATAAATTTAATCGTGATTGGTGCTGTACATTTCTATAGCGCCTTTTCAAGAGACTCCTCTATTGTGCTCCAGACCTGACAGCAGGTTTTACCGTTATCTTTGTCGTAACATTTACTTCTTTTGATGACGATGGTTTCCTTTCTGTTAAAGGCAACGGCCACAATCTGATAAGTTCGGGGCAATGCTGTGGCTTGCCGGCGAAAGAGCACATCCTGGGAGGTGTGACACATCGTTTGCGTGGAAACCCTGTCCAGGTAGATCTATGCCTTTCAACTACACGAGTTGGCAAGAATGGGAACCAAACTGCGTCTATAACGAAGAATTTTGCGTCAGCATCTGGGTTAAGGAATCATTCAACTGGAACGACATTCTTTGTTTTATCATACCATTTAAAAAAGTTTAGATAACCTGTGCAACAGTGTGCATCACAAATCACAAGCCAAGACTATGTATACCAACAACTTATCTATTTCTCTATACCCATTCAAAAACTCAGCGATTCAGTCAACGGCACTAGTCTTGGTCTTAATTTCATTTATTTTTCTTCCAGCTAATTCTTTGACGCAATGACGAGTAACGTTCCTTGTTTTCAACCACCGTGCTGCGACTACTTCTTCACTACTTTAAACACTGTTTTAAATTAGTAACGGGCCTATGTCAGCAGTGAAATTCAGTAGCTTTTTACATTCTGTTATCCAGCCCCGGCGCCCGTACAGTAGGTTCGCGGTACCCTTGGATCTAGTGACACCCAGGTTGGGAACAATTGAGCAGTTTGACATGTATGACCGTCCACTAAAAAAACTGGATAAACGTAAAAACTAACAGTAACGAAACGGGTCGTGCCGTTCTACATGCACCTCGAGGGCTGATTTGAAGTGGCCCGCCCGAGTTCGCTAAATTTGTGCAATATGTGTAAAAATGAAGTTTAAGACAAAGTCACTCACCTACTTGCATTTCGTTCGTAACTTGACTTATAATTTGGCAACGTGCCATACATAGTATACATACATGATCATGATTATTTCATAATAAATTTTAATACAGTTAAAAAAATTTCAATAAATTTTAGTCGTTCATTTTGAGTTTGCTGGTGCAGCCCTCGGCTTCAAGAATAATTTCTTGTAGCCCACGGTGTCAGAAAGGTTGGACAGCACTGACCTAGAGAGTTTAACCAGCTGCACATGCACTTGGTGCTGATTATGTTGAAGTACAGTTTATAATTGTCATAGATGAATGAGAGTCAGTTAGCACTAGAAGTACCGAGAAATCTAACTTCCCAGAAGCACCAAGGGGGTCATTTTGACCCCACATAATTTATAATGCAAAGTCAATTGCAAATTCAATGAAATTGACTATAAACTTTATTAATACAAATGTCATAAGCATAAACAAGTGTAATAAGTAAGTTGGAATGGAATAATAGGAGATTCTCTCCTCTCACCAGATCTCCTATCCTCTCGCCAGATCTCCTCCGCTCTCACTTAATCTACTATCCACTCAACACTCACCCTTCTAGTGCTAAACTGTCATCATTATTATACATCCTCTCACCAGATTTCCTATCCTCTCACCAGATCTCACCCTATCTTCTCGACAAATCTCCTATCCTCTCACCAAATTTCTTATCCTCTCACCAGACCTCACCCTATCTTATCACCAGATCTCCTATCCTCTGACCAGATCTTCTTTCTTCCACTAGATATCCTCTCCTCTCAGCAGATGTCCTCTTCTCTTACCAGATGTTCTTTTCTCACCAGATCTCCTCTCCTCTTCCAAATATCGTCTTCTCTCACCAGATCTCTCTCCTCTCACCAGATCTCCTCTCCTCTCACCAGATCTCTCTCCACTCATCAGATCTCCTATCCCCTCACCAGATCTCTCCTCTGACCAGATCTTCTTTCTCCCACTAGATATCCTCTCCTCTCACCAAATATCCTCTTCTCTCACCAGATCTGTTCTTTTCTCACCAGACCTCCTCTCACAAGATCTCCTTTATTCTAACCAGATCTCCGCTCCTCTCATCAAATCATCCTTCTCGCCAGATCTCCTATCCTCTCACTTGATCTCCTCTTCTATCACCTGATCTCATCTCCTCTCGCCAGATCTTTAACTCTCTCGCCACATCTCCTATCCTCTCACCTGATCTCCTCTTTTCTCACCAGATCTCATCTCCTCTCGCCAGATCGCCTATCCTCTCACCAGATCTCCTATACTCTCATCTGATCTTCTCTCCTCTGACCAGATCTTCTTTCCTTTCACCAGATCGCCTCTCTTCTCACCAGATCTCCTCTTCTCTCACCAGATCTCCTATCCTCTCACCAGATCTCCTCTCCTCTCACCAGTTCTCCCATCTTCTCACATTTGATTACGTAATTAGCTTTGATCTATAATAATTTATTATTGAATAGAAAACAAGAAATGCGTAGCCTTACATGCAAGTACTAATACAGGGGTCAGATTGACCCCTTGGTGCTTAACACCAGAACAGCACAAATCTCAGAAATTGTGAATCCTCCCGAGTTAAAATTTTGGCAGAGTGTATACCCTACGAAGTTAGGAGAAGTCATGAAATTACAGGACCCGGGCTATATCTGGGGCCGAGGTGCGTTCCGCTAAAAACCAAAAGGGGTCAGATTGACCCCTTTGGTGCTTCTAGTGTTAGCTCTATTAGGTGCAAGGGTTGACCTCTTTCCATTAAATATCAATACATGAAAAAGAATTACGTTTTCATGTACTGACACCGCTCAGAAAGGTAGTAGGCCCTAAATAAAGTACTGGTTATCTGACATCGACTGATTGTTAGACTGTTATGTTGTTGCACTTTGACTCGTACCTTTATGGGGCTACTGTGCTACATGAACGGAGAGGAGCGAGATCGAATTGAGAAGTTCATCCAGAGAGTGAAGAGGGCTGGGTTCCTTCCTCCAGACAGCAGACTCTATAGCCAGCGAAGCAGACGTCGTGCTGTTCCGGGCAATTATCAGCGACCCGAAACATGTCCTCCGACGGCTATGCTCGATTAGGCAGGAGAGTAGATACAACCTACGCTCTAGGCCCATCCAGAGCCTTCTATTACCGAGAGTTTGGTGTTCAGCGTGTAAGCAAAACTCGCGCTCTGATTGGCTAAATTTAATGGACTCCATCTTTGTTCCAGAAGGGGAATTAGCGCTGTTCGATTAACGGGTTCGATTAACCGAAAGATTTTAATTAAACTGCGAAAGAACTTTTGCTTGCTTACGGTAAATTACATTTGGCGAACATTTTAGTATCGGGGTGCGTAAGTTTACGTTCGTTGGATGGTATCTTTTGGCACGCTGCGCGGAAGTACCTTCCGCGATGTTTTCTAAAGACGACACTAACCCTGACCCTAACCGACCCTCACGACGCCTAACCTTGCCCTAACCAGGGACTTCTTTATTGCCCTAACCGACTCTAAAGACGCCTAAAATGACGGGAGAAAATACGGGGTCAGCCCGAACCCCCGAATCCCCGAAAACGCTGAAAACAGACAAAAGCCCGATTTCCCGAAAACAGTTTTCTAGAAAGCGGCTGAGCTATTCAAAGTTAAATTGTAAACATAACAAAGACCTAGCGTGGCCTTGATGTATACGATATACTGCCTATTCAAATATGTATTTGTTAATTATATTTATTCGGGTCGGACTTAGAAAATCAATTTCGGGGATCCGGCCGAAATTCTTTTCAGGGTTTCGGGGATTCGGCCCTCACCCGAAAATACACGCACCCTGACACTAAATGCTTGGGTAAAGTCGTAGTTTACGTTGCTAAATTATTTGATATTGTCACGTTAAAATGGAAGCTGGATTGATGAAAGAAATTGTTTCCCGAAATGGAAGTGGGATTGGTGAAAACATTCCTGTGTTCAAGATTGAAATTCGATTGTCTTTGCTTAAATAAAAGTTCCATTGATGAAAATATTTATTTCGAGAAATAGAAGTTGGATTGATAAAAGTAATTTTTTGCAATTAAATGGAAGTTGGATGGATGAAAAAATTTCTTGATGAAATGGAAGCTGGATTGATGATAGTTGAAATGCACACAGATAGACTGCTTACTTACCAACGTCAAGTACGGCATTGAAGACATTAGAATAATTTAGCAACGTAAACTACGACTTTACCAATGCTTGCCTTACATTTATCGTAAAATTAGCTTTATCTTTTGCTGGAGCAAAAATGAGCAAATGATGTTACTTTTTAGTTTAACAAGTACTATCGAAGCATGCATGGTGTCCACCCGAATCCCCGATAACGATTTCTATAAACTGATGAAAATGCCAAATAGACCCAACCCGAACTACATTTTGTATTAGTCTGTTGTTGTGTCTAGTGTCATACATGTTAACGTTGAAATTAATTTGTGGTGCTGAAACGATATAACATTTTGACGTTAACGTCATATATCGTCAAATAGGGCCTATCATTAACGACCATGTCCACATAACTACACATTGCCTCCAAAAGACGGTGGATGAACAGTTTCCGATAATATAGCATATCTCTGGGCATGCTGCTGTAGCCCGGAGCAAATAGGACATGGCGTTTAGTTTTGGATGAGTGGGCAGCATATAGGGTATCCCGAACAATTGCTGAATACATGTCAACGCAGAAATTAGCAAAGTGCGGCGTAAGGTTGCTTGCCATGTTTTCTAATGACGACACTAACCCTAACCGACCCTCACAACGCCTAAACTGATACTTCACGTCATATCAAACACTCCCTATAGGTATATTATAGCCCGTTTTTATAGCGCAGAACTCACGGCATAATGATAGAACGTGTGCGTCCCTGTTAGTAAATGTTCACCAAAGCTTTTGCTGCAAATCTGTGCACATTTCTTTTTGTTGTGTTGTACACAGGTGAAAACAATGGTTGGTTGTAGTGCACCGAACTGCCACAACAGATCAGAGAAAGGCAAAGGGCATTTCGCTTTTCCAGCCGAAAAGGATCGCAGAAAAAGATGGTTGATAAACTGCCGACGAGATAAATGGGTGCCAACGTCAACAAGTCGTCTTTGCGAAGAACATTTTGACGCTAACCAGTTTGAGACCAAACGCATGGATGGCTGGAGAAAACTGAAGTCAAGTGCCGTACCCACGATATTTTCGGTTCCCAATCCACCACCTGTGCTGCAATCAAAACGAAGAGTTCTGAAGCGTTGCTTCGTAGATGATGACAATGACAATACCTCCATGAAGATCCAACGTGTTGCAAAGGAACACAGCTACGCTAAATCTTTTATTAAAGAAGGAAATTCAGACTCTGCTTCAGTGCCCTCTACACAGCTGGCCAGTGTTAACATCGCAGCCGAAAGCAGAGACTCGTCTACTTCATTTAAGAACAACAATAAGATCGTCCCACAGGAAGCTACTGCATATGAAATAGCTGAATCTTCATTTCTGGACTTGGGCATAGGAGCTGAGGTTGAAATGGTGACGTCTCAGCCATCACCAAGAAAACAAGTGTGTCTTGAAAATCTCGCACCTAACCACTTTGACAAAATGAAAGTATCAAATGCAATGAGCTTCTTCAGCCATTCAAACGCTGCTGGACTAGAGTACTTAGTAAAGGCACATAGCCACAACACTGACTTTCTGACAACAGCATGGTTCATAAAAACAATGAACAAATGGTTTGACTTGGTGTCTTCTCGACGCAGAGTAACAGCTCTCAGCCTAAAGGATCCAGTTCAGTACAGAAAAGCAATGGACTTTCTGAGAAGCATTATTCATTTATTTGAAACTTTATCCATTGGAAATAAAGGAGCATGGAAGCCAGTCCAGACCGGTATCATCCTAACAACACAGTCCATTATCAACGTTACTGAGAATCTTCTTGCATCCGGTTACCAATTCATCCTTACTTCTCGCTTGACATCTGACTGCATTGAGAACTTGTTCTCCTGTGTTCGTACAAACAATGCAGTTCCATCTCCACTAGAATTTAAAAACAAACTACGCCTTCTGTCTGCTTCACAGTTTCTGCGGATAAAACCATCCACCAGCTATAACATCAACGATAACTCCTACCTTGCTGATTTTGCATCGTTCAGCAAAACTGAAAATTCGGAGACTGATAATGACTTCCCTGAAGTGTTAAGCTTCACAGATGTCACCAGCTCACTATCAAACGCAGACCTCGCTTCACTTTACTATTTGGCAGGATACATAGTCTCGCGTGTTCTGAAGTCAAACAGAACATGTGAAACATGCATTCCCGCTATTAAGTCTGAAGACAATATTTTTGTTGGAGATCATGCCTTGCTTTTACGGTTGAAGGCGTACAAAGATGGGTGTTTAGTTTCATGTACCCCTCAGGTATTTGAAATGCTGCAGCAGGCCGAGAAGATTTTTCGTGCAGTGAACTTCAACCTTCTGAATCACAAAAAGAATGTTCGTAAATTGTTGTCAACTGAAATTCAGCAAGCTTGTGCAGATGTTCACCTGCCGTTGTGTCATAATGTGAAGCATGTGATAGTTGAACGATTTGTCACACTTCGCTTGCGTATATGGGCTAAGGATCAGCGGGCACTGCTGAAAGAGCATGTAAAGAGAGAGGGAAATGGTGAACTTGGTAGTAAAAGTATGGCAATGCGAATGGCTGTTAGCAAATTCAATTAGGTCACTAGATAAACAAAACATTTTGTAAAGTTGTGTAATTTTCAGAGATGAACTTTGTACAGTACATGTAATATTACTCAAGTATTGTTTTGTAGTACTTGTATTTGAGACCAAAATACTTGAGACTTGACAAAAGTTCTTTAGAATACAAACTTACAGCAAATGAACAAGCTGGTTTGCTTTTACATGCATTCTTATAGGTTATTAGTCGTCAACTGATGGTTTTGACATTTTTGCAGTTCACAATTGTTATTATTTCTCAAGAGCAATTCTGAATGAGTGCATGCTGTGTTTTAGGACATGATCAGTGAAAAAATATGGTTGATTTAGTGTTAATTATTAAACAAATCGTCATGTTCTTGTGGTAACCATGTGCATTTGTATTTGTAACGTAAGTATTTGAAGCATCTCTAGTAATTTGTGTAAGAGTTACAAATCAGTGAAATGTTAGTGACTGTTTTCTTCAGTGAATTAAACTTTTTCAATTTGCTTCTGGAAGTAAACATAAATAGTCGAAATTAATGCTGTTGCCTCCTTTACTACTTTAATGCATTGTTTCCTAACAAGGGTGTCGTGGCATCCAACGGTGCTATGAACTTGCTCTTTGGGTTCCGTGGATGGATGGCAGAACCTAAAAACTTTACACGTGCAGTGTTATTGCTGTCATTGACATATCCAGATCTTCCTGAAAATGATTAATCAGTAGTTCTTTTACTTCTTACTTACTTACTATTTACTTCCGTTGTGCTGGCCAAGCTTTATATAGCGTAGGAACAATACTTGAAATAAAAAAACTACTGTAACTGGAAGAAAACTTAATGAAGGTGCCATTGAGAAAGGGTGCCTTACTCCAGAAAAGAACATCTGATTTAACACTGTTCTTCTGTACAACGTTCCGTCTAAACATCGAGGAATGAAAGGTACGACTTAATTAGCAAAGCATGGGAATGTTGGGAGCAAAGGACGCAATCGTAAACTTCATTTCTAAATCCAAATGATGAAATCTTTCACCACAGCTTGGTGTTTTTGAATGGGCGCCACGCCATTTAAAGTCCCTGTGAACGGATCCTGCTAGTCCGAGATTTAAATTTGAAATAAGCTACATCGAGAAGCGATCCTCACGCTCTCTGACACAGAGGCGCATGAGAAACAGCATCAGGGGTGCAAAAAACCAAACTTCAAAATGAAAAGTTGGTTTTTTATTTTTGGTTTTTTATTTTTGAGATTTTCCTATTTCGGATCATAAAACTAATTAAAATGGCATAATACCGTTCAAATTGATCAGATGCATATAAATGAAATTAACTACAACAGTAGAACCGTAGATTGTCATAAAACGAAGTTAACAAATACCATACAACAATTGCCAAGAGAGTTTAAGAGACGCCATTTTTGGAATTTATAATTATAAATGTCCAAATGCCACAGAGAAATTAAAAGAAGGATAGCAATAGGAAAGGAGGCATTCTCAAACAGAAGAGAATTACTGAGAGGAAAACTAAACAGGAATCTAAAGATAAGAATGATAAAGACACTAGTATGGAGCGTGGTGCTGTATGGATCGGAGACATGGACAATGAGAAAAGTGGATATAAAAAGACTGGAAGCTTTCGAAATGTGGACATGGAGAAGAATGGAAAAAATCAGCTGGACAGAACATATAACAAATGAAGAAGTGTTGGGAATAATTGGAGAAGAAAGAGTCCTTATACGCACAATAAGAGACAGGCAAAGGAAATGGATCGGACACACGCTGAGAGGAGACTCACTACTAAGAACGGTCATCGAAGGAAAATGAAGGGGAGGAAGACAAGAGAAAGACCAAGACAGATGATGCTGGATTGGATGACAAACGGCTACAGGAAACTGAAAGAAGAGGCCCAACAACGAGAGAAGTGGCGACGTCGGACATTTGAACCTGCCTAACAGGCAGAGAACCACAAGAAGATAATTTCAAAATTTGTTAAAAAAAACAAAAAACCAAAATTTACTTTTTTTTGTTTTTTTTTGTTTCTTAAAAAAAACCAAAAAACCAAGCCTTTAACAGCCCTGAGCAGCATGCACTCTAACCACTGTAGGTAACTGGGCATGCAAAGAAGGTGTGGTGCGCTTGTCGTGTGTAGGCCTACACACGCCAGAGCGTTTGACTCCGATTATTTTCCATACCGCTCGGGGTCTTTCGCACTGGGAGCGCCTCTGATAGGTGTTCACTGTGAGAGGCGCTTTATAAATACAATACACTACAAAGCACTACTCTGAAGCTAAGCACCAGCTAATTCACAAGCGTTGTGTCATATCAGAGGGGGTCTCCAGAGATCGATGTCCAGTGGAAGTCCAAGTCCGGTTGCCAGAGAGGAGGCAGAGCAGCTGTTGCGGAGGGTTTCGTCGAGGAAGCTTGGAAGCAATCAATATAATAATAATAATAATCTTCGTTTTAATATTTTCAAACTGACAATTACGCAGTATTATTAAATGAATTCAGTATGAACGGGTGATCACAAGTTATTAGGCCTACATGGTTGCTAGTTGCTACGAACTCAACCCTCCAATGGAACAAAAATGCCGTCCATGACAGCCGACCAATCAGAATGCAGGAACCCGATTACCATTGGGCCTATAGCAAACAGCCAAACTCTCGGTAATAGATAGCTCTGGGCCCATCCATTCGCCCTTCCAGCCAAAGACAATAAGAACTTTTTCTCTCGTATGATGTATAAAAGCATTTATTAGTTATAACAGACAGCTGAAGTAACTAGGTAAAATCTGTTTCATAACTGCTACATCCCGAACAATTATTGTAACTTGTTGCGTTCTGACAACAATCTTTGATTGAATAAACGAAAATACATACATACATACATAAACAGGTGTTGTTCCTGTCCTGCTGCTAATGTCTTCGTCAAAATCGAAACGCGGAGAACCCGATTAAAACGATGAGCAAAGTATTGAATGAGCGAAGTCACCAGCAGTTTAGCGATTGCTTTCGACTTGAGGGCTTAGGCGCGGCAGAAGGCAGCGGCTCTATGGAAGGAGAGAACAGGCGGTAGTGTCCGCGATCCATGATAACGCCACGGCCTAGTGGTCCCTTCATCGCTGGAAGGTAGTCTACCTATTCTCGTCTATTCTCCAGCCACAAATCGAGGCGCGTCGATGATTAACAACGGTCGAGGTCACTCCAAATACCCGAGTCGCTATTCCTTCAGTGAAACGTAAATACCCGGTTGCATATGATGTAATAATAAGCCTACTAGTTTCCATACTCTTCCCTGTCTAATTGACGTCATTCTTCATTTTATGACAATAAAAATAATTGTTTGATTTAGCTGAGGCAAGTTATTGTCCCGTTCTACTAAGTCAAGTCGACCCGTGAGTGGTTGTGTAGACCGGTAAATAAATCCCAAACCTGTGTCATGACTGTCAATAATGAACTTCATTACGAATCCCTTTTAATGAATGTTAAACGATGTGCAAAAATATCTTATAGCCTAATATGCGTCAGAAATAAAGTATTCGCGTATAATTAAGTATGTAAGTATATTCTTTAATACAACCAACATCTTATACAACACTTCGGTTTACATGACATTTAAACAAGATAAAGCATTTTGTCAAAAACGTTTTTCCTAATTAGGTTGTCCGCCTTAGGCATAAGGACGTGCAGTCTCGGCCTAAGGCTTATTGTGTTGACCTGTGACGTAAGCGGTGAGAGGAGTGGGTTCAACATGTTATGGTCCTTATCAAGCAGGACTGCAGCAAAGAGGCTCCCACTCTAAGAGGCTTGACATTTCACAAGTGGGCATGCATTGTCAACAACTGAGGCTACAGCAATAAATAATTGTGTTTGCATACGATAGGCCTACCTGTAGTCTGGAGAAGTGTTTTGACCTTCAGCCCCATTCATCAGCGCCGTCCATGTTATCCCCAAATCTTACTCGAAACCCCTTCTATCTACTCTGGTCTGGACATTTATATAGCGCCGTTCTATCAATGCACTTCGTATCATTGTTATTAATTAGCAACTTCTTTCGCGCTGGTGTCTAATGCAGAAGGCATTAACTGACGGCGCACCAAAACAAAGCCGTAATCAGGTCAATGTCTAAACGATCAGTCGACTAAGACAGAGAAGCAACCTATGTGGCGGACAAACAATTTGAAAAAGGTAAGTCTTAGGATCTGAGCGAAATTATATAAGAGGTTGAGGAGGACGAACAAATGCAGAGCA